>BTPG01000003.1:136542139-136769639 GCA_036245525.1 Semisulcospira habei
CTCGCTCCGCACATTTGTCCACGGCACTCTGGAGTCGGTCGTAGAACTCTTGTTTCTCTTCCTCGTCACTGTCATTGGTGGGCGCATAACACTGGATGACGTTCAGCTTGAGCTTTTTCTTAGTTCTAAAGGCTGCTGTTATAATTCTTGGCCCAAGAGGTTCCCAGCCCATCAGCGCTCTCTGTGCCACTGGTGACAGCATGAGTGCTACTCCTTCTGTATGGGGGGCATTCTCCTCTTCATGACCTGAATACAGAATCATCTCCCCACTTAACAGCCTTTTCTGGCCAGACTGCGTCCATCTGGCTTCACTGATGCCTAGCAGGGAAAGGTTGTACTTTTGCATTTCCGCTGCTATCTGGGCGGCCTTGCCGCTCTGGTACATGACCTTGACGTTCCATGTGCCCATGGTTGTATCCCTGGATAGAGAGAGGCGGCTCGGTCCTGTGGCTTCCGAAGACTTCCGGCTTTCACCACAGGACGTCATAAGTCTTCTAGTAGAAGAACCTTCCTCCTCCAGGAAAGGAATTACTGTTAATCTTTTCGTCAGCGTTTTTGTAGCTATTTCCTTTTTTGCAGGGTGGGGAAGCTACCCCCACGCCCAACCCCCTTACTAGGAGGACCAGGGGTTTTCTGTCGGGGTCACCTTCCCTTAGACCATGTTGGTTCACGGCACCTTATTTCATTCGGTGCACCCCTCTCACGAGGGACCCCCTATCCACCACCCAGGGGACGCGCCTCAACGCCGTATGGTCCCAGCGCGAGGAAGTTTAGAGCTTTAAGTACAATTAAAGGTGAAGTCAGTGGTAACTCTGGGTTGGCAAGGTACCTTCGAATTGGAGGCTCTCCTGTCATGCCAAGACTGGTTAGTGTTCTTCACGACACACAAAGTTACCAACAGGGCAAGAAATTGAAATGGCACCAGTAACAAGCCTGCCAGAAATAGCAAACACAGTAATACAAGAAACCTCATTTACTGAAGGGCAAATAAATGATGCTATGAAAACAATAGATAACCCACCTTTGTCAATGAGGGAGATTATGGGCTTGGATAAATCTCTGCAGACGATAAGAGGTGAGATGGTAAATAATGTTGCCAAACTAGGTGAGCTTGATAAACACATAGAACGTGAAAAAGAGAAACTGGCTACCGCAGACAATGGGAATCTTGACACAGAAATGAAAGAAAGAATCCAACACAGATTATATGATTTGCAGATAGAAAGATCAGGACGGTTAGAAGTGATTAGTATTGGGAGGGAAAAACTGAAATCACAAGTTAACAGGATTAGAGAAACTATTCAGAAAATACTTCACGAAGACACTACTCTGGCTGAGAGATTAAAAACACTTTTCAGAGAACAGGGTATCACTATTGCTAGTTTAATTACAGCTCTTGGGTTTATTATCAGTACTGTTGTGTTAGCTGTCTCCGGTGCTGGGGCGGTGGGGGTAGTGTGGTCCAACACCGCCAGGTCCACCAGGTCCACCAGCCCCCACAGACCCATAAGATTTACAGTCATGGGTAAAGAAACAATTATCACACATATCAGACTTGCTTAAGAAATTGGCTGTGAAAGCAATGGATGCTTTGCCTGGCATTATAGGCACTGTTGTCAGTTGGCTTATCACTACTGCAGCGAAGGTAGTTGGGTTTATGGCAGAGCATGTTTGGGTCTTTTTGGTGACAGTAGGAGGGTTAATGGTGGGTTATTTAATGAAACAGATAAAGAAGTAATACTCCTAATCCCGTGAGGCCTATTACCAATGCAGTTCTCTCTGACTCATGTGTGTCAGGGGTTGGTGATTGATCCGGGGTTGACTGTACTGTCTGTACGGGTGCCAGGGCTGGTGTTGGGGTCGGTGCCAGGGGTGTTACTGTCTGTAATGATTTTAATGACTGTACATGTGTGGTTGTGGCCCCCAAGTTTACAGATTGATTGAGACCTAATTTCTGGTCACGACCTGCAACAACTATTTCATTATTATAATTTGTTATTGTACCCATTTGGAGTTGAAGATCAGATGGTAACATGTATAACCCGATGCCAACTACAAAGTCAACTTTTGATCTGGCATATCTGAGAACGTCTTGGTAGCGCTGTATGCTTGATGGGAGATCTACGGTTGAATAAATTAAATCTTCAAGATTAGCAAGAAATTGTTTTTGTGCTTCAAATTTGCCACTTCCATTCAAAATATTTGATTTTGTTAATGATTGTGCTCCTAGTATACACCAGACATATGTTCTGATAGACTCATTTACGCGCTCAATTCCCGCTTGAGTAAACCCGTCACTCTTGTCTAAAATAAATTTTAATGTGGTCCACGCATTAGACTGTTTCTGTTCTATTGATCCTAACCAGACTTGTGATTTTGATGAGAATGAAGTGTAACCAGGGTAGTAATCTTGTGGGTATTGTCTGTGACTCATAGCATAGTACAATGTACCCATGCCGTTGTGATCATCAAGTTTTTGTGTAAAGTCATACCTGGGACTGATGTTAAATTCATTACAGATGCGTTCAAATGCTTTCATATCCATGGGGTTGTTAAAACGGTTGAAACTGGATTCAGTGGGCAGTGGTGTATGTAGTTCTGACAGTATACGTCTAAGCTGGTAGTACGTGTGAAAACGGTAGACAGACCTAATAAGTTTGTTTGAGTGATTCAAGTGGTCTGTGAATGAAACACCACAGCCTGTAGTTGAACATAGTATGGCAAAGTTAAGTTGGTTTTGAAACATCTGTAGTGGACTTGAGGACCACTTTCTTGCAGTAGCATCATCTGTTATTGGAGGGTTTAGGTAATGGTCAAAGGGGTTGGGTACTTTCACTTGGAATAAATCTTGTTCGCTTACAGCTATATCAAGCTGATTTAGTTGAATTATTTTCTGTTCATAAGTAGGTGCGACATTATATTTGGCATTCACGTTAAATTGAAATGCGTTTGTTGTGGTAATGATTGGTGATTTAAATTCCATCCTTTTTTTATATGAGATAATAAAAATGTTTATTACCTTAACAAATCTTGACACAAGCAAACCAGTGTGGTTAACAAATGGGATTGATAATCGTGATGGTAGCAAGGCTGTAGCTATCCATGAAATGTTTTATAGTGTAAAATGGTTTAATGTTACAAATGATACAGATTATTATGTAGATGGATCTATTATTGCTAGTTTAAAGAGAGTTAATGTTTTACGAGCTGGGTATTATGACTTTTGTACTTTAGCTGAATGGCTACAAAATGAATTTAAAATTAAAGCAACTTTAAATCCGGCTAACTTACTTGTTACATTAGATTTTCCAAAAGATACTGAGTATTCATTAACATTAAGTCTTATAAAATTACTTGGGTTTATGGGTAATATAATTTCTTTTCCAGATGAAGATTGGACAAGTCCAGACATGCAACAACTACTAAAACCAAAAAAAGAAAAAATAATTGGAAGATATCCTGTTCATTTGTCAGTACACACAGTGTTAAATGTTTATTTGAAAGAACTAAACACAACTGAAAATGTTCACAATGGAAAGCCTTCAACTTTGTTGAGATGCTCACTGACTGGAACTGCTCCGTATTGTGAAAGTGTGGTTGCTAGATTTCCTAATTTACAGTTTAAGAAATTAGGTTCTAGTTTCTTTGAGTCACTGAGTATATCTGTAACTAATCAGGATAACAAACCAGTTGTTATGCATGATTTTAGTGTAGTGTTGGAAGTTAAATAATTTTATTTTTGTTTATAAAAATGAGTGGTGGTCAAAAGCCGAGAATCATACCATTTGCGTGTCCGGTAACAGAGTTGAAAGATTTGGCAGACGTACAGGATTTTGAGGAGGAGGGAGAAATCGGCGAGGTGTATGGATTCGAACTTGATAAGACTGGTATGTACAAGAGAAAAGTAATCGATGACATAAAAGATGGTGAAAGACAGATTCCTAAACTTGGTCAGCTTCGTGATGTTACTGTACCTGTTCCTGTAAATAATGCACCATACAACTTAATACATGTTGGAAATAAGTGGGTGGTTTCACCTGTGCCGCCTGCACCTACGCCAGCACCCACAATTGACTGGGACATAAAGTTGGAATTTATTAGTCCTTATGTATACGCTGATGATGAAGGTGCCTTAGTGTTTAGAAAGGTTGTTAATTCTGGGCCGCTGATTGTAAGCCTTGTTCCAAGCTTTGCCCCAGACAACAATAGTAGAGATAAACTGAAAGTTGAAAATTATGAGAAACGGGATATCTTCTTACAACTAGAAAGGGTAGATCAGATACTTCTGTTGTGTTTATGCCAGCAAGCTTAGTCGTGGCTAGAGAAGCGACAATAGTATTTGAAATTATCTTGAGATCTATAGCTTCTGTGAAAGAGGCAGATATAGCACAGGGAATCAAACTTACATGGGATGAAACAGTATCAGAATCAACAAAAGTCTTTATTGCTATTAGAAAAAATGTAGATGTTTTTGAAGTTTCGAGCAGTGTTCCGGCTGTCAAGATAATTGTTGATAAACTAACTTTTGTTCGTTTAAGTTACATAAACCTTGAACACATTGATCTTGTTTCATTTTATTATGCCAGCAAATTGTATACTTTTGATGAGTTGCAAAATGTAATTGCTGATTAAATAAAAAATATCTGACAATAAAAAAATGGTAAACTTCTATCCACAGCTACCGACGACGCTTGCGCCAGAGACTGTGTCGTCGTTTGCACTTGATCCGCATATGCCAATTGCATCAGATAAAACATTACAGGTAGACACATTCAGATTAAATAATATTACAGAAGCAATTAAATATTTGGAAAGTGAAGAGGCGAGGTACTCCAGATGCAAAAGGAGGTATAAGACCGTTTTCAATTCTGTTCAAAACACTTCTATGGCTGTTGGTGCAGTTTCAGCTGGTTGTTCTGTGGGGGGGTATTGTTCTGTTTGCCACAGGAATTGGAAGTTTAATTGGAATTGCAGTTGAGGGTGTTAGCGTTGCTACATGCCTGGCTTGCTTTGGTTTGTGGAGGCCATAAACAAGAGGTTTCACACAAAATTACAAAAACATGAAGCATTGAGTACGCTTGCTGGTGCGAAGCTGAGCAGTATGAAACTTATTATCAGTAAAGCATTGGAGGATAATTATATTAGCGACGATGAATTTAAACGAGTCCAAGATGATTTGAACAATTACAAGAAACAAAAGTCAGAAATACAGAATAAACTGCGTAGTCAATCTCCCGTGAATGTTGAAGAACTAAAGGCTAGTCTTTTAGAAATGGGAAAACAGATTGGTGTTCAGGAAACCACAAAAAAACTACACAATCTTTTAAGCAAATAAAAATCAGATTTGGTAATCCTTTAATAATGTCATACACTTCACAGAAAGATGCCACACCACTTACACAGTTTAGGCCCGTATACTTAGACCTATCTGCACCACCAGAATATTATTGAAAAAAAATGTTTTTCGTTGCCCTTGTATCTTGGTAAAAAAGACTTAGTATACGTGACTAGAGTCAAGTTGTTATTAAGTACTTGTAAGTAATTAGGGTAAGTAATTAATAAGTTCTTAATGGTAAGTAGTTAATAAGTTCTTATGGTAACTCACTTAAAGGTTACCTTTAAGTGAGTTGTGACTTATTGTTTTACTTGAGGCAACTTGGTAGTTTCTTATCTAGCTGTTTTTCAGTGCCTGTATAGTTTAGAGTATAACCACCAGTTGATTTTCTAATTCCTCAAAATCCAGACATGAGTAAATTAAGCCCCCACATGTAGAACCTTTTTTTGTAAATGACTGCTCTCTTTTGAAAAGTAATATGTCTCCTTGTTGATCTTTGACATTACTTAGTGATTTGTAAAGGCTGTAGCTATGAAAAGGCCTTTGACAGCTGAGAGCTTTTCAAAAGCACAGTCCCGTTGCAGCTTGTGCCTGAATTGAAAAGAGAGGAACGCCGCCGCTATTGAATAGCGGTGTGAGGGGACACAAAGGCGTACAGCTGTGACACCACCTGGTAGATGATTACGCTTACGGTGAATTGCACTTACAAGAGTGTCTGTGTGTGTGTGTATCTGTTTGTTTGTTTGTGTGTGTGTGTGTGTATGTGTTTGTTTGTTTGTTTGTGTGTATGTGTAAGATATTACTTGTTAGTTTCTTATCAAACTGTTTTCCAGCTGCCTGTTTATAGTGCAGAGTATAACCACCGTTTGATTTCTCGGGAACCAGTCAACTTCGAAACAAGCCGTCTTCTTGAGTGTATCACACCTCTCAGTAATAGCCTTTTTTCAAAAGCCTTAGAGCCGGCTTATTCATAAAAGTGTCCCCTCTCGCATTGAATAGCGGCGTGCCACTGTGCGGCGCGTGGCAACGATTAGACAACACAGGTGGCTTACAAAATGACATGCGTCATAGAGTAAGACCCCTGTAACTTACTCGCTGAGAGTAGGCTGATTTAAATGTATAAGTTTCACATGAGTGGAGTCTATGTCTGTGTTGACAAAGCGGGTCTCTCTCTCTCTCTGTGCAAGTAGCTCATAGGGGGATTGGTTGTGTGTGCGGGTGTTAGTCATTTACATTTAATGGAGGGTATACACATAATTGGAAAAATTAAAAATTCCTTCTTGAATATCGAGACAGGTGTGGTACATATCGATCTAGCAGTTCAAGATTTGAAAAGGTTTTGAAAAATGTTGTGGAAAACATTGCGACGTGGTAATATTTTTGTAACTGTTGTGCATATTTTATTCTGACGTGTTGTGTCCTTTCATGCCTAGAGTGCTGGCAACGGGCTGTGTTTACGTACATAGTAACATTGCGACAGCGGACATATGAGCTAATTAAGAGAGATAGAAATAATGAGTGGACTGAAGTATTATTAACACAATGACTGAGTTAACCCCTTAAATTATTATTTTTGATTTTCATAAAATTGTAAATGTTTAAAAAAGCAATGATTTAGGGGGTAAATTCCGATGGTATTTATTTTGTGTGGGGAACGTGGGTAATGGGGGGGTCAAAAGTTATAATTGAAGGGGTTAACTCAGTCATTATGATAATGATTCTTCAGTCCGCTCATTATTTCTATCTCTGCTCTTTGCTGATGACGCTGCCCTCGTTGCACACACAGAGAGAGCCTTGCAGCGCATTACGTCCTGCTTCGCAGATGCCGCCCAGCTCTTTGGACTTTAGGTCAGTCTGAAAAAGACAGAGGTCCTTCATCAGCCAGCACCCAAGGAAGAGCATCGCCCTCCCCACATCACCATCGGCGAGTCCGAACTGAAGTCAGTACACCAGTTTACCTACCTCGGCTGCATCATCACGTCAGACGCCAAGATGGACAAGGAGCTGGACAACAGGCTGGCAAAAGCGAACTGTGCTTTCGGGCGACTATTCAAGCGGGTGTGGCACAATGAACAGCTGAAAAAAGGCACCAAGATCAGCGTGTACAGAGCTGTCGTCCTCACCACCCTGCTGTACGGTTCCGAGTCCTGGGCACTCTACTGCAGCCAACTACGACTCCTCGAACGCTTTCACCAGCGCTGCCTGCGTACCATCCTCAGCATTCACTGGAGTGACTATGTCACCAACGTCGAGGTCCTTGAACAGGCGGAAACTTTGAGCATCGAGGCTTTGCTGCTGCGGACACAGCTTCGCTGGGTGGGGCACGTCTCCAGGATGGAGGATCATCGCCTACCCAAGATCACTCTGTTCGGCGAGCTCGCCACTGGACACCGAGACAGAGGGGCACCAAAGAAGAGATACAAAGACGGTCTCAAGAAGTCACTTAGTGCCTGCCAAATCGACCACCGCCAGTGGTCTTCGCTTGCTGCGGACCGTGACACCTGGCGCTCCACCATTCACAAGGCAGCTGTCTCCTTTGAGGACTCTCGCAGAGCTAACCTCAAGGACAAGCGGCTCAGGAGAAAAAACAGAGTTGTCATAACTCAGAACCCTGACCATGCCTTTCCCTGCAGCCACTGCGGTCGAACCTGCCTGTCCCGGATTGGCCTCCGCAGTCACGAAAATGCCTGCAGACGACATGGGCAAGCCCTATAGAATCTTCGTTCGCGAAGTCAAGCCATGAGAAGGGTGGACCTTGACAGTTCAAGAGTAGTGCCAGATTAGCTTGGTGCCTCAGAGGTACAAAGCTAATCTTGTGTTACCCTGAAACTATCAAATATTTATATTAACCCCTTCACTGCCCCCAAAAGTAAAGACACTCCAGCTGCAGGAAACAAAGATCCTCATGAGAATTTGTAGTCGTGGGAGCTCATCAGGACCTAAGCCTCCTGCTGACACCATTTTGTAATTGTATCCATATTTCTTGGATGGTTGGGACTCTTAACTCAAATGTTTTCAGAAACACAATTTGCTCAAATAAGGATTTAAGAAATACAACTTGTGACCACTGGCATTGAAAGGGTTAAAGAGTGTTTGGAAATGATTCATAGAATTTTCAGTTGTGACTTGTCCTGATTGGCTGATTCTTCTTTTCCAAATCCCAGAAAGCTGAATTTCAGCTCTTTTGTTCAGAAGAACAGTCCATCAGCCAGCCTGTTCCATCTGCAAGAGGCATAAATTCTCATGAGCCCCTGCATCTGCAGGGGCTCAAGAAAATGTATGTCTCTTTGTGGCCTTGGATCATAGTCTGTAGACTGTTTCAGTCCTTTTCAATTTTTATGCAATGTCACCCACAGGTAATAGTGAATGCCAGTAACACTCACCTGTCGTCCCCTCTCCCGCATCACCAGCTTGACCATCACCGGCAGGGTTGCCGTTGTTGTGGGTGTTGGAACCTAACCATCAAACAATCGCTCGGTCAGACATGTATCGATCTGTTCATTCAGACATCAATTAAAATGCAAATCTTCGTAAGATTTTCTTTTTGCCCTTTGGCTGACAGTAGTTCTTTTTGTTCACTGCGACAAGATTCTACCGACAGCCACAGGGTTAACCCTTTGAGCATGCAGCCACAGGTACTGTTTACAGCACAGGTGGCTGCACCCATACATAAGGGGTAAACTTTAAATATCTAAAGATTACCAGATAATCATTAAATGCTTTTAAAACTACTTGCAACACATCATTAAAACGTTTAGACTGGTTTGATCTTTTCACTACAAATCTTAGATTGGTGTAGTTTAAAATTAATGGAACAATGACTTTTCTATTTTTTCCCTAGTTGCAAAGGTAAACTGTTTAACTCTTTAGAGCATGCAGGCACAACTCCTAAAAAGTACAAGTGCCTGCATGCATAAGAGGGTTATTTTGCATAACAAGCAACCTGGCAAAGCAATGGCACCATAATGATTTCATAATTTTAATGGTATGGAAAAGACATCCTGTGGAATATACACAGTGTACGAGAAGGGTGGATCATGATAGTTCAAAGGTAGTGCCAGATTAGGCACCAAGCTAATCTGGCGCTACTCTTGAACCCTCTTGGAACCTTGTCAGATGTGAATGATTCAAACAGTACCTGTCCACTGGATGTGAACAAGATCCCCTTCCTTAATCTCCAGCCTGGTGGGAGCAAAATCATACTCCACTGCAGGATACACTTGTACGATGTTTCCTCGCTTGCCGCGGACATTCAGATTAAAGATGCGCTGGCCAGCCAGGTTATTAGGGCGAGGTTTAAGTAAGAAAACATGGCTTCTGTCTTGAAAAACACGGCCATACTGGGCCGTGTTGATTGCCAGACGAAGCGGAGACGATCGACCGCCTATATCCACATATGGGTTCTGCTGTACTGGAGACTGGACCATCCTGAAGCAACATGGGAATCAGTGCAAACCATCAATAGAAACAAATCAATACAGTCATTTCAGAAATACTGCTAAAACAAAACGGAACAAATACCCCCAGCATGACAACTTGATGGTAGCATCTTCATGTTTCCTGATGACACTTTCTTTCATCAAGACAAGCATCTACTTAAGTTTCAATCAGTTCAATGGTCTCTAAACCTAAACAAGATGGGACTCCAGCCCAAAGTTGTTCCTATTTTCAAACTTATCCTTCTGATCCATCTTCTTCTACCCTAACCCACCCTCTGATCCACAAACATTGGCACACAGAAATAAAGACGGACACACGGTGATTCCGGGCCATTCATGTGCCTGTGGGCTGGCGTAGAAGAATAAATAGCCCGAGCAGTGAAATTACCTCACTTCAAGCTTCATGTCATGGCAGTGTTAGTCCCACAATGCTGCGTTCATAGTGACGACTTGATGTCATATGTCACTCCTTTCAGTTTTAATGTTTTACAGTTGTCTAGCTGATTTTCAAACCTACGGCTTACAGATCACAATTTGACCTAATCATACCCAACAGCCGAGACAAACTGTAGGCTTATGTACATACCATTTTTGAAAAATCATTCAATTATTAATGAGAAGATTGCTTTTTTCTTAAACAAGAAGGGCAAAGTCCATATGGCTCATGTGTATCGACCGATCCATAAGTCCGACATCACGTTTCTTGTCAAAATATGGCTATTTTTTTACCTATTTCCTGAGCTCTTGTGACCCTTGACCTTTCCAAGGGGGCAAAGAAATTAGTATGCATAGATAGGCCTTACCATCAGGTATCTCTGTACCAAGTTTGGGTTTGAAGATGTGAATAGTATTTGTGAAAAAAAACATTTTTGGGGTAAAAATATGGTCATTTTGGACCTATTTCTTGGTCTTGTGACCCTTGACCTTTCCGAGGGATCAACCAAATTAGTGTGCATATAAAGGTCTTACCATCAGGTATCTATGTACCAAGTTTGGGTTTGAAGTTGTCAATAGTATTTGCGAAAAAATAAATTGTGTCCCAAAATAGCTATTTGTTTTCTCAAAACACATTACCGATGGTATTACTATAAGGGATTATTTCTTCGCTAGTCTAATTTTAGCCCAAAAAATTCGTTGTGTACAATTATGGTCATTATGGCAGGAGAGGGGCGCCATAGACTGGGCGGAAGCCCGGCCAGCCTCCCTTCCTGTTACACCACGCATGCGCTCCGAGCTTCCCGCTCTCAGTCAATTTCTTTGCTGGTTCTGAACGGTTGTGTACGTCGTGAGCTCTGCGTTTCTTGTGACTTTACCGGTCGTTGGACTTTTGTTACGTGGACCTTAGGCTTAGACCCTTCGTGTGAGACTGCTTTGCAGTTGTGTTGTGCCTTGGGCTAGCCTTCAGCGGTACCGGTGAACTTTTTCGTGTGGTGGCCGCTTGGACTGGTGTCTGCGCCATTTTGGGACCGGTTCTGCTTTCGCCGGTTCCGAGGGGCCTGTGTGCTTGAGAACTGTGACTGGTGTGTTCGCTCGTCGTTCATCCTTTGGATACGTTTCGTGAGGACGGACCATCTTCTTGCCGCTTCTTCTCTCGTGCGGTGGCGGCGGACTCTTGTGCCTTCAACCGGTGACAGTTCGAGCTACCTCTTCGCCTGGTCATCTGCCCGCCACGTGGTTCGTTGGGCTTGGCCTGTTGGTCTCTCCTCTTCGAATGGCGAGGTAAAGATTCGGTTTGAGCCTATGCCAGGCGCTCGGGGTGTGGGTAGAGCGCCGGGCCTCGGCACAAGCCTTTTTTATCGAAAATTTCGTTCAAGCGCGGTTCGTGGTCGCGTGCCCGCGGGGGCACACTCGTTCGAATCTCATTATTCTTTGTGTTACAGTGGGCAAGTATGCACCTGCTTGAGATGTGGGCAGTTTCAGTGGCCGTGTGACGAACATTCCCTTTGCCTGACCTGTTCCGGTTGTGCCTCAACTAAACCGTGCCCGGTCTGCGCCCCTTGGCCGGAAAAGCAGTGGACAGACCTTCTGCGTTTCTACGGCAGAGAACAACCGACCCCAGCTCGGGGTTCCGATCCATCCCTGGTATGCGCCACAGACCCGCCGAGTGGCCCCTACCGTGTGGTAGCGTCCCCGACTCGGCAGCCTCGGCTGCGAGCTAGAGCGCTAAAACCGGCATCCACCACAGTCCCATCGAGTGGTCGCTGTGCGGTTCAGGATCAGCGAGGCCCGCCAGCTAAGCCTCTTGTAAAGAAACCGGTATCCACCACAGTCCCGTCGAGTGGTCGCTACCCGGTTGTGACTTCCAAGCAGTCACAGATTGATGCACAGGCACATGCGGCGACTTCGGTAGACGTCCTGACTGAGACACCGAACGCCACAGCCAACCAGGTCAGTGATCAGCCCTCTCCTTTACTTGGACCTGTTATGCCCCCCTCCTCGTCCGACACGAACAATGTTTTGGTCTCCTCAGATCTTCACTCCAGGACCAACTATACGGCACATAGATCAGACAGGATTGCTCGGCATTCGCGTCCCCGTTCCCGGTCACGCAGCCTGAGACGCGGCCCAGCTTCGCCCCGTTTCGGTGGTGCGAGGACCGGCACATCACTCTTCGGGCGCGTCATATTCCGGGTCACCTGAATGTCCTAGCCGACTCACTCTCTCAACGCGGTCAGCTGCTGCATACCGAGTGGTCGCTGCGTCCAGACATCTTCCGGATGATCGGCACAGTCTGGGAGACACCCATGGTCGACCTCTTCGCCACGAGATGGAATCGGAAGCTCCCTCTGTTCGTCTCTCCAATTCCAGATCCCCTGGCCTGGACAGTGGACGCTCTCTCCATCCCCTGGTACGGTCTTGTCGCCTATGCCTACCCTCTGACGGTGCTAGTCCCCAAGGTCCTACTCAAGCTCAGAGGGTGCAACACGATTCTGTTCCTGGCGGTCCCGCTCTGCTGGTCAAGGACGTGGACCACAGACCTGCTGAACCTCGCAACGGCCCCCCCCCCCCCGCTGGCACTTCCCACCCCAAGCACGATGCTCAAGCAACCACGCGGCGCGGTCTACCACCCGTGTCCGGAGCGTCTCCTCCTTCACGCCTGGAGGTTGTCCGGCAAGCCCTCTCCGCTAGAGGCTTCTCGAGTGCGGCAGTGGATGCGATCGCTTCAGCCCGCAGGTCCTCGACCAGACGTGTTTACGAAGGCAAGTTGAGAGTCCTCTGTTCCTGGTGTGACGACAGACGTCTTTCCCCCACCGAATTGACAGTTCCTCAGCTGGCGGAGTTCTTCCTCTGGCTCTTCTCCGACCAACTCCTTGCGCCCATTACCATCAGAGGCTACTTGGCTATGATTGCGGACACGTACAGACATTTGGGACGGTCCGATCCTGGCGCCTGCAAAGACCTTGCCGACCTGATGGACCACTTCGGTCTGCAGCGTCCCTCTCGACGTTCCTTAGTACCTAGATGGGACCTGCCCGAGGTGCTTACCTGGCTCAACTCGCCTCGTTTCGAGCCCATCCAGTCGGCATCACTTCCAGATGCGACGTGGAAGACTTGCTTCCTATTGGCCCTCGCCTCTGCCTCCACGGTCAGCGAGCTACACGCCCTTTCAGCACGCCCCGACTGTCTCCAGTTCAGAGCGGACGGCTCAGTTCAGCTGCTGCCCGACCCGGCCTTCCTCGCTAAGACCAGATCTCCCTTGGCTGCCCCGCAACTGGTGACGATTCAGCCATTAAGAGACCCAGGTTCCACCCGCGAGTCCAAACAACATGACCCGGTGCGAGACTTACGTGTGTAACTGCGCCGGACCAAGCCGCTACGCAGAGGACGCACCCGCCTTTTCCTTCCTCTGTCCCCAGGTAGAAATGACATCTCAGCCCAGACGATATCCTCCTGGCTTTGGTGGGTGATACGATCAGCCTACCAAGACCTGGCGCCCCTCACAGCCAAACGCTTGCACATCCGGGCGCACGAGATCAGAGCCATGGCTGCAAGCCTAGCATTTGACCGCAACTGTGCTGTCAAGGACATTGTGGCAGCTGTGGGCTGGCGGGCGGAGACCACCTTCGCACGCTTCTACCTGAGGGACCTCTCCAGCCAGCGCCAAAACCTCTCGCTGGTGGGAGACATCGTGGCGGCGCAACACTCCCTCCAGGCGCCTTAGGCGCCGTAAGTATCTTTGCTAAAATTAGAGGGAGGTTGCTTGGGGAGGGCCACTACAAGTAGTATAATTCTAATGGCAAGGATAGGGGCGTTATAGCGGCACCCGCCTCCTCTTCGGGATTCTCCCTTATAGTAATACCATCGGTAATGTGTTTTGAGAAAACAAATGTATTTTTCCTTAAAATGAATTTTTTTGAAAAATACTTACCGATGGTATTACTCGAAGATCCCTCCCACCTGCACCGCTTGCCGCTGGTTGGCTAAGAAATTGACTGAGAGCGGGAAGCGCGGAGCGCATGCGTGGTGTAACAGGAAGGGAGGCTGGCCGGGCTTCCACCCAGTCTATGGCGCCCCTCTCCTGCCATAATGACCATAATCGTACACAACGAATTTTTTGGGGCTAAAATTAGACTAGCGAAGAAATAATCCCTTATAATAATACCATCGGTAAGTATTTTTCAAAAAAATTCATTTTAAGGAAAAATACATTTTTCATATATTTCCTGAGCCGCTGTGACCTTGACCTTTGTGAGAGGTCACTGTAATGGGTATGTTTAGAAAGATCTTACCAAAAAGTATCCTTGGGCCAAGTTTGAAGACTGTAGCTTGAATAGTCTCCAAGAAAATGCCAATGTTAACGTTTACCATGGACGACGGCGGACAGATTTTTGACCACAGGCCCAGAAGATTAATCTTAGTATCAACTACCTTTGTGCCAAATTTGATTGAAAAGTTTGCAAAAATATTCATAATAGCTACAATTCTATCATGGCAATTCATACACATTTGTCGGCCTCTTGTGACCCATGACATTTTGGAAGGAGTCATCCAAATTAGTATGCATAGATAGGTCTTACCATCAGGTACCTCTGTACCAAGTTTGAGTTTGAAGTTGTGAATAGTATTTGATTTGTTAGTTAGTTAGTTATTTGGGTTTAACGCCGAGCAGGCGACTAAGGCCATCTCACGGCGGGATGGGTAAAAATCTGGTCAGCCAGACTAAAAGCAAGGTCTTAAGACAAGATGTAAATATAGATTAAAAATCTCAGGCTAAAATGTCGCACATGTCTGGAAAAGAAACGTCTACAGACTCTCAAAAAGGGCAAATAAAAAAATTCACATAGTCTATGAACGCTCAGATCTTGTTAAAAATATTGCATTCTCTCAAAAAATTGAAGATTTTGTCCGGGGGAACATCCCGGAACAAAACCTTCAAGGAGTCTGCCGTGAAGTGTTTATATCTGGTGTCAATTAGGTCAGCACAATACAGCAAAAAGTGCCGAACAGAAAACCGCTCATCACAGGCAAAACACCATGGACGCTCATCCTGTTTAAGTAAGTAAGAGTGCGTAACATATGTGTGCCCGATGTGGAGCCGAGCAAGGACAGTCTCCTCACGGCGGCTGCCGCAGCGGAAAGGTAGACTGTCAGACAACTTAGGAAGAGCTTCATGAAGCTTGTTCCCTTCCTCTTTGTCCCACTCGGACTGCCACTCGCGGGCTATGTACGCACTAATAACAGGTTTAAAATCACTATAGACAGTCTGTGTGTCAGGGACAGGGTCACTGCGGGCACTGTTGGCAGCAGAATCTGCGATTCTGTTGCCTTCGATGCCCACATGGCCTGGGACCCAAATAAAAATGATGTCATAATATTCCTTCATCAAGTCCGCGTAGAGCTCTCTAATCTGCACCAGCAGTGGATGGTCTGTTCCCGCGCCCTGAAGGGCCTGCAGGGCAGAAAGAGAGTCAGACAGAATCAGGAAGTTCCTTTCCCGAGACTGATAGGCATGCTTGAGTGCTAGCAGAATGGCCTGCAGTTCTGCACTAAATACAGAGGAATGGTCAGGGAGACGGAGCTTAAATGGGCGTCTAGGATGGCGAGAGGACACTGCAGCCGCAGCCACTCTTCCATCCTCAGACTTGGACCCATCCGTATAAAGACGACAATAGCCAGGAAAAATTGAAAGGAGTTCATTGAGGCTCTGTTGGTATATGGCTGGTGGAGTACAATCCTTCTTGTGGGCAGTCAAGTCCAGCAAGATGTCAGGAACTGGTAGTAGCCAGGGTGGAGTGACGTGTTGCAGAGATTCCGAAACTTTGTCCAGGTCCACTCCGGCCGCCTGCAGATGAGGTCGGACACGGAAGGAAAGTGGACGGACAGCTCCCGGATGGGCATCGTAAATCTCTGCAAACGACGGGTTAAAAACACAATCATAGGCAGGATTTTCTGGATGGGCCTTCAGCTTCAGAACGTAGCTGAGCATGAGGCGGATGCGGCGGAGCCTGAGAGAAGGCTCCCCTGCCTCTGCATACAGACTAGGAACTGGAGATGTCCTGAAGGCTCCCAGACATATGCGCAGACCTTGATGGTGAATTGGGTTCAGACGCTGCAGAACAGACTTGGAAGCCGAGCCATATACCACAGAGCCGTAATCCAGTTTGGACCGAACAAGGGCCCGGTACAGTCGAAGTAAGACGATGCGGCCTGCACCCCAGTCAGTACGACCAACGACACGAAGAATGTCGAGGGCCTTCCGACAAGAGGTTCTAAGGTAGTTAACATGGTTGCAGAAGGTCAATCTTTTGTCAAAGATGACCCCCAAAAACTTAGCCTCTTCAGCCACCTTAATTGGCACTCCAGCAATGCTCAGGCTAGGTTCTGGAAAAAATTTCGTCTGGTTAGTAAAATGCACACAGACTGTCTTGGAGGGCGAGAATCTGAATCCATTGAGAGACACCCACCCCTGGATGCGATCAACGCACAGCTGCAAGCGCCTCTCAAGGGACGCAAGTCCTCGACCTCGTGCACACAAAGCAAAGTCGTCCACAAACAAAGAGCATTCAGAATCATCCTTGACGGCCTTTACAATGTTATTTATTTTAATGCTAAATAAAACAGGAGATAGAATACTGCCCTGCGGGACACCCATCTCCTGTTCAAAGGAGTCGGAGAGGGTGGAGCCCACACGGACATGGAACGACCTGTTGGACAAAAAATTGTGAATAAAAACGGGCAGATGCCCTTTAAAACCCATGTCCGACAAATCAGACATTATACCATGCTTCCAGGTAGTGTCATATGCCTTTTCAAGATCAAAGAAAATTGCATAGACATGCTGCTTGTTGACAAAAGCATCTCGGATAAAAGACTCAAAGCGGACTAGATGGTCAGTTGTACTACGGAAGCGCCGGAAACCGCACTGGAGGTCTGTGATGAGACCCTGTGACTCAAGATGCCACACCAGTCGGGCGTTGACCAAGCGTTCCATAGTTTTACATAAACATGATGTCAAAGCTATTGGCCGGTAGTTGCCCGGGTCGGAAGGATCCTTACCCGGCTTGGGAATTGGCACAACCACAGCCTGGCGCCAAGATGGCGAAAAATGACCGGTTATCCAGATATGGTTAAAGGCCTTGAGAAGTACAAGGAGTGAATCCTCAGGCAGATGTGTTATGAGCTGATAATGGAAGGAAGTCGTCGGCGAGGTCGTCAGAGAAAGAGTTGGGTCGCAAACATAAAAGAATGGACCGAACTCGAGATGCCAGACTTGCTTGCCACCGCCCAAAATAGAACTCAGTGGAGAGCACTGTCTGTTGCTGCTGCCTTTCAGTCCCCCCAACGCCCAGTTCGGGCAAGGGACTGATGATGATGATGAATGGATGGTATCTAATCCAGCAGCAGAGTCAGTACATTTCTGCATGGCTTGCTGCAATTCTGAAAACGTAAAAGGGGCATTATAGTCTTCCAAGTTATCCGATATAAAATCACAAGCACAAGATTCTCGCTTCTCCTTCTCTCTCTGGAAGAAAGGTGAATAATGCTCTGTTGAAGAATTATGGGCAATGGTGGAGGCAAGTAAATTGGCCACAGCCTTTTTATCTGTGACCAAACTGGCACCATCTCTAAGATGGCCGACAGAAGCCGAGCCACCCCTGCCCCCAATTCTTCGAACAGCCTTCCAGACTTTTTGGGACGGAGTCCTAGAAAATAAAGATGAGACGAAGCGTCTCCAGGAAGCACGGCGTTCACGTTTAAAAATATAACGGGCTTTCGCCCGCTGTCTTTTAAAGGTTAAAATATTTGCTTGCGACGGATTATGAAATGCACGTCGCTGAGCAGATTTGCGCATTGTTTGGGCCTTGCGGCACTCTTCATTGAACCATGGTACTCTCGGCTTCTGAGGGAGTGATGTGGAAGTTCTAGGGATGGTTTCACCTGCAACCTCCAACAAAATAGAAGTAAAACAAGAAACAGGTTCTTCAGCTGACATGACCACCTCCTCTGTAAGACGAGACTGACAGAGAGAGGCAAACAGAGACCAGTTAGCTTTCTTGAGATTCCAGCGCCCCACCGGCGAATCCTCCTCACAGCTGACCGATGACAGGACTACTGGGAAGTGGTCACTACCACACAGGTCGTCGTGAACCTTCCAGTCAAAGTCCAGCATGAGAGAAGGATCACACACAGTGAGGTCTAGAACAGAACTAGATCCGGAACCTGAGTTAGAGTATGTAGGTGAGCCATCGTTAAAGACACATAGGTTAAGTTGAGAAAAAACATCTTCTAACATCTGACCTCTGCCATCATAGTGGTCACTACCCCAAAGGTGAGCATGACCGTTAAAATCCCCCATGAGAATAAAGGGAGGGGGCAGTTGATCTACTAAGTGAAAAATATCATTGCTACAGACCCGCAGTGATGGTGGCAGGTAAATACTGCATATGGTTATGGTCTTTTTTAAGGTAACCCGAGCAGCGACAGCCTGAAGACAGGTGTCGATGCTAACGGGGCTACATAAAATTTGGCTACTAATGAGAAGAGCCGCTCCACCCGAGCGCCTCTCCGAATCAGAGCCTTTATGTATAACATTAAAACCATTAAAAGACACAGGGTCAGAAGTCTTCAGGTAAGTCTCCTGAAGAGATATGACTGAGGGGTTATAGAACTTGACTAAAAGACGTAATTCCTCAAAGTTAGCTAAAAAACCACGACAATTCCACTGAAGCAAAGAGTCCATGATTAAGTCTGATCTGGGGGTAAGGAGTTTTTCCCCCCTTTTTCCTTTACCTTGGAAGGAGTTGAAGAAACAGAGGGGGGCCGGCTCCCGGGCCTCCTCTGGTTCTTCGGAGAGGAAGGGGGTGGAGCTGCCGCAGCATCAGCAACAACAACTTCCACTCCCTCCATCCGCTCCTCCAGTGCAGCATATTTGTTTTGAAGGGGCACATCTGTGTTCCCCTTCTGGGCCCGTGCGCACAGCGGTCCCATAGATTTCTTAGACTTCTGGTCCTGGGCAGCGTTCCTGCCGCTAGAGTTAGCGGCCTTAGAAGGCTGACCAGAGCCAGAAGCCTTTGGAGTTGACTGACTAACAGGTTTGGGTGGGGGCTGAGGCTTAGGGGCAACAGAAGGCGGCACAACCGGACCGGCAGTGTCCGCCTTCTGCGTTCCCTGGCTCCTTGTCACCACCGGAGGAGGGTTACTCTCCAGGGGCGAGATGAGCCGAGGCTCCGCCCCCAACCAAGAAGTTGGGGTCTGACATGAAAAGTCTTTGGTGGGGCGCTTGCCTGCCACCGCTGCACTAAAAGTATACACTGAGGTGTTAGAGGTTGGGGCAGCCGCAGCTGCACCAGGGCCTTCAACCAGTTTTTTGGCATCCAGAAAGGACAGCCCCTTCTCCACACGCACCTGCTGAATCTTGCACTCGGATATCCAACGAGGGCATTTCTTATCCGAAGCCATATGCGCCCCCTGGCAATTCACACACAGGGGGGGTGGCTGTGCAGGTCTCAGCAGAGTGTCCGGGCCTAGTGCAACGGGCGCATGAAGCCTCTGCCTGACGGCATGTCTTCTGCCCATGGCCATACTTTTGGCACTTAAAGCACCGGAGGGGAAGAGGGACGTACTTTTTCACTCTCAGGGAGTAGTAACCTCCCCAGATGGTAGTAGGAGGGGTGGGGGTGCCAAACGTCAGGATGATGGTAGGGAGACGGATCTCCCCACCACCTCGCTTGGAAGCGAAGCGCCTGACGCAAGTCACCCCCTGAGACTTAAGGTTCCTTACAAGTTCATCTTCTGACAGTTCTGCCAAAGCTTGATCTTTGATTACACCTCTTGACGAATTCATAGTTTTGTGGGGTGTGACTTCCACAGGAGTGTCTCCGATGGAAGAGAGCCCCAGTAGCCCGCTGGAGTGTGCCCGAGTACGGCACTCCACCAGCAAGTCACCAGACCTGAGGCGCTGGGCGTCAGGCCTGCCAACACGGCTCCTGAGGGTCTCCCCCACCAGAAAAGGATGCAGCTTGGTAACTGGTTTCTCCTTCACCTTGCTATGGACAATGAGGAAGCGAGGCCATACGGCCGACGCCTGAGGCGTCGCTTCCTCACAGTCTGAATCACTGTCATGTGCAATGTCGGTGTCTATGCGCCGTTTCTGTGCTAGTTTTGGTTTTTTGGTTTTATCCATATTATATTAGTAGAGATATTCATCCCCCGGGGGTCCCCGCCCGCCACCGAGCCCAACAAGGGAAAGTGCAACTGTCGGCGGGTCTCCAGCCGACGCACAATGGAGACTGCCCGAAAGATATACTCAAGGGGGTAAGCCCGATTGAACCGTTTGAGCCACCGCCTTCTATCACACGAATGCAGGGGAATACTGGCGTAAAGCACCTAATCAGCAGCAGAAGCTATAGCATGGTGCTCCGTATAGCAACCCGCATGTCAACAGTGGGATAGGGCTCAACGTGACAAGAGCCGATTGACTAGGCCGGTACGACTAGCCTCCCGTTTAGGTAGAAGTCAAGGCCGAAGTGGAGTGTTGGCACCAGTGAGCCGCAGCCCAAAGGGAACCTCAGCCACCAGGATCCTCTTCTCCCCCGACACGGGTCTCCAAGCACGGCAAACACTTGGGATCCAAAGGACCAAAAAGTCACAAGTATTTTTAAGGACCAATCCAACATGGTACGACCTAGGTTAGCACAGCTCCTTAAAAACCGGACCAGTGAAAAGGCTGAACAACATATCTGCTGACATCAAGTCCTAATCCTGGACAAAGATGGCACCCGTCCGCTAGCCCACTCAGTCAGGGACTGAGCGGACTACCCACCTACGCCACGTGGAGGCCGGTGCCGGGTAGGCTGAATAGTATTTGAGGAAAAACATTTTTTGTCAAAATATGGCTATTTTTGACCTATTTCCTGAGCTCTTTTGACCCTTGACCTTTCAGAGGGGTCATCCAAATTAGTATGCATAGATAGGTCTTACCATGAGGTATCTCTGTACCAAGTTTGAGTCTGAAATTGTGAATAGTATTTGAGAAAAAACATTTTTTGTCAAAATATGGCTATTTTGGACCTATTTCTTGAGCTCTTGTGACCCTGGACCTTTCCGAGGGATCAACCAAATTAGTATGCATAAAAAGGTCTTACCATCAGGTATCATTGTACTAAGCTTGGGATTGAAGTTGTGAATAGTCACCAATAGCATTTGAGAAAAAACATTTTTTGTCAAAATATGGCTATTTTGGACCTATTTCTTGAGCTCTTGTGACCCCGGACCTTTCCGAGGGATCAACCAAATTAGTATGCATAAAAGGTCTTACCATCAGGTATCATTGTACCAAGTTTGGGTTTGAAGTTGTGAATAGCATTTGAGAAAAAACATTGTTTGTCCAAATATGGCTATTTTGGGCCTATTTCCTGAGCACTTTTGACCCTTGACCTTTCCAAGGGATCAACCAAATTTAGTATGCATAGAAAGGTCTTACCATCAGGTATCTTTGTACCAAGTTTGGGTTTGAAGTTGTGAATAGCATTTGAGAAAAAATAAATTATGTCAAAATATAGCTATTTGGGATAAATTTCTTGATCCCCTGTGACTTTGACCTTTGTGAAAGGTCACTGAGATTGGTATGTTTAGAAAGGTCTTGCCACAAAGTATCCTTGGGCCAAGTTTGAAGACTGTAGCTTGAATAGTCTCCGAGAAAATGCCAACGTTAAGTTTACCATGAATGAGGGCAGACTGATGGACGACCACTGGCCCAGAACATAGACTCACTTTTGCTTCGCACGTAAGTCAAAAACTACCTCAAGATTATTCTTTTAGGTACATTGTCATACAATTTCAAGCTTGTCTGTCCTCAAACGCAGGCTCTAGTTGCGGTCACATACACACACATACGGTGTTAGTGCCAAAAGTATGTTCTCCACCAAGGTTTGCATAGCTAGACATGAAGTGATACATTTCCTTTCCAGCACACGTCTTTTGAACTATCAGAACTAACAGTCTCTTCAGCACATGGACATTCATTTTTACCTGCTCTAAAGGCCACCCCCCAACAAAAGGAACCATCTCTCAGATTCTATTTTCCTGGAAGAAATCGAAGACCTGTTTGAAATTTGCAACTGTCAGAGAGGAAAACATATCATCTTGGGAGATTTCAATTTCCATTTTGATTCACCTCACAGAGCCAACAGAGTCAAGGACCTGATCAACCAGTATGACTTCCATCAGTGTGTCACAGTTCCAACTCATAAATCTGGCCACATCTTGGATTGGTTCCTCCATCGTGAGACTGATGGACTACTACACTCCACGTCTGTGTCTTTGGACCTCACATTTGATCATTTCACGGTTGTGTGTGAGCTGAATGTTGCAAAGCCTGTGTGTCCTCCAGCCACGATTGTCCGCCGCAATATTCGCAGCATTGATCGTCATGCATTACAGACTGACATTACACAGATGCTGACCAACCATCCAGACATTGACGCCATCACCTACAACAGTGAACTTCGCTGCCTCGTAGACACCTATGCCCCTGCCACCATGCATCAAATCCGCACCGATAAGTCCGACCCGTGGTTTACTCCGGAAGTGACTATAGCCAAGCAAGAACGTCAGCGTGCCGAGCGTGCCTGGTGTAAATCCGGACTCACTGTGCATAAACAGATTTATGACATGAAGAAACTTGTTGTCAATCAGACTGTGTTGAAAGTGAAAACTGATTTTTACTGCTCCAAGATGCTTGAAAGTGACACTTGTAAAAAAATTGTTTGCCCTTGCTGATAGCTTGTCTGGTAGATCTCGTGACTCTCCCCTTCCCACCAACATCCCAGCTGCTCACCTAGCCAACGCCTTTTGTAGCTTTTTCACTGACAGGGTGACATCCATTCGAGACAGCCTTGATGCTGTGTGGTGCGCCCATATTGACACCCACCCTCCCCATATTGAGCACCTCTTTGTCGAGTTCACTCCCGTCTCTGCACAGGCTGTTTTTGACATTCTTAAGAAATGCCTGCCTAAAAAGTGTGAGCTTGACCCCATGCCAACTTCACTGGTTTTTGAAAACATTGGAATTCTTCTGCCCACCATCACCAAAATCATCAATCAGTCCCTTGAGTCAGGCGTCTTTCCGTCAGAATTTAAATCAGCCGTTGTCAAACCTCTCCTCAAAAAGTCAAATCTTGACCCCAACCAGCTAAAGAACTATCACCCCGTTTCAAACCTACCCTTTCTGTCCAAAGTTCTTGAGAGAGTCGTTCTCACACAGCTCACTAAATACCTTATTACTTACTTACGCCTGTCACCCCTACCCGGGTATAGGCCGTCGACGAGAGATCTCCAGCGACTCCTGTCCTGTGCTTCTCCTTCGATTTTACTCCAGGTGGTTCCCATTCTCTTGATGTCTGCTTGGAGGTCTCGACGCCAGTAGTTTCTTGGCCTACCTCTTTTCCTCTTTCCCTGGGGATTCCATGACAATGCCTGCCTAGTGATACTGGAAGCTGGCTTTCTCAGACTGTGACCAATCCATCTCCATCTTCTTCGCCCAATTTCATTCTCTGCTGTTATCTGCTCTGTTCTCTCCCAGAGTCTGATGTTGCTGATCTTCTCTGGCCAGTGGATTTTCAAAATTCTTCTAAGGCAACTGTTTATGAAGATCTGTACTCTGTTGACAGTGGTTTTTGTCAATCTCCAAGTCTCTGCTCCATATAGGAGAACTGCTTTTACGTTGGAGTTGAAAATCCAGACTTTGGTGTTTTGTGACAGCTCTCTGGAACTCCACACTTTTTTCAACTGGAGAAAGGCTGCTCTGGCTTTACCGATTCGTGCTCTGACATCTGCATCTCACTAAATACCTACAGTCAAACAATCTCGTCCATCCGCTTCAGTCTGCTTACCGTGCCGGGCACAGTATTGAAACTGCTCTGTCGTTAATGGCCTCCTAAGTGCCTATGATGAAAACCAGATCTCAGTTCTTTCCCTGTTAGACCTATCAGCTGCGTTTGACACCACTGACCACTCCATCTTGCTCCAACGTCTAGAAAACTACTTTGCTATTTCTGGTAAAGCTCTCGCCTGGTTTCACTCTTATCCGTCTTCCTCTCTCCCCCCCTCTCCGGGAGCGTCAGCACGCATTCATATCGTGCTCCAGCTTGCAGTGGATTCATGTGTCTTAAGTTAATTTGCTAAGTATGATATTTGGCACACGGGTTTGTGATTGTGTCTCCTACATTCTGGTGATTTTTCACGTGAGAGGATGGAGTTTTTCATAAGTAATGACTTATAAGTGTTTTCCCATATATGATTTCCACTGAACTCTCTTGTCTTCCATTTTCAAATTTTGTACACATGTGCGGTGACTCATATGGCCTCGATTGTTTTGTAGACAGGGGGATTGTTTTGTAGACAGGGGGCGTCAGACCTGGCTACGCCTGTCATCATAGTCCCAACACTGTGTAAACACACCAGCGTACTCTGGCCGTACCTCCAACAACGTAACCTGCCCCACTGAGGCTAGACACCAAAACCCACACCGCCACGGACAGCTAAATGTACCCGGGCATGGCGGTAAAAACGGGCATCCCGGCCCTAGAGACCAAGGGCCTCAACACAGCGCCCACAGCACGCAGCCAGTTCAAGCTTGGCGCCCCGATTCCGCCAGGAGCAGGCTTTGACGAAAGTCTTCAGAATGGCGCCCCGATTCCACCAAGAGCAGGCTTTTGCAAAAGACTCTAGTCAGCACGATCCGAACCATGCTGACCGTACACCAGCGCCGTTTGCGTATGGTGGTGGATCAAAGGTCGGGGCTGCTCCAGAACACAAGCCACAGCAGCCCGGCTATGATCGCACATCAACACTCATGGGCGCCCCTTCCTACATGGCAGGCGGTCGACCTATGTACCCCTACCCCAACCCCCCAACTTTCCCCTACCCCCCGCCGCCCCCCCCCCCCCCCCCGCCCCCCCCCCCCCCCCCCCGCCCCCCCCCCCCCGAGTGCCGCAGCTTAGTGAGAGTGATTGTGCCGCCTTGTTTTCGCTTCTTCAAAAGTTCAGGCCACGCGCCGGAAATTAGGACACGCGTCCCTAGGTGATAGCCTTTTCGACATTCTTTGATAAAGTTCCACTGTGCGCGTTTTGTGGACCAATTATTGACGGTAATTCCCAATCTGCTATCATCATTTCCCGATTTAAATATACTTTTTTCACTTAGCGATTTTTAAAATTATTATAGTTGTACGATTTTCTTAGACTTTAAATTTGTTTGTTTTTCTTTCTTGTTATTTTTAAGTCGACAAAATAGCTTTGTGTATTATGAACTTTGTCGCAGGTGAACGTGCATAGTTCCTTGACAAGTCATTTTTCATTTGTTTTCTTTTATAGTTGCTGACTTTTTTGGTGTTTTTTGTTGACATAACCAAGCAAGAAAACCGCAAACATTCTGCTGAATTTAGACTAAGCACGTGATAAACAGTGTGATTCTTCGCAGTGTATTGTTTTATTGAGCTTTTCTAAAGCATTCTATAGATATTGATATTAGTTGATTTTTATTTTTTATTTTTTTTAATTATTTTTTTGTGACCATATTTGTATTATATCTCTCGCTACATTTGCTGACATGCAAAATCGTAATCTAATTACTGTTCCGAAACGAACAGACGAACTGAGAATTGGCCATCTTAACATATACCATCTAGTTAACAAGGTGCCCGATTTATCTGTGTTCCTAAACACGCCCTTACATTTTCATATTTTTGGTGTGTCAGAGTCAAGGCTTAAAAGTTCAATAAGGGATAACTCCATTTCTGTCCCAAATTTCTCAGTACTCCGCAGAGATGCCTCAAGCCCTCAACACACTGGACTAGCTGTATATATACATAATTCAATACTTGGTAACGTTAAACGGCGACAAGACTTAGAGTCAGCTCAAGTGGAATGCTTGTGGGTAGAAGTGACGACATCTAAATCACTCCCGTCCTCATTGGCTTTATTTATAGAAATCCCGCAGCCAGCTGGGACTGGTATGATGACTTCGTAGCAATGACGGATAGCGTAAACCAAAATAAAGCTGACGTTCTTTTGGGTGATTTTAATATTGATCTTTCTAAATCTAAAGGGTCCAATGCTGCATGGGCGTCAACAACAGCACTATTCGGTTTAGAACAGTTAATTAAAACCCCCACTAGAACCACATGTACATCTTCAACCTGATTGATCATATTTATGTGACAAATGATGATAAAATATCAAATGTACATTTTCCCTCCTTAGCTGTCAGTGACCATAATCCAGTATGTTGCACAGTCTCCATGAAACTAGACAAAGAGAACAAAAAGAGACATAAAACAATTAAATATCGTTCTTTCAAAACATTTAATAACGGCGACTTTCTGCGGGATCTGCGAAATACTCCTTTCAGTGATGTGTATAACCACACTTCTCCTGACAGTGCCCTGTCGTACTGGATGGGTCTAGTCCTTGGGGTCCTAAATAAGCATGCACCCATACGAGAAAAACGAGTTAAGCACTCTTCCCTGCCACCCTGGTTAACAGTAGATGTCAAACAGGCCATGTCATTTAGAGACAAACTTAAGAAAGAAAAACAGTTTGATGAATATAACAAACAACGAAATCGTGTTAAATACTCAGTGAGAGTGTCAAAAAAAAAAGTTCTTCCAGGAAATGATTAGGGACAAAAAAGATACAGCATCAGTGTGGAAAGCCCTGAATGTTATAACAAAGGGTAAATCAGCCCCTGAAATACCATCCCATTTGTCAGCTGATATATTAAATAACCACTTCCTATCGACAGCTGAAACACTTGCTCAGTCAGCTGCAAATAGTAACGCAGAGTACCAAGTTCCTAGTGTACTGGAAAAATACTGCGAGGCCAAAAATATACTGCAGACATTCATCATTCCTGATATTACCGTCGCTGAAGTCAGCAAATTTATCTCTAGCATGCCGAACAAAAAGTCCACCGGGATGGATGGTATAGACAACAAAATTCTGAAAATGTCAATACCATATACGGTAGAGGCACTCACTTATATCTTTAACCTCAAGTTTCCAACTATTTTTAAAGAGGCCAAGGTAATTCCAATCCCTAAATCAAAAGATCTTGAAGATGTCAATAACTACCGTCCTATCTCACTTTTGTTGGCCCTGTCAAAGCCCCTTGAAAAACACACACAAAAACACCTCCTCGATTTTCTAGAAAAGGGCAATTTCATAAATATTCATCAGTTCGGCTTTAGACCGAAACACTCATGTCAGTCAGCACTGGCACACATTGTAGACAGCTGGCTGGAATCAATAAATAAAAAACTGATGTCTGGAGCTGTTTTCTTAGACCTACAAAAAGCATTTGATCTTGTCGACCATGACATTCTCTTAAAGAAGCTAGCAGCATACCATATAAGTGAAGATCATACCTAAAAGACAGAAAACAAAAGGTATATACCCATGGAAAATACTCTAAACAAGGACAAGTTAACTATGGTGTCCCCCAGGGGTCGATCTTGGGACCTCTTCTATTTATAATATTCATTAATGATTTGCCTTTGCATATTACTAACACTGATGTCAATTGCAACCTGTTTGCGGACGATACGAGCCTCCATGTTTCGGGTAAAAAAACAGCCGACATTAACCTTAGCTTACAAAGTATTCTAAGCAAGGTTTCCGACTGGTGTAGAGAGAATCATATGATTCTTCGTCCAGGAAAAACAAAGAGTATTTTAATCACTACACGACAAAAACACCAACGCCGACCACAGCCGTTACATTTACAACTGAAAGCTAAACCGATAGAACAAGTCACAGAGCGTAAATTCTTGGGAATACACGTTGACGAACAATTATGTTGGGACACGCATATAAATACAGTCTGTAAAACCATTGCTAAAAACACTTTCCTGTTGTCCCAGCTTAGACAAGTAACGGATACACATACTCGTAAACTGTTTTTTCACGCTCATATCAAGTTTCACGTTGATCATGTCTCCACAGTGTGGGACGGTTGTAGTGATGTTCACATGAACAGGTTAAACTCTATATATAAAAGAGCTGTCAAAATGATAGATATGCGGCCCATTCCTACCACAGACAAATTTAGACATCTAAACATTCTCGGCCTGCGTCAACAACTTAATTTCAACAAATGCATCCTCATGCACAAGATATTAAATAACATGACACTGCAGTATCTAACCACCAAATTTATGCCACAGCAAGAACGCGAACGGACCTCAAGGAACAATACTTTACCCCTACCTCTGCCTAGAATTGACCTCTTTAAAACTAGTTTATCCTTTTCTGGACCGTTTGTATGGAACACTATTCCTGCACATTTGAAGACTATAGCCTCGCTTGGAATCTTTAAATGAAACTTTTCGATTACCTGATGAGCCAAACATAACAACACTGGGCATTTAAACAAACCCTGATGGTTAATGCTTTCATGTAATATATGCATTTATCTATATTGTTTGTGTGTGTGTGTGTGTGTGTGTGTATGTGTGTGTATGGTATAAGATGAATGTTGAGTGTTACTATCATTTTGTGTAAATAATTTTTTTTTTTTTTAAATAATTTTATTGTTGCATGAAATAATATGTGTAAATATAATCTTTATTATTATTATTATTATTATTATTATTATCATCTTTTAATCTATTTTATGTTGTAGATGTTAGCAACGACAAGTTTGTAAAATGACGATTTGTTTCTGTCAAAACTTTTTACCGTTGATAAATAAAGTTTCATCATCATCATCATCATCCCATCAGATCAACGTCTCTGTCAAGAACGCTCTTTCTGAAGTTGCTGCGCTAGAGTTTGGGGTCCCCCAGGGCTCTGTCCTGGGCCCCATTCTATTTATGCTGTACACTCAGTCTCTGGCTCAGGTTATCGCATCGCATTCAACCGATCATTACATGTATGCGGATGATACACAACTTCGGAAATCTGCACCTCCAAACAGCTCCAGTCAGGCTATTTCAGATGTCCTGAACTGTATCTCAGATGTTAAGTCCTGGATGTGTGAAAATAAATTTCAGTTAAACGAGGGCAAGACAGAAGGTCTTCTTGTCGGTGCCTCTCGATTGCTGCCCAATTCTCCTGACTCTATGCGCATCTGTGACGCACCTATTCCATTTTCTGATTCAGTTCGCAATCTTGGCGTTTTTCTTGATAAAGATCTTCAAATGAAGGACCATGTAAATCATGTCTGCAAAATAAATTTTTCTCTAAAATGTATTTTTTCGAAAAATACTTACCGATGACATGACTGTCAGGAAATAGTCTACTTGCTTACCAATTTTAGCCTAAGACCCAAAGGGTCCCCCCAGGTGGCTCTCGGGGATCCCTAACAGGGGCGAGAGTAGCCTCCCCTGCCCATCCGGTCACGTGCCCGGTGGTGTCTCCTTTAGCCAGTTGTCTACGGAGTTACCAGCGGCAAGCGGGGAGGAGGGAGGGACCTCCGAGTCATGTCATCGGTAAGTATTTTTCGAAAAAACACATTTTAGAGAAAAATTAATTTGTTTCCTCAAAACACATTACCGAGGAGGAGGGTGCCGCACAATCCCTTTAAGAAACCTCTTCAGGGACGAAGACGGCCCGTCACTCCTGATCACACACTCCCGACAATTTTAGCGAAGTGCCACTTAAAGCGCCGAGGGCGCCTGGAGGGAGTGTTGTGCCGCAGAAGTTGCCCACCAGCGTAAGGTTGTCGCGCTGGACTGTCAGGGCGCGGAAGTAGAAGCGGGCGATGGTAGATTCGTCCTGCCACCCCACCGCAGCCACAATGTCCTTGACCACACAGGCGCGGCGAAGGCGAGACGTGCGGCCCTAGCGCGCACTCCATGGGCGCGGTTCCTCAGTGCCTCGGCTCCCTGTGGGGAGAGGTTGCAATAGGCGGACCGTAATACCCAGCGGAGCGAGGAGGAGAACGTTTGGGCTGAGAAGCCGGTTCTGCCGGCGGTCGGCGGCAAGAGACGAGTCCGTCCCCTCCGCACGGATTTGGAGCGACGCAGGTAGATACGAAGAGCCTGCACCGGATCTTGCTGCGGAGTCCCCCGAGGAAGCCGGGTCGTGTAAGCTGCCGAGTGGCGATGACCGGAGGCGCTGTCAAGGGAGACCTAGGCTGAGCGAGAAGGAAGGATCCGGGAGTAGCCGAACGGAGCCATCCACTCGGAACTGCAGGCCGGCGGGGCGAGACGAGAGCGTGTGGAGCTCGATGACGCGGGCGCCGTGGCGAGGGCCATCAGGAAGCAGGTCTCCGAGTCACGTCAGCGAAGCGGGCCAGATGGAGCGGTTCAATGGTCCGAAGTCAGCCAGGGGAGGACCAGGGAGGTCCCAGCACGGGACAAGGGAGCGGGAGACCAGACGCTGCATGCCGAAACGCGCCATAAAGTCGGGCAGGTCCTTGCAGGCGCTGGGTCGGGACGGCCGAGGTGACGGTAGGCGTCGGCGATCAAGAGGGATAGCTGCTGCACCAGAGGGGAGCCAACCTTGGTCTTGGACGAGCCAGCGAAGAAGTCCGTGAGCTGAGGAGTCGTCAGGCCGACGGTGGAGAGGTGGCGGTCAGAGCACCAGGCACGAAGCACGCCACTTTCCCTCGTAGACACGTCTGGTAGAAGGTCTGCGGGCTGAAGCGATAGCGTCCGCAGTCGTACTCGAGAAGCCTCAGCAGAGAGAGCTTGCCGCACAATCGCCAGGCGTGTAGGAGAAGTCGCTCGGGGCAGGGGTGGAAGAGCGGCTGTCGGCGCTGCTCGAGCATCATGCGGGGGGTGGGAAGAGGGAGGGTGAGCCCGTGGCGAGACTGAGAAGGTCGGAAGTCCACGATCCGATCCAGGAGAACGGCCACCAGGAGAAGGACTGCGTTGCATCCCCGGAGGCTGAGCAGGACATGAGGACCAGGACCGCCGGAGGGTAGGTGTAAGCGACCAGTCTGTCCCAAGTGAACGAAGCGCATCGACTGCCCAGGCCAGGGGTCGGGAAATGGGGAGAGGGGAAGCCGGAGGCTCCACATCGTGGCGAAGAGAACAAGGGGGGGGGGGGGGGGGTCTCCCAACGAGCGCAGAACCAGCGAAGGATGTCCCAGCGTAGGGCGCAATCCGTGTGAAGAAGCTGCCTCCGTCGCAAGAGGTAGGCTGCCAGGACGAACAGGTGACCTGGAGTGCGACGGGCTGGGAGGGAGAAGTCGCTGTCCTCGCACCAGCGAAGGGGGCGATAGAGGAGGAAGCAGAGGTCGGGAGAGCGGCTTCCTCCTGCGTCTAAGGCAAGCCACGAATGAGGGGTTATCGGAAGGACGAGGAGGTCCCGAGTCCGAAGATCGTATCGCCAAGCGCCGAGGGCCAGCCGACTGCAACCAGTCCCAGCGGGTTGACGTGCCGCGAAGTCAGGTTCGCGGGCCAGCGGCCAGCCGACGAGCGAAAATTCGGAAGAAGGAGAGCGCCCCAACCGTCGAGACCGACAACGACGCAGCGAGAGACGGGCAGTGGCGGGGTCAGGGGGAATCCGGGAGCCGAGCCAAGAATGTCCGTCTAGCGAAGCCGAAGGGCTGCAGCAAAGGAGAGATCGGCACCAGGGTAGAGAGAACTCCGGAGGACGGCTCCAGAGGCGGAGTACAGAAGACCGAGGGAAGGAGATCAGCCGCCGCACTCATCAGGAGGAGGAGCTGGAGCCACAGTCAGGAGGGGACCGCCGCGTCTGCAGCTACCCGCGGGCTAGAAGGCACGAACTGGATCCACGGCTCGGGAAGACGCACCAAGTTGCGGTCGGTCACCAAATCCATCTCCAGGTGAACAAGTGGCGAGAGGCGAGAGGTCGGACTGTTGGCGCTGTCCAGGGCGACCAGGCGAGCAAACCGGAGGAGGAGAGCATCCCTGCCCTACGAAGCGGGACCACTGACTGATACCGCAGAAGCAGGTCGACCAAGGAGGAGAACGGCTGGTGGAAGATCGAAGGTCTCGGGCAACCAAGGCATCCACGATCCACGCAAGGACCCAGGGCTGAGGGGGAGACCACACCGGTGAGGCCGAGCTGGAAACGGTCCCGTCGACGGCAAGCGAAGACAACGGCGGGGGCGGGAGGCAGGGGACGCATAGAAGCAACGGGTAGGTCCAGGCTGGCGGTGACGACCAAGGGCTGAAGGCGACGTGAAGGGTCCGAAGCGGGGGAGCCGTGCCGAGCGACGAGCAGCATCGCAACTTCCCAAGGAAGAGCGGAGACCTGCGCGCGAAGGGCGAGGACTTGGTCCAAAGGGGCGGGAACTCAATCCACAAGGGTGGCGCTGGGCCCACAGGCCTAGAAGGGTTCCTTCAGAGACTGCCAGGCAGGGCCGAAGACGCGGGTACCCACAGGAGTACGGTAGAGCTGCGACGTCGCATCAGGGGAGATGGTCAGGAAGGAGCCAGGCTGCCGCGAACGAAGGAAGGCCAGGAGCGGAGGGTTCGAAGCCACGTGGAAGATCCGCTAGAGCTGGGAAGGGTTGCCGCAAGCACGAGCGCCGGCGGAACCACCGGAGGCAGTGAGCACGAAGGGGAGCGAGTGGCCAGCGAACCGGGGAGCCGAAGGCTAGGACGCCAGCAGGCCAGCGGCGAACGCGGGACGCCGAGTCAACCACCTGAGAGGGTCTGGGGGAGACGCTGGAGGTGAAGGGAGCAGGGAGCGGGGAAGAGGATGTCCCGAGGAGAACGACAGCGCCGAGCACAAGGCGAAGGTCGACAGGGACACCGTAGGGAGTCGAGCGGGCGGGCGACAAACGTCGGGCGCCTCAACTATCCAGGCGACGAGGGCGAAGACGTCGATCCCCACTGCACTGGGCGTACCCCAAGGGGCACCCATCCAAGTGCTAACAGAGCGCGACGTAGCTTCACTTCGGTGAACAGACGAGAACCGGTGAAAACGTGGAAAGGCCGTAGGCGCCAGGGGAAACGTCCCGAAGTCCCGAGGTACGTGAAGGACGAACCAGACGCAGAGCGCGAGGCTCAAGGAGGGGGCACGTAGCTAGCTGGGGGACTCGACGGAGGAGTCAGCGGGTTGGAAGGAGGGCCAAAGGCCGACTAGGGTACCAACAGGCAATAAGGGTCGCGGTGCACGGGGCTCAAGGAGGGGGCACAAGCGGCTTGGTGACTCGCCGTAGGAGTCAGCGGGCCCAGAGACTGAGGCCGAAGTGCCGAAGTGAGAACGAAGGCGACAAGGTCGCGGTGCCCGGCTCAAGGAGGGGGGGCACATAGTCGGCTAGACGACTCGCCGTAGGAGTCAGCGGACTTAAGGCTGGGGCCGAAGGCCGACGCGTGAACCAATTGGCGACAAGGTCGCGGTGCCCAGGGCTCAAGGCGGGGGCACATAGAGGCTCGGTGACTCCCCGGAGGAGTCCGCAGGCTTAGGAGGGGCCGCGAGGCCAACGTGTCTACAATAGGCGACAAGGTCGCGGTGCCCGGGGCTCAAGGAGGGGGGCACGTAGCCGGCTAGGCGACTCGCCGGAGGAGTCAGCGGGCTTAGAGGAAGGGCCGAAGGCCGACGCATAAGCTAATTAGCGACAAAGGTCACGGTGCCCGGGGCTCAAGGAGGGGGGCACGTAGCCGGCTTGGTGACTCGCCGGAGGAGTCAGCGGGTTCAGGAGGGGCCGCGAGGCCAAGCGTCAACTTCTTTTTTTTTGTTGTTTTTTGTTGTTGTATGTAACGGGCGACAAGGTCGCCGTGCCAGGGGCTCAAGGAGGGGGGCACGTAGCCGGCTAGGCGACTCGCCGGAGGAGTCAGCAGGCTTAGAAGAAGGGCCGAAGGCTGACGCTTAACTAATTAGCATCAAGGGTCGCGGTGCCCGGGGCTCAAGGAGGGGGGCACGTAGCCGGCTTGGCGACTCGCCGGAGGAGTCAGCGGGCTTAAGGTTTGGCCGAAGGCCGACGCGTGAACTAAAGGCGACAAGGTCGCGGTGCCCGGGGCTCCTTTTTTAAGGAGGGGGGCACGTAGCCGGCTTGGCGACTCGCCGGAGGAGTCAGCGGGCTGAACGCGTCTACGAATAAGCTACAAACTTACCAGGGACATGAAGTGTGGGTATCCCAAGTCCGAGGGGAGCTTGAACAATCCCACCGTGCCGCGAGAGGTCCCCAGGAAGGCGGAAGGTCGCGGGTCGCTCGGCGGTGGAACCAGAGTAGAGACCGAGAACCTCCAGTCAAGAGGGGCAGCCAGCGCAGCCGATGACAGAGGAGCAGGCGGCACCCGGTCGACAGACTGTGTGGCAGACACCAGGCCACGAAGTCGCCGTCCTGGGCAGATGCGCACTTGGTACTGCAACACATACCCATACATGAAAGGTGACGGGCGGCGGGCAACTAACGCCGCCAGTTAAAGCTCCGAAGTAAGTAATGAGCGAAACTCACCGTGAAACGCGGAGAGAAAACAAACAGAAGTCCGAGCCAAGCACGACGCCCGGCCCCGCAGGGCGAGACATAGGAAGCGGCCGAGACTTTACCTTTTCATGGCGGAACGGCAGAGTGACGAAGCACAGGCACCGGACACTAGGTCACTGGAAGTCGCCGTACTGGGGAGATGCGCACTTGGTAACTGCAACCCAAACCCAAACATGAAAGGCGACCGGCAGCGGGTAACAACGCCGCCATTTAAAGCTTCGAAATCAAGAAACACTCGAAACTGACAGTGAAATGCAATGAGAAAACAACAGTAGCTCGAGCGAAGCCCGACGTCCGGCCCAGCCAGGCGAGACGTAGGAAGCGGCCGAGACTTTACCTTTCCATGGCGGAACGGCCGAGTGACGAAGCACAAAGTACCGGACAGTAGGTCACTGGAAGTCGCCGTACTGGGGAGAGGTGCACTTGGTAACTGCAACCCATACCCAAACATGAAAGGCGACCGGCGGCGGGTAACGAACCCCGCCATTTAAAGCTTCGAAATCAAGAAACACTCGAAACTCACCGTGAAATGCGGAGAGAAAACAACAGTAGCTCGAGCGAAGCCCGACGTCCGGCCCAGCCAGGCGAGACGTAGGAAACGGCCGAGACTTTACCTGTCCATGGCAGAATGGCAGGGTGACGAAGCACAACCACCGCGCGACGGAAGCCTAGAAGGTTCCAGGGCCAGCCAAGTGCACGAGGCACAGACGAGGGCTAACAGAGAAGACGGAGGCCACGCCAGAAGCAGTAGACGAGGGCTAGGCGAAGGGAGGCCGGTAAGGGACGGTCGAACCGTACACAGTCTTTCCAAGGGTAAAAGGTAAAAGCGTCCGAACGCTAACAGCGAAGTAGACAACTGGCTAAAGGAGACACCACCGGGCACGTGACCGGATGGGCAGGGGAGGCTACTCTCACCCCTGTTAGGGATCCCCGAGAGCCACCTGGGGGGACCCTTTGGGTCTTAGGCTAAAATTGGTAAGCAAGTAGACTATTTCCTGACAGTCATGTCATCGGTAATGTGTTTTGAGGAAACAAATTGTTTTTCTGGAATTAAGACAGATCAGTTCTATCTGTCATTACCTCACTACTGAAGCTACCACCAAACTGGTCGTCTCTTCAGTCTTGTCCCGCATTGATTACTGCAATGCCCTCTTAGCTGGCCTCCCTCAGTTTCTCATTCAGAAATTGCGAGTTCAGAATTGTGCTGCACGTCTCATCGTCCGCGCCTCACAGCATCAGCCCATCATTCCTATTCTGAGACAACTTCATTGGCTGCCAGTCAAACAACGAGTCTCGTACAAAATCGCCTGTCTGTGCTACAAAGCTATTAACTACTCTACCCCTGCCTATCTCGCTGATCTTCTTCAACTATACACTCCCTCCCGCTCCCTCCGTTCAAGTAGTGACACGCGCCTTCTCAGAGTCCCGCTCTTCAAATACAAAACCAGAGGTGACCGTTGTTTTGCGCACGTTAGACCTGTTGTCTGGAACTCTCTACCTATAGACATTAGACACTCTCCCTCATTCACTGCCTTTAAATCTGCCCTAAAGACCCACCTGTTCGATACCCCAATGTAGCTCAGTTCTTTGTTATTATGTACATGTGTGTGTGTGTGTGTGTGTGTGTGTGCATGTGTATTGCAGAATCATTTGTTTCTCTGGTTTTATGACCCCCTCCACTCCCGCTCTTTACTTGTAAAGCGCTTAGAGCTTATTTAAGGATAAGCGCTATTATAAGTAGCCATTATTATTATTATTAATTCATTTTCATCATGTTACTTCTCGGCCAAAATTTCGACCCTGCACACCCAAAACGTCATGTGCATGCCCCGGAACGCACTCTGACCAGCCCCATTTCAAAGTTGTTCCTTATTTAACCCTTATCATTCGGAATACACCAGTGCGTGAAATAAGTTTGACCAAAATAGTTCAAGGGTACTGCTGGAATAGCTTGGCGCCTCTAGCGCCAAGCTATTCTGGCACCACCCTTGAACTAAAGCCATTGATCTATATCCTTATCTGTAAGTACTATAATGTAGCTTGCATATGGCAGCGTACAAATTTGAAGCTTTTAGCCTCAGTATGATATGGGTTAAATAGGAACAACAAAAACAGCAAGACAAAAGAACTTTTGTAATACTAGATGAAAATATCTCTGGTACTCACATAACATTGTTCTGTCTGTGATCAGTGTTGTATGGGTCATAATCATCTGTGGAGATGTTGTATCTGATTCTGAAGACACAACGCTGAGTCTTGCCAGATGGAAAGAATGGAAGATTCCAGTCATATGACAAGGCTTTGCCATCAACACCATTGCCGAGATGGTTAGATCTGCAAAAGTTCACATGTTTCTATTTTAGGGTCACATTAAAGTTAACTAATACCAACTACCTAAATGAAAAATGTGACTGACTTTCAAACATGTTTGGATGACCTGAAGCAACTTCAGATTTCTAAGATATATTAAACATCAAAGATCTTCCTAAACATGAATGTGTACCTTGACCAAGGAGCCTCAAAACAGTCTGGGGCAGCTACTGTCAGCAAGCACTGAGCTTGGTTATAGTTGGATGCATCATATGGAACAGCCCAGATGTACTTCAGCTTAGAGTTGCTGGCCCCCTCACAAGCTGCTTGGTTGGTATACTCTGCAAAGGAAATTAACCCCTTCACTAAAAACGTTCTGGGTTTAGAGCTTTAAGACTTGTGTCCACCACAGTGGTGTTTTCAAGGATGGGGCACCCAAAAGAATCTTACAAATTTTGACCCTAGCTGGATTTTAACCCCCATCCTTTTGGACAAGAGTTGAATACTCTACCACCTGAGCTACCCTAGTGTTGCTGAGATGTTTGTCAATTCAGCACAAGAGAACCAGTGATCCCAATAACATGGGTATAACAAGGTGTCAGCAAGAGGCAACTGCAAGGGTTAATGAGGATCTATGTCTCTTACAGCTGGATTTTTGGGGGCAGTGAAGGGGTTTGAAGCAATTCACACATATTGCACATACTTGAACTGATTCCATCTTTTATCACGTGCGATTAGTTTTCCCATGACTGACTGAATTTTGATTTTCAGAAAACTTTTAATAGTTAATATGAATTTTTCTTTAAAATGAATTTTTTTGAAAATACTTACCGATGGTATTACTAATAGGAAATGTTACCTAGCTAGCCTAATTTTAGCCAAAATTTGGTTGTGTCCGTATAAGGGAGTGTTGGCAGGTGAGGGGCACCATAATACAGGCAGTAACCCGAGTAGCCTCCCTTACGTCCCATCCGGTATGAACTCACCTGATATGCCTCAGTTTAGTTTCTTAGTGAACTGGCGGCAAGCAGGGCAGGTGGGAGGGACCTTCGAGTAATACCATCGGTAAGTATTTTTCGAAAAAATTCATTTTAAAGAAAAATTCATTTGTTTCCTCAAAACACATTACCGATGGTATTACTAATAGGAAGAATCCCGAAGAGGAGCTGGGTGCTGCTATAGCGCCCCTAACCAAGACACTGGCCCTCAGCCCCACCCTCCCGAGGCAAACTCCCGATAATTTTAGCTAAGATACCTGCGGCGCCTATGGCGCCGGGAGGGAGTGTTACGCTGCTGCGACGTCTCACACCAGCGAAAGGTTCTGCCGCTGGGCGGAGAGGTCCCTCAGGTAGAGGCGGGCAAGGTAGTCTCAGATCACCATCCCACGGCCACCACAATGTCCTTGACAGTGCAGTGGCGGTCGAATGCGAAATTTGCGGCTATGGCTCTGATCTCATTGCCCTGATGTTTGGCTGCATCAGGGACGAGATCCTAGGCCGAGCGAATCACCCATCGGAGTCAGGAGGAGATGGTCTGGTCTGAGAAGGCATGTCTACCTGGCGACAGAGGGAGAAACAGGCAGGTGCGTCCGCTGCGCAGCGGCTTGGTCTGGCGCAGGTACACACGTAAGGCTCTCACAGGTCCTATAGTCTGGTCTCCCGGGTGGAGCCTGTCACTGGTAAGTGATGAAGAGTCAAGTACTGTGGGGCGGTCAAGACGCCCGCGTCTTGGCCAGAAGATCGGTTCAGGTAGCAGTTGCACGGAGCCATCCGTCCGGAACTGTAAGCAATCTGGGCGTGTCGACAGCGCGTGAAGTTCACTGAGCCTGAAAGCCGTGGCTAGGGCCAAGGGGAAGCACTTCTTCCACGTCACGTCCGGCACGCGTGCCAACAGAAGAGGTTCAATCGGTCTGAGTTGAGCCACGGAAGCAACCAAGGTAGATCCAATCTTGGTACCAGAAAACGCAGGGCCGGGCGTTGCAGACCGAAGTGGGCCGTCAGATCGGCGAGGTCTTTGCAGCTATCAGGATAGGGCCGGACCCCCCAGCCGGTAATTGTCGGCGATCATTGCGAGGTAGCCCCGAAAGGTGATTGGTGCCAGACGACTCTGGTGGTGAAGAGCAAAGGAGGAACCGCGTCAACCCATGTGGAAGGAGAGGATGTCGCCACACCAGCCGCCCAGGGCTCGCCACATACCTCGGAACTCGTCTGGTTGAGGGTCCACATGTCAAAGCGATAGTATCCACCGCCGCCCTGGCAAAGCCTCTACTGGTGAGGTCTTGCCGCGCCAAGTCCCTGGTACAGTGCCTGTCGCGGTTGCTTGAGCTTCCCTGTGCGTGGAGAGGAAGTTCCACCTGATCGCGAAGAGGTCAAGCATGTGAGTCTCGCAGATGGTCTCAGTCTTCTGGAAGATGTCTGGCCAGAGTGTCCACCCGGTGTGGAGAAGCTGGCTGCAATGCAGGGGAGAGTCGGCTACAACAGTCAGATGCCCGGGAAGTGTCTCGCCCGAATCGCGATGCCCTGATCCTCGCCCCAGCGAAACGCCTGGTGGAGCAGGAAGCGAGTGATGGCGGTCCCGCCCTGTTCTGGGAAGCATGGGACGATGGTGGGGATGTCGGCCAAGACTAGGAGTTCCTGGTGCCGTGAGACTCCCACGGCGTGAGGGTCTGGTACCACACTTGGCTGCCGGCACCTGAGTCGGTCGATCTGGGGTGGTCCTCATCAGCGACCCTGTCCAGTAGCCCCTAACCGCAAGGGTGTCCAGGAAGAAGGGGAAGAACAGGAGAACGGAAAGCACCGCCAAGGAATTGCCTGATCTCCAAGGAAGATGCGTCCAACGGTCCAACAGCCACCCAGGACACGTCCCTCCTGTCACAGGCTCGTCCGGTCAAGTGTCCAACCATATCGAAGGGTACCCCAGCTGCGTGGAGAACCTCTTGCGGCGAAGACGTTGCGCAACGTCCAGGCGCGGGAGAAGAGGTCTCGGGCTGTAGACATCACCCTGTTGGTGGTCCGTCGACGGTCAGGACGCTGGCAGACCCCCAGAAATCACAGCAAGAATACACTAGGCCCAGGTCCACGTCGCCATCTGAACCAGAGCCGGAGCTTGAAGCACCGAAGGCCGGTGGGACGAGAGTTCTTCCCATGAGGTGGAGGGCGACGACCGGTCCGGGCTGCGAAGATGAACGGGGAAGGCGAAGCGGAGAGGCGTCGGCATGTCCCGCAGAAGTCCCTGAAGATCCTCGGTTGGACCTCAAAGTCTCGATCCAGCACCAGCGGCCACTGGGCGAGCACGACGGACGAGGAACCGCGGCCCGCCCCGCAGGAAGCGGGTGAAGACTGCGGTGCTGTTGGAGACGGTGAGGAGGACCAGACGTCGCCAACGAACCCGAAGCTGTATCCCTAGGAGGCTGAGAAGTCTGTCATATTTGGTGAACTCCCCTGTTGGCGAGACTTGTGACGGCGAAGGGACAACAAGATTGAAGGCGTGCAGAGGTACTCTCCCAATGCAGGAGTCGCCCAGCGAAGAAGGTGACGGTCGTCTGCAGAACGTCATCCAGGGCACCCGGAGCTGCCGCAACCGAAGACACTGAAGCAGCAAGGGAAGAGGCCTGCTGCGGTACACCAGTCCATGGCGGGCTCCTACTGTAGAAAAACCCCTCGCGCTGAGTGTGTCCTCCGCTGAAATCGCCGCTCCGGAGATCGCCGTACGTGAAGACTGAGTGAGACTTCATCCCAAGGAGGCGTGAAGTCAGAAGTGCTCGCGTAGAACCAGAAGTCGCGCCTGTCGAGGGAATCAAAGAGAACTCTAGTTGTCATCAAGAGGGCTCTGACCTCTAAGCTTGGGAAGATTGGTTGGAGAAGTCAACGAGTAGCCCGGAAGCACCCGTCTGGTTCTGCCCACCACGACGAACTGCGGCGGTAGAACCCTTGGAGGCCCTGGCTGGCGATGGGTTGTCTGGGGACGCGCTGAATCAAACTGCTCCCAGGAGGCTCCGTCCGGATCCGCACTAACAACATCTAGGGCCGGCGAAGTGGAAGCACAAGACACCCACCTGGCAGGAGCGCGAGTCGACTGCGTAGTCGGCACCAGCGATCAGGAGGTCGAGGCAGTAGTGCAGGAACCTGGTGTCGGTCGCCGAAGCTAGAAGGAGAACAAAAACAAAAAAAAACAAAAAACGGCACAACTCTATAGCACTAAGTTACCTGCCCACTGTAAGTGCGTTAACATAATTATGAACACAGCCTAGAACCCTCCCATGCACTCCTCCTGTGGCCTCCAACGAGGTGCCCAGGGAACAAGGCATAGTACACCCGGGAGTTGAAGCCTCCCGGCATGCGCTAGGCTAGTGCCGCGTGGCTCTGCGCAGCGAGCGCGCGCTCTTCCGTTCTGTCTGTTCATCTGGCCATGGAGCGTCTGGTCTGCGGGGCCTTGACCGTTGATGGCACGAATGCCGACGTCGGCCCGGTAGTGGCGGCTCGGTAGTTGAGACGGAGGCAACATCCCGTTGTGAGTTCGTCTCATGCCTCTCTGCCCTAAGCACTGGCGTGCCACTGTCCTTCCGCTTCTGCGTTTTGCCGCCTGATCCGGGGCTAAGACCGCCGTACGAGCTTGTACTGGTGTCTTCCTGGTAGAAGCTGAACTGGCCTGTGGAAGCTCGTCACTGCGTCTCTAGGAACGGGATTCTGTCGTGTGTGCGCGTCGCGCCTCTCTTCCGAAGCACCGCGTGTGCCACCTTCTTCCTACCAACTGCGTACAGGTCTCGTCTCCACGAAGGGGGAGTGTGGGCGTGGCACAACATCCCTGACCTGTGGAACGTGCAGCAGTCCTGCACTGCTCACGATCCCTGGATGCAGCAGGTTCATGCCTGTCTAACCTGTGTCGGGGGCTAGCGCCAATACGTGTAGAGAGCTTGCCTGGACGAGGACGCCCATCACCGACTTGCGATCGAGAAGCCGAGCATAAGTCCCTCGAGGCGGTATCCCGTCGCGAGTGCGCCTCGTGTCTGTCTTCCCAACACTGAGCACAACACCTTCTTTCTGTCCAGGCTGCAAACCGCCATCTGGCCCATAGCTAAGATCGTCGTAATTCGGGTGCTGACGTCTGCCCGGAAGTAGTAGGATTGGTCCGATTCCTCACGGCCATGGGCGACTAAAAAGCCCCATCCATGGTATTCTGCGCAATGGTAGTTATACTGATCCCATCGTCACAGTCATGGGTAACTTAACAGCCCCATCCGTGGTCTGCGCATTAGCCGTCCTACTGGTCCGATTCATCACGTTCAAGGGAAACTACTGCGTTCCGCCGTCTGGCCCAGAGCTAAGATCGTTGTATGTTTGGGTGCCGACGTCTGCCCGGAAGTAGTAGGATTGGTCCGTTTTGTCATGGTCATGAGTACCTTAGAAGCCCCATCCGCGGTAATGTGTGCTGTGGTAGCTGTCCTATTCCACTTCGTCACGGTCAAGGGCAACATAATAGCCCCATCCACGGTAATGTGCGCTGTGGTAGCTGTCCTGTTCCACTTCGTCACGGTCAAGGGCAACTTACTAGCCCCAACCGCGGTAATGTGCGCTGTGGTAGCTGTCCTGTTCCACTTCGTCACGGTCAAGGGCAACTTACTAGCCCCATCCGCAGTAATGTGCGCGGTGGTAGCTGTCCTGTTCCACTTCGTCATGGTCAAGGGCAACTTACTAGCCCCAACCGCGGTAATGTGCGCTGTGGTAGCTGTCCTGTTCCACTTCAACACGGTCAAGGGCAACTTACTAGCCCCATCCGCGGTAATGTGCGCTGTGGTAGCTGTTCTGTTCCACTTCATCACGGTCAAGGGCAACTTACTAGCCCCATCCGCGGTAATCTGCGCATTATTCGTCCTACTGGTCCGATTCATCACGGTCAAGGGATTGTACTGTGTCCATCCGAGGCACTCTGAGCGGGAACTGAAGGCCGCTCTCTGAAAGGTGTCGGGTGTTCACGGCGGTAGAATCCCCACAGCTGGGACCATCTCTCTTCTAGTCAGGGGGCGCATACATCACAGGGATGCGTTGACTCGCAGCCAGAACAGGGCAGGCAGACTGCATGCTCGTCACAGGGCCACTGAAAATCGCCACATTGCGTGCAGGTACGTACCTGGTAACTGCAACATAGAGGCCATAAAGAAGAACGAGCGAGCGTGGCCACCGAGGCTGCGCACCAATAATACCGCGTGCGAGGATGAGAACGAAATCAAACGAGTGCACAGAGCGTGCCGACGCCCGGCGCTCTTCCCTTCCCCTGAGCGCCGGTCGAGGGCATTCCCTGAGATTTTACCTGGCCATTCAGTGCGAGAAGCAAACCTACGCCTGTTGAAGCGACGTCCGAGGCCCACCGGACTCACAGTCACCACCCGGGACCAAGCCGCCACAGGCACGCCAGGCAAGGCACGTCCGAGTTGAAACAGCGCCAGGCACAAGACAAGTGGGCTCCAAGCCCGCACCATCCGAGTGAGCTCCAAGTCACAGGCACGCTAAGTCCAAAACAGAATGGCAAGTCACAATCCGCATGAGCTCCAGGCCAAGTTCGAAACAATCCCAGGCACAAAACACTTGAGTGAACTCCAAGCCAGCACAATGCGAGTGAGCCAGAACAGTAAGGTAAAGTCGCAAGACGAACGGTCACAACCACACCAAAGGAATCGAAGAGCGATGTACGAACACAACCGTTCTACAGGCTAGCTAAGAACTAAACTGAGGCATATCGGGTGAGTTCATACCGGATGGGATGTAAGGGAGGCTACTTGGGTTACTGCCTGTACTATGGTGCCCCTCACTTGCCAACACTCCCTTATATGGACACAACCAACTTTTGGCTAAACTTAGGTTAGCTAGGTAACATTTCCTATTAGTAATACCATCAGTAATGTGTTTTGAGGAAACAATTGTACTTACGAGTTGCTTTTTCCAGGTAATTGTACAGCATCACCCACTGCCCCCCATTACTCTGACAATCTTCTGCAGTCCTCCTTCGCGACCAGCCCTTTGCTTCGATGCACTCACCGTACGACTGAACGTTGAAACTCCGGCTTGTGTAGTAGCTGTAATAGGATTATAATGTAACTGTGTTCAGACCGCTTAGTCACTGTAGATCTAGAGGTCACACAGTACAACTAGAAGTTTCACAAATATATTTCTGGCTGGGCGACCCATAAAATAGTCTGAGTAACATCTCAATTTGGAGTAATTTCATAATCAGAATTATGTCAAAAACAAGCAGCCTCCCTTTACAGTGAGGACATCTAAGCATCCATTTTTAATTGCTAAAACTATGGCTAGCATAACAGTTGTACAACAATCCCTGGTCAGTGCATGTGCTACAAACAGGGAAGTAAACAAGGCCACTTCCTAATAGCGAGAGGAATAGATGATCACGAGACCCTGCAGCCGCAGGGGCTCATGAGAAATATATGCCTCTTGCAGACAGAGCAGGCTGGCTGAATACACAGCATGTTCTAACGAGCTTCTAATTCAGCCTCTATGATCACCACTGTTATCTTCACATTCAATCTTTGCCTGTTAAAAAATGCACCAGACAATATAGTAGAATGCAGACAACACACCTGCACATAGAGGCATTTTCAGCCATGACGGCAATGTCTTTCCATTGGGTTGGGTGCCAGTATGGGAAATAGTCCCTTTCCTCGGGACACTCGTAGCCATACTGGTTGCCGTTCGGGTTCTGACGAGTGTAGATAGCGCTGCTATAGTCAAAACCATTGTTTGTCTTCAGCTTCTGGTCAGCAATGAATAAGCCTGGACAGAACAGAAAAAAATCGTGATTATGGTTTAGAGTACAGCGCCACACTGATTGCCTCCTTTGATCTGCTCCTCATGAGCGCCAGTTTTTGATGTGATTCATGAGAATATGATATTAGTTTAAAGATACATAGACAGATCTCTGGTGCCCAGGTGGATAACTGTTGATCGAAAGCTTTTGGGGCCAATTTCATGCTCTGATGTCATGAGCAGGCCAATTTATTCACCCTTAAATTCCTAGAAACTAAATGACTTTCATTCTATAGAGTGGAAGTCATTTAGTTTTGGGAGTTTAAGAGTTAGGACCAACTTTGGCTCAAGGGTCTTTTCCTTACTGGATGTTTTTCCTTCACAACCACAAAACCGAAAGTTTGGCAAGGAACTGCTTCCTTCACGAGCTTCCATAAATTCCGGACCATGCTAACCCTTTGGCTGTCAGTAGCACTGTTTGACACAATGATTCCTGCAGGAATCATCGCGACAAAAGTGCTACGGACAGCCAAAGGGTTCACCATGTTAATGTGAATTATACTCCAGATTGATATTATGGCTCCAAATTATTGCAGTAAACTATGGCCGACCTGTATATATATGCCTTGTGCTGATGGAGCCAGCTGGCTATATCCACTGATTATGTAAACTTTGTCTACTTCTGAATTAGGGATAACCTTCCTTGACTGTCTGGTTAACATCATGCTGCTGAGAACAGTACACTGTAAGAAAAGGGTTATAACTCTAGGTGTTAAATTTCTTTAATTTGTTCGTGACGTGCCGCCTCCAGATATGCGGCTTATGATGGTAGGATGAGTTAACAATTTGCTTTTCATGCTCACCCTGGTTTCTTTCGCGCATGTAGCACTTGTTATACCAGTCCCAGGACTCATGTAGTCCTTTGTCCTGTGTAACTTGGCCACTCTTGCGTGTGTTTTTGTTAGCCAAAGTCTCATCTATGGAGCTTGGCTTTGTGTAGGTCTGCGTGGTCGTCTTTACTCCATTGCGGAAGGTATCAGCTGTGCCTGTAGTCAACAAAACAAAAACAGCATCAAGAAGGGGCATTATTCCTAACGTAAAAGAAACTATGTAACTCTCTGGCAGTTGATAGCACTTTTTGTCGCAATGATCCCTGCAGGAATCGTGTCAAAAAGGTGATACTGACAGCCAAAGGGATAAGCAGGTAGTGTCATGTAGCAGTAACTTTTCAGTTTAATCCATCTAAAAGAGGTGTAAATTCTCACGATGCAGCAGGCCAATGAGAATCTACACCTCTTGCTGGCACTGGCAGCCTCAAAAAGCAGCAGTAACCGTGATGACTGAAAACTGATGCAGTGCAAGCTTGACAGCTCACACTGTCCTTGATCACATGCACTAGCTGCAGGTGTGCGGAATACAGCGTTGTTTGGCAGTGCAAGCATGTGTGTATAGACCACACAAATGTGTATGACCAATCTACATATGTGTGACCCATGTGACAATAAGTAATCAGGTGGCTTCTGCACCAGCAAAATCCACGTTTTCACACATCTGTCAACCCCCTTGACCCTTGCAATGAATCGACTAAATTAGCATGCATAGGAAGGTCTTGTCATCAGCTACCTTTGTGCCAAATGTAATTGAAAAGTTCGCAAAAATGTTGATAATAACTACAATTCTATGAATAAATTGTCAATTTACACACATCTGCCGACCTCTTGTGACCCTTGACCTTTCTGAGGGGTCATCCAAATAAATATGCATAAATAGCTCTTACCATCATGTTCTCTTACCAATGTTGGGTTTTGAAGTTGTGAATAGTATTTGAGAAAAAACATCTTTTGTCAAAATATGGCTATTTTTTACCTATTTCTTGATCTCTTGAGGCCCGGCCCTTGACCTCTCCAGGGGGCCAACGAAATTAGAATGCATACAAAGCTCTTACCATCAGGTATCTTTGTACCAAGCTTGGGTTTGAAGTTATGAATAGTATTGGAAAAAAAAAAACATTTCATCAAAATATGGCTATTTCTTACCTATTTCCTGATCCCCTTGACCTTTGTGAGAGATCACTCAATTTAGTATGGTTAGAAAGGTCTTGTCGCAAAGTATCCTTGGGCCTAGTTTGAGGACTGCGGCTTGAAAAGTCTCTGAGAAAATGTCAATGTTAAAGTTTACCACGGACATCAGTGGACGGACGACAGACAACCACTGGCCCAGAACATACTCACTTTTGCTTCGCACGTGAGCCAAAAAATACACAAATCGCAACAAAGATGACCCATGTTTTAATCTGGAAAAGGTGCACTGTTCACATACATACCAAAAAAAAAATCAGTTTTAACACCAAGATTACATTGTTTGTATGTTTATAATCAAGACCACAGTCATTGTTGCATGTGACTCGAAGATCACTCAAAAGGTGCCTGTTACGTGGTGGAGTTGTAGTCGAAGTATGATAAACACACCAGACACACACGCACGTAGAGTTCTTTTAAATAGACCTCATTCAGCTGCAATCCGTCAACCGTGGCTTAAGGATGTAGACAAAACTGGAGTAACAGTTCCAACAATATTTAATTCAGCGATGCAATATCCACACAGTAATGCTCTTTCAAATACACAAACTACTGAATACAAGGTCTCTTCTGCTATGTTCATACTACGACTCAAAGTTTCTCATACACAGCGTCTCTCGCAATAAACTGTGTATCTCTACAACTGACAAAGCAAGACAATGTACTCATGGGCTTTCCCAGTGCCCTCCTTATATACACTATCAAAATCTAAAATCTTCTACGGAAATCATGAACTCAAATAACCAGAACGAAACACGCAGCCGAAGCTCATTAACATAAACTTTCCAGAAACAATACTATAACGGGCTACAAAAACACGGCTGCTTACTTCAGCTCTAAATTCTAGCGTATAATAAAGATAATAAAGACACATAAAAGTATGGTATCCCTATCACCTGGTAGCTCAAAAAGGTACGAGAACATTCCCAAAACAATAAGGGCTGCTCAATACACGCGCACAGGAAAACAAAAGTAGCGAAAATGTTGCGATGTCAACCGACGTGACACTTACGAGGCCACTAGACAGTGCGACCTTTCTACAACGCACCGGACTAAACACAACAAAACGAAATCGGCTCTACTCACGGACAAAAGAAAAACTTACTAAAAAAAACACGTGAAACGTAACCGTGAAAGCTCAAATAAACATCGGATCGTTACCTACGAATAACACATGTACGCTCTCACAGGATAACACAACCACAATCGTAACATTACCCCCCTCTTAAGAATGAAATTTCACAAAAATTTCTTCTCAAATAAAAAAAATACGGTTGTGGCTGTGTAAACCTACACAAAACCCTAAACAAAAATAACTACACATCAAAAATCGAATTAAAATAAACGTCTCACAGTTCCTGTAAACAGTCCTGAGCACCGAAATGTTTCATACAAATGTTCTGTACAGAAATGTACATTTAAACTGCTCTGCTCAGGTAATCTGCTTCAAAGTTCTGCGAATCCTTAAGTTAAACTAAAAATAATGTCAAAGTTAGTTTCATGAACATCACCAAATCATAAGTTACAGTTCACAGTTCAAAAGTCACTGGTCCGGGGTCGAACACTGTCAGCTTAGGAAAAGTGTCACAGTTCATACACACCAAATTGGATCTCTCTTGTTCCTTCGCGATAACAACTGGCGATCTGGCATCCCTGTCGTCTCTCAGGTCCGGCGTCTCTCGAACACTCCTTCTCGGTCCTTTACTCGTGTAGCGAAACAGACGACACGACTCGTCGCAAACCGGATTGTCGGATGTAAGAATAACCTCGGGCTGGATGGTGTCTGTTGTCCCTGGGTCAGGTGTAAACCGATGCTCGAAGTCTTGAGTCAGGACGCGCAGTTCTTCACGTTGAGTCTGGGTCAGACTTTGACCGAACTGATTATCTTCTACATCCTCTTTGTGTCGGAGTTCATTAAGGTCAAACAGGTTCTCATTGTCTAGTCTTTCGTCATCAGCAAGACACACTGATGCGGCCATTTGTGTCTTGTCTTGACGACCTCTCGCAATATACTTCTTCAGCAAATTAGCATGATAAGTTTTCACCTTATTGTTGACCTTGACTCTGTAGTCGTTGATGCCAACCACCGTGTCGACAACGTATGGTCCCTTCCACTGCATCAGAAGTTTGTTGTTGTCTGTAGGAAGAAGAACCAACACTTGGTCACCTGGCTGGAATCGTCGAGGTTTTGCCTTACGATCATAGTAATGCTTCCCCTTGTTCTGCGCCTTCCGTAGTTCTTCTCGAGCCATCCTTCGGGTATCTTCCAGCTTCTCTCTCAGGTCGAAGACGTACTGGTAGCTGATTTTCACCTCAGGTGCGTCGATATCCTTGGTCCACAGATCCGTCCTACCGTACAGTAATTCAAAAGGGGAAAACCCTGTCGAATCCTGAGGAACTTCACGGTATGCGAAGAGCAAGGCATTGATGTATCTATGCCACAACCTTGGCTGCTCAGCGCACAGTTTCTTCAACATAGCCTTTAAAGTTCCATTAAACTTTTCAACCAGCCCATTACACATGGGGTGATAAGGGGTGGTAGTAAGGTGTCGGATGCTCAATAGCCGGTTGACTTCCTCCATGCAGTCTGAGACGAACTGAGTTCCTAGGTCACTCAGGATCTCTTCAGGAATTCCTAAACGGCTGAACATGTCGACGAGCGCCTCTGCTACTGTTGGAGTGTCGATCTTTTTCAATGGTATGGCTTCAGGATAACGCGTAGCGTAATCCACCAGGGTCAACATGTATCGATGACCATCTTCACTGGAGGAGATATTGGCCCCACAAGGTCAACAGCTACCCGCTTGAAAGGCATATTGATCAATGGCATTTTTTCTAGAGGAACCTTGGGCACCTTTCCCTTGGAGATTGTCTTCTGGCATATGTCGCACGATCTGCAGAATCGGGTGACGTCGCCTCCCATATCAGGCCAGTAGAAGACGGCTCGGATTCTATCGAGCGTCTTGTTGATTCCCAAATGTCCTCCCAATATGGAATCATGTGCCAATTTCATCACCTGCATTCTCAAAGGTTCAGGAACTACTACTTGACGCACAGATTTATCTCCATTGCTATCGAATATCCGGTACAGGAGATCTTTTCTGGTCTCGAAGGTTATCTCTTTTCCCTTTCGCATCACAGGCTCGGTTTGACCTCGGAACTTGTCAAGCGTGGTGTCGGCTCTCTGTAGCTCCACCAGCCTTTCTTTATTCACCACTGCTGCTTCCGTGTTGTCCGCCACTTTAAGAGGGATGGTCTGATGACTCTTCTTTGCTTGACTTCTCGTGGTAACAGAACATATTTCAGGTCTTCACTCTGGATCTGGGACATCTGCATTTCTGGCACCATCAATGTTTCCGATGATGAGGTCGTAGACTGGCGTCTTCACGCACAACGCCTTCACCTCTCCTGTCAAGTATGGGGTGTCGACACTGACTTTAGCAAGGGGAATAATCCTTACAGTTCCGTCAGCCAAAATGAGGGTGGTCCACTCCTGTAGCTTCTGGTCTTCAGCTACTAGGTCCTCTCTCACAATGATGCAGCTACAACCAGTGTCTCTCAACATTCTCACTGGTGTGTCGCCGACGAATCCTGACACCACCGGCATGTTCGGCACTTCATTCTCAGGTAGCGCGATGTTTGAGACTGGTAAAAATGTAGTCCCATCTCCTACTGGGATGCGTCCATTCTTTCTGAAAGATTCGATCAGTTTTGGTGTCACTCGCTTTTCTCTAGACTCAAAGTCATTGGATGACGTCACATCATTTGCTAATACAGCGGCAGCTCTGTGTTGAGACGTGGTACTGCTTCTGCCTGCTATCCCACGATCTTGGTTGGATCTTCTGATGTTGTCGCCTCGGGGAACATCTTTAGAAGGACACCGTATCACTTTGTGACCTTTCTTTCCACAGAGAAAGCATGTCAGGTTCTCCACCGGCTTGTATCTCGGGGTATCTCTGACATTGTGGATTTCCTCTGCTGGTTCAGACTCACGCTGCGGCTTACTGGACCCGAACTTCATGTTGTGAGCGTCAAGGTATCTTTGAGCGAAGTCGGCCAGGGCCTTTAGTGACTGGTCTTTTTGCTCTCTAAGGTGGGTGGCCAGGTCCTTAGAACATGCGCTGAAAACTTGTCCTTTGATGATGAGGTCACACAGATCTTGGTATTCTCTGTTTAGACCAGCCAGCTCTATCCAGGTAGCTTCTGATTCTTTCAATGAATAGGCCGGGTGTTTCTCCTTCTTCAGGCTTGCAGTTCCGAAATCGTCGCCTGTAACCCTCTTCAGTGAAGTCGTACTGTCTCAACAGGGCGGCTTTCAACCGAGTATAATCTTCGGCTTCTTCTCTTAGCAAACGGGTGTAAAATTCAAGCGCTTTGCCAGTTAGAAGTGCGCTCAGTTTAATAGGCCAAGTCTCTTGTTTCCAATTGTTGCTATTTGCGAAGCGCTCCAAATAAGCGTCCATCTTATCTGAATTTTCAATGAAAGGTGGAAGTTTTGGCGCACGGGCTGTTTGTTCTCTGCTCGCTAATGCTGTTGCTTCATTAGTTCTCTGGCTCTGTGCCTCTATCTCCATCTGCTTTAGATGAATTTCGTGTTGACGTTGCCTCTCCGCCTCTTCTCGCTCCTCTTCTCGTTTCTCTGCTTCTCTTCGCTGTTTCTCTGCTTCTTCTGCTTGGATTTCGAGTCTCCTGATTTCATGTTCTTTTGCTCTTTCTTCTCTTTCCAGTCTCTTCTTTTCTTCTTTCTCTCGTTTCTTTTCTTCTTTCTCCTCTCTCTCCTTTACAAACTCGAGGAGTTGAGCTCCTTCGAGTCCACATTCCTTTCCAATTTTCAGGAATATCTCCAATTCCGATGTCGCCATCTCTGCTTTTCACTGCTGGCTGTTTTCTCCTGCTACCCTTTCCACTGAACCAACTGAAGAGGTCTCGTCGGGGTCGCCAAAATGTTACGTGGTGGAGTTGTAGTCGAAGTATGATAAACACACCAGACACACACGCACGTAGAGTTCTTTTAAATAGACCTCATTCAGCTGCAATCCGTCAACCATGGCTTAAGGATGTAGACAAAACTGGAGTAACAGTTCCAACAATATTTAATTCAGCGATGCGATATCCACACAGTAATGCTCTTTCAAATGCACAAACTACTGAATACAAAGTCTCTTCTGCTATGTCCATACTACAACTCAAAGTTTCTCATACACAGCGTCTCTCGCAATAAACTGCGTATCTCTACAACTGACAAAGCAAGACAATGTACTCACGGGCTTTCCCAGTGCCCTCCTTATATACACTATCAAAATCTAGAATCTTCTACGGAAATCATGAACTCAAATAACCAGAACGAAACACGCAGCCGAAGCTCATTAACATAAACTTTCCAGAAACAATACTATAACGGGCTACAAAAACACGGCTGCTTACTTCAGCTCTAAATTCTAGCGTATAATAAAGATAATAAAGACACATAAAAGTATGGTATCCCTATCACCTGGTAGCTCAAAAAGGTACGAGAACATTCCCAAAACAATAAGGGCTGCTCAATACACGCGCACAGGAAAACAAAAGTAGCGAAAATGTTGCGATGTCAACCGACGTGACACTTACGAGGCCACTAGACAGTGCGACCTTTCTACAACGCACCGGACTAAACACAACAAAACGAAATCGGCTCTACTCATGGACAAAAGAAAAACTTAATAAAAAAAACACGTGAAACGTAACCGTGAAAGCTCAAATAAACATCGGATCGTTACCTACGAATAACACATGTACGCTCTCACAGGATAACACAACCACAATCGTAACAGTGCCATGATGACAACCAAAACGTAAACATGGGTTAAAAACAACCTGACAAGAATTTCTGAGAAACAAAACAAAATGACCTAATAATGTGCCAAATGAGAACCCATTTGCGTCAGTCATAAGTGACTCTTTTTTCACTCTCACACATTTGCTTTGACAAAAGGAGCATTGTGATATTCAGATTATGACTTTGTCTACATTGGTAACTCAGTGTAAAAATAAAGACGGGACTTGAAAACAAGGTCAGCAAACTTCTAAAGTGAACTTTTTCACATCAGTATGTAACTAGTGACAAAAGACGATAGGCAACAAAAGCTGACTCGTCACGTATCACAAGTAACATGCAATACCCAACAAACCTGGATCAAACAAAATATGTTTAACTCATTGGAACAGATACATTAGGCAACACTTATGCAAATTAACACACAAGTTTCAGTGCAGATGTGAACAAAACAATTATGAGCAGAGATGACATAGTAATGTCACTTGTGACTCATTTGAACAGTGACAGAAAAGTTAGTGTTTGTTGTCACAGGGAACACAGTGTGTCTCAACTTGCTGGATTTTTTTCAAAAAATATTACAATTCTCTTTCAGCTGTTATCTAAAGAATACTCACGGTAGCAGAAAACTTGGCGAGAAATGACAGCAGTAGCACCATCACCACAACAAAACAAAAAAAAAGGCACAAATTGAATTTGCTCTGAATTTTATTTTATGATTAAATAGGTGTTTTTTTTTTGGTGTATATTCCAATGGCAGGCCAATGAAGACCGCAAGATGCAGTCTGGAAGTACCTTGTAAGTAAACACTGTCTTACAATGATAATGTGGAATAAATTTCAGCAAACCATGATAACTGTAAAAACAGCCAATTGTCACCAAAGGTAGCGATAACCACACAAAAATATCGTTTTCTTTGTCGAGCTTCATCAGTGGCCAGCTGCACTGGTAGGGCCTTGACTAAGGCTGCTGGTTCCCAAGAAGTATCTGGACTGGAAGGCCAAGTGTACAGCTCCCCATCCTGCTTCATAAAGCTGAAATGTACCAGTCCCAACATGTCATCAGTCACTTTCACTATCGAAGCAGACAGAACAAAAATATATACTGGATATTACAGTGAAACTCTTTTGAGCAGCCCTTCTCATAACAACTCACCGGTCATGAAAGACCATCATTCAGGTGACTTTAGCCACCTGAACGATGGTCTTGAATGATGAGAGACACCATGTGTCCTTCGCAATACTCAAGACGGTCCAGTTGTCTTTTCAAACCCCTTTCTTTTCTTCATTCACTCAAAAGAGGTCACACTGTATTCTTTGAAAATGTAATAAATGTAATGCATGGACGACAGTGCGAAAACTTGAAATGACTGAAAATGGTCCATGGACTAACCATGACCCATGATTCATGGCATGCAAGAGACATTTATTCTCATGAGCCCCTGCGAAATCAGGGGCTCATGAAAATGTATGCCTCAAGCAGATGGAACAGGCTAGCTGAAGGACCGTTCTGTCTGAACCCAAAACCTGAAATATGGATTTTTCTCTAAAATGTATTTTTTTTTTCAAAAAATACTTACTGATGACATTACTACTAGGAAGCTTTGCTTAGCATACCAATTTTAGCCCCCAAAACTCGTTGTGTCCCTCACAACAGGGGAGGCAACTACTCTACGGTGTCGTTACCAGGACACCCTGAGTAGCCTCCCGTGCTTCCCTATCCGGTGGTGCACTCACCCTTTCCCGTCAGTCTCTGAGCCTTAGCTCTACTGCGGCAAGCGGGGTAGGAGGGAGGGACCTCTGAGTAATGTCATCGGTAAGTATTTTTCGAAAAAATACATTTTAGAGAAAAATCCATTTATTATCTCAAAATCATTACCGATGACATTACTACTAGGAAGAATGGTGAATAGGAGGAGGGTGCCGCAATCTCGGTACACCTTTCCCACGCCCGAGTGATCCGCTCGTCAACTATCGAGGCCCGTCCCTACGCACCACTCCCAACAATTTTAGCTAGGCGTTAACCATGGTGCCTGTGGCGCCGGGAGGGAGTGCTGTGCCGCCGAGATGTCCCCCATTAGGGCCAGTTAGTTGCGCTGGCAGGATAGGTCTCAGAGGGACAGGCGGGCGAAGGTAGACTCGGCCCGACACCCCACGCCGTCCCAAGGTCCTTCACTGTGCAGTTGCGGCCAAGGCAATGCTCGCAGTCACTGCTATGACATCGTGTGCTCAGGCGCGCATCGTCTTGGCCTGCTCTGGGGAGAGCTCTTTGTACGCCGATCGGATGAGCCAGGCAGGGATCGTCTGTGCCGCACTGTCTCATCTGCCCGGAGCCAAGGGCAGGAATAGGCATCAGCGCCCTAGTCCTAGTGGCTTAGTTCTGCGCAGGTGCGGACAGACGGTCAATACTTCGGCGCGGCCGCTGGGAGGCGGTACTTGGCCAGCACGTAGGGTCGCTGAGGCATTGCATCGAGCGATCGGCCCTGAGTTGGAGACAGGAAGGACGCCCGGAGAAGGTGTGTATCTCGCGTACCTGAGAGGCTAAGCAAGGGCGAGCAGGAAGCAGATCTTCTTGATTAGGTCTCCAAGTCGATCAAAGTGCGCCATCTGATCCGAGAGGTCTTGCATGTACCAGGTTCCTGCCCTGCCAGGAATTTGGTAAGAGCGTGCCACCATTGCCAGGTAACCTTGGCTGGTGATGGGGCCTGGGTCTGCTTGGGGCATAACCACCGAAGAATTTGGCCCTTTGGGGGTTAGTCAGGCCCGCGGGGCGAGTTGTTCTGCTGCGCACCAGCCCTGGAGTATCCGCCACCTCCACATATACGTTACGGGTAGAGTTCATCCGCGCCGCTGTGATCGTCTCCTCTGCTGCACCCGAGAAGCCTCTGGGTGCGAGGGCCTGCCTGACCATCTCCAAGCGCGCAGCCGCGGTCGTTCCTTGTGCGCTTCTTTTCCTTACTTGAAACAGTTGCTCCCGGGCTGCTTGAGCATTGAGCATGGTGCTTCAGCCAGGGGGGTCCATAGAACGGCTCAGGAGGTCTGTGGTCCAGCTCCTGGTCCAGCCAAATTAGACCCCGAGGATCAGTATCATGTAGCTTCTGGAGTACCCTGGTACCCGCACTGCAGGCGGGAATGCGTAAGCATGGAATCCGTCCCACAGATTCGCAAGGGAGGGGGCGACTGGAAGGAGATCCTCCAGTCCTCCATAACCATCGCCAAACCATGGTTCGACCTGTAAAAGCTGTGGCTCCCCTGTGGAGGGCTAGCCTCCCACCGATCGGTGCCTCTGGGAGCTGACTCCTTGCCGACTGCCAAGTCGGTCCCAAGGTAGGGTGCCCCCGCGCGGCGCCTGGCGCCGCTGTGCCTTCACCGAAACTGGGAGAGCGTGGCATCGTCCCAGCAGATCGTCCCGTCACATCAGGTCGCTGTTGGTGGACACCGCCCCGAGAGGTCCCTGGAGGTCTCCCGCCACACGACCAAGCGTGCCAGGGTAGCTGTCCTGTCCAAGCCTCGTGTCAGCGTCCATGGCTGCGGGGTACCTCCGCCTGCATCAGCGCCTCCTAGCCAACCGCTGAAGGGACACCGGAAACGCCTGGGAGTGAGCTCCAACCACTGCTGGTGCAAGATGACACCATCCTCTCTGGTCTGCGAAGAAGCCGTGGTCTCCAAAGCCTGCCTCTGCTAGATCCCGGGAGCTTGCCGGATGAGGGAGCGACTTGAAGTGCTTTGGGCCGCTGTGGTGCGTCAACCATCACCAAGGCCTTCCTCTCAGGGGCGGAGACGGAAGGCAGTAGTCCAGAGTGAGGCATGACATGTGGACGAGCGGCGAGTCTGCGTCGACCGTGGGGTTGGAGAGCGCCAACCGTCCGCCAGGTGTCTGTCGTCTATGCCCGACGCTGCCACCGAGTCCTCCGAGTGTAGACTGAGCGCCTCCTCGCCATCCGCTGCTGCCCGTGACGAGGGAGATTCTGCCAGTCTGTGTGCCGACCGAAGCGTAGCCCCCAGGGGGAGTCTGTTCCTGTGAATTGTCGTGGACCGCTGGCGAGGGCTAGGCCAGTGCCGAAGGGAGGCTGCTTCCGTCCTGCGGCTGCTATCCCAGTGGTCCCGGCGCCGATGTCAAGACCGTCAAGTCCTCAAGGAAGATCAGTCCCCACCGGTTAGGCCGGAAGATCAGCTGCTCCTGGAGGGCGCCTCGGAGGTCCGGTGCCATGAAGAGCTCCACTGCTGCGTCATGCCCAAACTTGTCCGCCGGTCCAGCGAGGAGGAGCGGGAAATGTAGACGTTACTGGCGTGGGGTATATGTAGTCCTGTCCTTGTCTGCTGCGGTCGCTCTCATGAACGTGTAAACTTCATCCCCGTGTGGCGTGTGGATCAAGTCCGCTGGGTGTCCCTCTCACCGCTCCTAGCGCAGGGTGGTGTTTGCTCCGGGGTCTGCCCTCAACAAGGAACCACATCTCGTCGGCTGTAATACTGACCAAGCTTGCTCCCTCTCTGTGGCGGGCTTCGGTCTCGGTGTTTGTGGACTGCCCTGTCAGGGGGTGGTGCTTTGGGGGCGCGACCTCGACGAGGAAATATGTCTCGTCGGCTGTAATGACAGACCGAGCTTCCTTCCTACCCGTGGTGGGTTTCGGACTCGGTAGTTTGCGCTGACTGAAAACCATCTCTGGCCCATGGCTCCGTTCTCAGTCTCTGGCCCCCGAAGTCTTTGTTCATGGCCTGTCCATCGGCGGCTTAGTTTCCTATCCCACTCTGAGAGGTGCACCGTTGGTGCAGTCCTGTCCAGGCGCTCGTCCGGCCTATGGCAAGGAGGCGCTGTCGCCTTAGAGGGGTGGTCCCCCACTTCTGCTGCCTGGGCTCTTTGTTTTCTTGGAGGGCGTGTGAGTGGCCCAACATTTCCTCGCGGGGGAAGCGAGCTCTCAATGCCTGTATCTCCGTGGGGGGCGAACCCGGTCATGGTATATCCCTGGCCGAAAAGGTGGGTTAGAGCTCTTGGTGCTAGACGGGATGGCAAGTCTCGTCAGCTGCTATAAGGCTCTTAAATACCGCTTTAGGCGGAGCAGCTCTGTCTGAGGCACCAGTGGGTGCAGCAGGTCCCTTTTTGCGCCGATAAGCTCACGATGTCTGAGGTGGCCCTCCTCTGCAAAACTTCACGGCTGCGGTCACTGCGGGGTTGCGTGCCAGTCTCTCAGTCCAGTAAACGCCCAAAGCTGCAACCATCTTTCTCCTGTCACGTCGTGCATTAGATGCCAGTCCAACTGGAGGTGCAGCCTGAGCAGGGTAGGCTGACATCGTGCGCACTACTAGGCCACTAGAGCGCCACACCTGGTGCGGGTCCGAATTGAGTACTGTAACATAAGACAGACAAAGGACGGCGTGAGTGCGCGGAGCCTCCTTACGAGGGTCCGAACTCCCGGTCAGTCGCATACATAGTCTCTGGTCAATGCCGCCACCTGGTAAATCGCTGGCTGAGGCAGTAACCGAAGCTTTACCTTGTCATGTCCGAGACCCAGTAATCCACAGAGGCCAACCACCAAGTAAATCCTCAGAAACTGAAGGTAATCCAAGCACCCAACACCACACAGGTAGTAGCACACATCCAACATAATTCCAACGTAAGTCGAGTTCACAAAAGGTAATCCCACCATACACAGTCGAAGCACGCAAGGTGCACATGACTGGTTAGGTGTAGCTAAGCATAGAGACCGACGGGAAAGGGTGAGTGCGCCACCGGATAGGGAAGCACAGGAGGCTACTCGGAGTGTTCTGGTAATGACACCCCAGAGTAGTTGCCTCCCTGTTGTGAGGGACACAAGTTTTTGGGGCTAAAATTGGTATGCTAAGCAAAGCTTCCTAGTAGTAATGTCATTGGTAATGATTTTGAGAAAATAATCAGCTTTCTGCAATGTACAAAAAGCTGAATCAGTCTACAGGACCGAACACTATCACCCATGGTAATGCAAATAAATCCCTTACACGACAGCTGGTTATATACCACCTGTCAAGTACAGTGGAGTCCAGTTAACACGAACTCGCTTTACACGAATTTCCGGTTAACACGAACCGTTTTTGCGTTCCCGGCCGACGGCCATCTTATTCTGTATTAAAATTTCACTGATAACACGAAATGCTTAACAGGAAATTTCGCTTTACACGAAGCTGGTTTCGGTTCCCAACCAGGGCAATTTCACTATTATTCACCTGTTTAACAGGAACACAGATTCCATTCACCGAAAACCAATTCACGTGTCGCTCTCACGCTGTAGTACACGACAGATCAGAGCGAACTCTAGTCCGTGATTGGCTGAATAGCCTTCGGCTGTTGTAATCTGTCTTCTCATTGGCTAGCGTTTCTGAACTGTATTCATGTTGTTTGCATCATTCGTGTACCAACACAACCCTTTTACCGATGCGGGATTGTAGTTCTGCCTGTGTTGCTTTTACCTGATGGATTGTAACTTACTCTGGATTTTACCTGATGTATTTTACATTAAATACATGAGCTGTACACGTTTCCTTGTGTTTTCCTAGCGAGCTGAAGGTATGCATATAAAGTACGATAATGTGCACTTTTAACCTCGTACTCATTCATGCACACATCTCTTACACATTTTCTCCTTGAGGGCCGTGATTAATTTGAGGCCATATTGGTTAACACGAAATACATTTAACACGAAGTGATTTTCCGTGTCCCCAGAAATTCGTGTTAAGCGGACTCCACTGTATTTGTGAGTGCAGTCTGACAGTTGACTAACCACTGGAAAGCAGCACTAATATTGTACTCTGTTACTGTGTTAGCCCTGTTCACTGTGATTCTGTTTTGTCTGGCACTGTTCTTTTCATAGTGAACCATTATCCTATGCATTTCATTACAGTACTCAAAAACCAGATCGGTGAGGCTAGCGCTGGCAGAATTGGACACATACCAAGGGGAATTACTCAGACAAACAGTTAGACATTGAATTGATTAAGAATCAAACTTGCCTTGTTTAGTAGCTTATAATGGAAAGATCATGAAAGGTGTGGCACCACTCTACAGCACTGCACCTTCCAGGATCTTAATAGTTAAACAAAATCACCCACCTGGCAATGGTAGGTCTTACTATCAGTCCACTGCACCTTGTAATACTCATCAATGCTGCTGAAACTGAAAATTTAAGTCAGATGTAATGCTAAAAAACTTCTTTTTTTGTGCACAAAAAGAGAGATCAGAAAAATAATTCCTGGCAATGGTAGGTCTTGCCATCAGTCCACTGCACCTTGTAGCACTCAACGCTGCTGAAACTGAAAATTTAAGTCAGATATAATGTTTAAAAACTTATTTTTTTTGCACAAAAAGAGCGATCAAAAAAATAATTCCAGTGTATCTTGTGGGTCAGATGATTTATAGAATCGTGTTTCTTGTGACCAGGGACACAACTGAAATTTGTGTCACATGTCCAATTTGTTACTTGTGACAGAATTTTGTAGTGTGACGCTGAAAAAGAACTTACCACTGTGCAACTCTGCCATGATCTTCCTGGGAAAAAGCAATGTGGGTGTGTGCTGCTGTCTTTCCGGATTGCAAAGATGCAGATTTGGTGCAATGAAAGCCCATTATTTTTTTTCACTGCTTCGACGTTTTCCACGTGACTAATTTATTAAACCACAACTTTGGCACACTCGAAACCAGGTCAAAATTAATCAACATGACCTGTTTTCATCGAGACTGATTCATTTTTCTCTCTTCTTATTAAATCATTTGTTTCGTGCCAATCCCATTTTTGAGCTCGGCAGCAGTTCTGGTAATGTGCACATCAATTTTGACACCACATGTAACGAGTGATAGACAATCTTTATGTACACTGCAGCAGCATAAAACGTCCCAAGAGAGTCAGGCAGGCATTGCAGTATTAACAAATGATTCTTTTTTATCATTCTCGCTCATGTTTAGATATCAGAAGTGAGTTGTATGCCGACAGTTGTACTGAGAAGTGAGCTACCCAAGCGAAAAGCTTTTTTCAAGTCCATTTTACGCTCGATTCCGCCACAAGAAAGAGTAAAAAAGATTGTTCATCATCCATTTAGGTATGAAAACCACTTTTGTTTTTCTCATCAAACATTTTTACATTGATATCAAGACACTTGTTTGTTAGATATCGGTCATATACTGTGAATCACCGACAACATAATTAACATGACACAGAAAATAGTTTTTGTTTTTGTTTACCTGTGGCAGAATTGGCATCATCCTGACAAGCATACTGCAGCACAAGGATGCAGTTCTGCTTCTGAGGGTTTGAATCCTCGTTCCCCCCACATCCATGCTGATTGGTCCACTCTACCCTCAAGATGCTCTGGCCAGTCGCATCACTTTGAAAATATTTCTAGAACATGCATAAATAAAAACGCATGTGCATCTGTTTTTGTTAATTGTATACCATTACCAGGCTGGTTTGCGTGTCAAGTACAAATGAGTGAGCAAATGATACATGCCAGAAAACTAAAGTATACTGACAAGCAAAAGAAATGTGACATAGTTGCAATCAATGGATACACTTTAGTGTTTCCAATGATTGCAATGATTCTGCATTTGTTTTGTTCATCAATATATATACATATCACTTCCCACATTGCGCCAAATGTGGGCACCGTCTTCTGAAGGGTACATATTCAGTTTAGGAGAAACATCTAACATGAAAGCTACCCTTGAACTATCATGCTAAATCCATATCTTGTAGTATCAGGGCTGACTAGGCGAAATTGCAAAGCGGAAAACAGTTAACCCATTAAGCGCTGACGCACTACAGCAGGAGGTGGGTTGACCATGATAATTAAAGGGTAGTACCAGATTAGCTTGGCGCCTGTTGGCACCAAGCTAATCTGGCACTGCCCTTGAATTATCATGGTCAATCCATCTCCTGCAACAGGTGCATAGTTGTTAGATGATGCCTCCAAAATTTGGGAAATATGTGCGTCAGACTGAATGAGTTAACAGTTAACTCCCTTACTGTGAGTAAACACAGACTGTGGTTTTGGAAACACTGTAAATTCAACAACAAAGATCCCAAGTCATCAAAGAAATATGGATGTAAAATGGGGTCAGCAAGAGGCATAGATCCACATGAGCCCCTGCAACTGTGAGGGCTCATGAGGATCTAAGTCTCTTGCATTTGGTTGTTTGCTGGCAGTGTTCCAGCAGTCAAGGGGGTAAAAATGTCGCATCATTAACTCTTACCAGTTCGCTCTATTTGAGGCCAGTGAACAAAATGACTTTTACCCTCACACATGACCAAGCAAAAATGCTGCTGAAAGCTCTTCTAGTGGTCAAAAGTTGGCTTATTATACATCATATTAAAGTGCATTGAGTCAGCTTTCAGTCAGGATAAGTAAAAAGTCTGTACTTAACGTAGTTTAGAAGTTGTTGTTTATTTAGCGACGAAGAAAAAATGGTGTCCGGTTTCCAAAAACAGTTTTCACGAAAGTCACTAAGAAGAAATTTTTTTTGTTTCTTGCCCCTTTGTTTAAAATGTGAATCCAGTGTGTGGACAAATCATTTCTACACATTTTTGTGAAGTTTCAAGAAAATGTGTTTGAATTTCTAAGAGTTACGCAACATAATCTACACCGGTCAAGAGCAGGAAAAGTGGGCGTGTCAACACCTGGCATGACTGAGACAACAAACATGTGCTTCTCTGAAAATCTCTGACTTGCTGAAAATATCACTGAGGCAATACATAGCAAGTAATAAAACTTGTTTATGTACTTCATAAAGTTTCACGATTCTGAACCAGACAATAGGTAAACAAAGACTCACATGGATAGCACATGGTCAAACCAAAATAGGAAGTGTCACAATGACCTGCGATGGTTTTCTTTCGTTTTTTCCACATCGCTGGTGCTGGAATCATGTTCAGTGGCCTGGTTGCTGGAAGATTCCCCTTCAGTGAGATACTCTTCACTTTCGGACTCAGATGAACTCATTTTGACGGAATATTCTCAGAGAGAAATCGCAAGCAGTGAAAATAACGCAGTAGGGAAAGCAAGATGGTGGACGTAGTGACTCGATCGATAACAAAGGTCACGAACAAACTCAAAATTAATATTTTTTTCATTCTATCATATGAAAGTGACTTTCTAATGTCAATAAGTTATTACAATAATACTGAGAGTAAAAATTAATTGGTTTTAATTCAGTAAACAGGATGGAATTTTCCATGGGCATGGCTTCGTATATATACATACGATGGCCAAGGGAGCGAACTGGTAAGAGTTAATGACGGAGCTCACCATTTTGTACTGTTTAGCTTCATCTTCTCCTGCTGTTGTGTTGTCCAGGTCACCCACGTTATAACCTCCACGGTTGTTGTTCTGAAACACCATAATGAATGTGAAAACAGGCCAGCCTTAGTATTACGTGCTCCAGTATATAATGGCACAGGACTCTGACTCCCATGAGGACGCCGGGTAAACAAAATGTTCTTGGGCTGATCTCTTCCATAGCTGGTCTGCAGCCGGGTGTGCATGGGCTAGCTAAGGCCGATGTCGGCCGGAGTTACCAAGCGTTTCTTCTTCACAAGTCTATATATACTAATGGTCAAAACTTAAGGGCCACCCCACTTTTTTGTGTCATTGTTTATCGTCGCAAGTACACTAATAAAATACAATGTTCTTTCGATCGAAATGGGTTAAAAGTTGACCTTGGACAGTACGGGGAACAATAGACAACACTTCATCAATTTCCACGAACGTGTCAAATACATGTGAAACATCGTCAGTTTGTGTGAAAAGCTGTGCGATATTGGCAAGCGTACCAAAGGCAGGCAGGTGGAAAAACTCTGTAAAGTCGTGATGCATGTGCTAAAGGGGTCAGTTGTGAACACTGAGCACTTCTGTTTGGCTACAAATACCGGTACAGAAGGGGCATAATTGTCACTTTCCTAACCATGCCACCACAACGAAGCCTAACGCCAGTAGTAATAAATGAAAAGAAAAATGGAGACTGCCAGTGCCAATATTTTAGGAAGGTTACAAAGTAAAGTAGGTAAAGGCACTGTCAGGGGAGAGAAGTGTGCATGATCGACCAGTGATCATAGATCTACTGTGGCCAAAGCACAAAAAAAAAGACAGGAAAGAGGGGGTGCGCTAAGAAAGTGACTGGAAGCAATGCATATGGAAGCCCCCCCCCCCCCCCCCCCCCCCCCCGAAGGGGGGGCGTATCACATATCCCACTGTTCCAGCTGCTTTGGCCACAGTAAATCTATGATCACTGGTCGATCATGCACACTTCTCTCCCCTGACAGTGCCTTTACCTACTTTACTTTGTAACCTTCCTAACGCCAGTAGATTTAAAGCCAGGCGCTAAAATGGCTGCAGGATGGAATTTCCGGACGAGAAGTTGGGAGACGTCTTGGGGTGTCCCATTCAGTGATCCAGAGGCTGCTGGCACGATTCCAAGAAACTGGAATCACTCTCCTGCACCTAATCCTCACTCACCTGGAAACACCAAAGTCCTTTGTCAGAGTTCTCTTTGTTGACTTTTCCAGCATCTTCAAACAATGAGGCCTCACCTTCTGGCTGACAAGCTGCGTCACATGAATGTCAGCCCTTCTCTGATCCTATGGATCTTGAACTTCCTAGTGGAAAGGACACAGTGTGTTAGTGTAAACAACTTGATGTCATCCGTCATCGCCACGTCCGTGGGCAGCCCCCACAGATGTGTGGTCTCGCCTGTCCTTTACATCCTCTTCACAAATGACTGTACCAGCTCCAACGACATGACTCACTATGTCAAATTTGCAGACGACACAGCAGTTGTAGATCTGTCAAACTCAGATGCTGACTACTTTGCAGAAGTGGGTCAGTTTGTCTCATGGTGTCATAATAACCATCTACAGTTAAACATGGGCAAGACTGAGGAGATGGTAGTCGACTTTCAGCAGCCTAGCAGTGGGCCAACTCCCACCTCCTCAGCCCCTTTTGTCACTCGCACAGATGTTTACAAATACCTAGGGACCTTGATTGATTCATGGTTATCCTTCACCGACAACACAGACCTCATCTTTAAGAAAGCCCAAGGGAGACTGTATATATGCTGAGCAAACTCCGCTCCTTTGATGTGAGCCTCAAAATCCTCAGGCAGTTCTACCCGTTTTATATAAAGCCTTCTTACGTTCTCCTTTGTCTCATTGTTCAGCTCCCTGGGCGAGAAGAACTTTATGAAGCTGAATAAGATAATCAGGTTTAGTGAGAAAATCGTTGGGGGCAGGTCGGAGAGCCTTGACGACCTTTACAGGATGAGAATGATACACAAGGGTCTGAGGCTGGCAGCTGACACTTCCCACTGCCTTTCTAAGCACCTTCAAATGCTCCTGTCTGGCCGTAGGTTTAAGGCTCCTCTTGTTAAAACAAAACGCTACAAGGGGAGGTTTGTACCCTTGGCCATCCGTCTCTTAAATGAAGAGTGCGTTAACTAGCGTATCTCTCTCTCTCCCTGATGACGCCGTCGAGGAACTTGCACCTCAGATGTTGCAGTGGCATCTTGCAAGTGGCACTCACTCCTATACCACTAACACTGTGGTCATGTAGTGTTTTTTCATAATGTGGCTAAAACCGTACGCGCGCATGTGATCCCAATGAAAGAAAATTTGTCGGCTAGACTGACACAATAAAGTTTTTGAATTTGAACGATGACCCTGCTCAGGACGCCCGCGCTGCACCAGCAGAACCTCTGTGTGGCGGCTCTGCGCGACTGAACTGTCACATCAACCACTCTGTGACGTCCACTGATGCAAACGTTTACGTCAACAGAAGCAGTCTGCCGACGTCTGCGTGAAATTGGCCTGGCTTCAGTGAGAATACCCCTCACTCCAGCTCATCGCAGAGCCTGGGTTGCCTGGTGTCGTCAACATGTTAGGTGGAACAGACTCCAGTGGACTCTATAGTTGTTAAGTGACACCTCCAAAACTTGGGCAATGCAGCCTTTGGACTAAATAAGTTAAGTACATGACACTATCAGCAGAACTAAAAAAGAAACTGAGTGTGGCCTTCACACATGTGCTGTGATCAGTAATTTAGGACCTCAATACAACCTAAAGACCCCAAATTACAGACCAGTACACTTACAATAACCATGAGTACCACTATTATTACAATACCTGTGAATCAAACATGCGATTTGCATTTTGTCTCTGTGCTGATTTTTCATTCAGTCTGTTATTCGAACCACGTGGTACATGTAGGTAGATGTCTGCTGTTGCCAAACTAAGAACAGTTGCAAGTTGAACAACTCTCGGAATCATCATCTGGAACACACAACCACATATAAATATTTAACCCATTCGTGTCCAGCCCCGAGTATACTTGTGGCCCGAAATTTCTCCTACACATCCGGCCACGAGTTAGTTCGTGGCCCAATTAAAATTAATCAAATTAAAATCAGTTAAAATATCTCATTTAAAAACCTTTTCAGGTCTACATAATGTACATAATCAAGTAACACATTCCATTTAGTGAAAGTATACAAAGTTTCAGCTCATTCCATACATCTTTCTATTTTTGTGATTTTTTAAGTAATGTGACTATAGTTTTTAGTATTTAAAAAAATGGGACCATTAACATGGACAGGAATGGGTTATGCCTGTTCTTAACTATGTGAAATGTCATAAGATTCCCCAAAGTTTGGTATACTTAATTCAAGTACCACATTATGCATAAATCTTAAATTTCAGCACCATTTGTCTTTGTTATGTTAATTGCCTAGTCAACATACTTAACCCATATCATACTAAGGCTAAAAGCTTCAAATTTGTACACTGCCACATATATATACAGGCTACATTATAGTACTTAAAGATAAGGATATATAGATCAATGGCTTTAGTTCAAGGGTAGTGCCAGAATAGCTTGGCGCCGAGAGGCACCAAGTTTTTCTGGCACTACCCTTGAGTTGAACTATTTTACTTTTAGTCAAACTTATTTCACACACTGGTGTATTCTGAATGATAAGGGTTAATGAACTTCTACACCAGTTTGGAATTGCAGCAGATGCACATGAGATTCTGCTCAGCCCTTAGAACAACAATCTATGTTTAGCTGCTGCTCGAGCAGACAATGTCGTAGTTATAGAACGAAATGAATTTATTGTCAAATTAATTTATATTCAAGGCTGAAGTAGCCACCATAGTATACATTTTTAGACACTTTACCCCATGTACACTGTTCAGTGTTGAACTGTACCCCGTATACACTGACCAGTGTAAAACTGTCCAAGACTTTTCAAGTCTCGGGCAAGAGTTGAATGAATTCTCAGATAACATACCAGTAACTATGTCAGTACTTTGCGTCATTAAAACATAATGAAAAATTACCTATAATTAAATTACCTAGTAAAATACACTTAAAACACAGGACACTGACACACTGGTATACTGCGTCCTTTAATTAAAACAAAATAGTCTACACGGCAGCTCAACTAATACTTTTCGATTATAGATATTTCCTTTGTCAAAGATACAGATTTTTTTTTTCTAGGCGCCACCTTACCGTCGATCCACTGTAGACTACACCTGGTTGTGTATGCTGACGCTGAGAAAAACACGGTTTTCCTCTGTGCCGCTCTTAGGTGTTGAACGGCCTCACGTTCGACAGCAAAATAGACTACTTAGATCACTATATGGACTGATCACGCACATTACACTCGGGTAGATAGCCTTCCGCGTAAGCAGGCTCTTTCACAAGCCCGAATTTGATATTTCGTAACTTGATTACATGCCAAACTGAATATAGCAGGACGAATTTATCAATCGAAAAACTGTCGTCATTCTAAATAAACACACGATGTTCAATAATAGAGGACTATTTCTTGTTCTCTCACCGTTGTGTGTTTCTCCGCATTGTGTCCTTAACTTTTCATTGAAACGCAGTCATTCTCGAACTGAGTCATACCCAATGTTTACCTAAAATGGAAGGACGGAATTAGGAAGCAACTCGTGACTTACAAAGAACTAGGTTTCCAGTCGGTCAGTTTCCCTCATCCGGCTCGGTAATCCACTCATCGCAGTCCAAGGCCAACTTCAGAATTTAGTCTAGCAGACGACAAACCACCTACCTGACACACTTTGAGGATAGTTCCAACCCGTGTTGGAGGATTCAAGGAACCCTTGTCGACTGTACATTGTTGAGAAGAGAAATGAAATCGTATGCCTACTTCGTCACAGCCCTGATCAGCTTTGTTCATGGCGACATTTATTTTCACAATCCGAGGTAACCTTTAGATCTCTATATCTCTTATTGACACGCAAGGCCGCCTAAACGTTGGTTGTATTACACTGAGATTATTTTATATTGAGCAACATTAGTGCCGATAACTGACAGGCATATGTAATTACGAGACCCGAAAAAAAAATGTCCGAGTCATAAGACGAGGACATTTTCATTGAGTCTCCGCTTGGCACGCAAGGGATTTTGGGAAGGAAAGTTTGTCAAGCAAATTCATTAATATTAATTTGCTTGTTATGCAATATATCAATAGGGCTCGGGAGGTTCCCCGCGTTGCCTAGGAGTGTCGGCTGCCGCGCCACCATCTTGAGAGAACACGCTAGCCTGGCGATAGTCTTCAGACAGTAGCGAAGTATATTAACACGTTTTTCTTCATGTTTCTTCCTCTTTGGAAACAAACAAAAACAGATTCTGTTTAGCGGTTTCCTACGGTGATGGCAAGACTTTCTGTTATTGCCTTTAGGCTATAGAACGTCAGGACTTTCCTGACATTGTCATGACAGCGATTTCCCGATGAACGCATGAGTCGCATATCCTCTCAAGGTGGCCGCCACGACTAGCCTGATGATGTCAGCTTCCCGAGCCCTATAGTCTATGCATGTGTCAAAGAAGGGATAACTTTATGGAGTGGGCCCGGTACATTATAATTTACTGGTAGCAGGGTTTTGCTACACAGACCCTTGCAGGCCTGAGGTAGGTCAAAGCAACCATTGTACCCAGGAGGCCAAAGGCCTGATGGGTACAATGGTTCTTTGACCTCCCAAAGGCCTACAAGGATCCGTGCAGCAAGCCCCTGCTACCAATAAATAACGTATTTATTTTCATTCCTCCACTATTTTCCAAAATATAAATAAGAAAAAAATCACCTGACCTGGATTACGCCAGACATGACTGACATCAAAGGAGTATACATTTATACATAATAGACTTACGACGTTATTTAAAATCTTTCATGACGTTGCTGGCTCCAGTAGTGTGCCTTTTGTTTTGAAGAACACTAAGCAACTTTGTATTTTAGAACATTTTGGTGATCTTTTAAAAAACAAAACTGGCATCGAAAATGCGTAAGAAAGAGGGCTACAAAAAGTCTGCCATTAGTCGCTACAAGGGTTTTTGTAACAAAGTCACATGGTATGGTTTGCATTAATATAATTGTATATATATAATATGCGAGCCATTCTCAAAAGGTGCACACCAAAGTGTGACAAAAACTCAAAAAACAAAAACTTATTACAAGAAAGGAAAAGTCCTTTGGCTTACATATATGAACGACCCACACATATCTGACAATAAGTAAAGGGATGGCTTCTGCACTAACAAAATCCATGTCCTTCACGGACAACACAGACCTCATCTTCAAGAAAGCCCAAGGGAGACTGTATATGCTGCGCAAACTCCGCTCCTTTGATGTGAGCCCCAAAATCCTCAGGCAGTTCTATTTATAGAAAGCCTTCTTACATTCTCCTTTGTCTCATGGTTTGGCTCCCTGGGCAATAAGAACTTTAGGAAGCTGAATAAGGCTTAGTGAGAAAATTGTTGGGGGCAGGTTGGAGAGCCTTGACGGCCTCTACAGGATGAGAATGATACACAAGGGCCTGAGGCTGGCAACTGACACTTCCCACTGCCTTTCTAAGCACCTTCAAAAGCTCCCACCTGGCGGTAGGTTCAAGGCTCCTCTTGTTAAAACCATACGCTACAAGGGCAGCTTTGTACCCTCGGCCATCTGTCGCCTAAATGACGAGTGTGTTTGGCAGACTCACTCCTAATCCACTAACACTGTGGTCATGTAATGGGTTGTGTGTGTGTGTTTTTTTGTTTGTTTTTTCTTTTCACCATTGTCATAATGTGGCTAAAACTGTACGCGCACATGTGATCCCAACGAAAGAAAATTTGTCGGATAGACTGATACAATAAAGTTTTTGGATTTGAATTTGAATTTTCTCAAAATGTAATCAGTTATCACACATCTGTGAAACCCCTGTGTCCCTTGACCTTTGTGATGAGTCGACTAAATTAGGATACATAGGAAGGTCTTACCATCAGCTACCTTTGTGCCAAATTTGATTGAAAAGTTTGCAAAAATGTTGATAATAACTACAATTATTGGCATTTTATACATATTTGTTGACATTTTGTGACTCTTGACCTTTTCCGAGGGGTCATCCAAATTAGTATGCATAGATAGATCTTAACATCAGGTATCTCTGTACCAAGTTTGGGTTTGAAGTTGTGAACAGCATTTGAGAAAAAAACATCTTTTGTCAAAATGTCTTCTTTTTTTTTTAAACCTATTTTCTGGTCTCTTGTGACCCTTGACCTTTCCCAGGGGTCATCCAACAATAATTGAGTAAAAACATTTCTTGTCAAAATATGGCTATTTTTTACCTATTTCCTGAGCTCTTGTGACCCTTGACCTTTTCAAGGGGCCATCCAAATTAGTATGCATAGATAGGTCTTACCATCAGGTATCTTTTTAAAACTAAGTTTGGGTTTGAAATTGTGAACAGTATTTGAGAAAAAACATCTTTTGTAAAAATATGGCTATTTTGGGCCTATTTCCCTGAGCTTTTGTGACCCTTGACCTTTCTGAGATAGGTCTTACCATCAGGTATCTCTGTAGCAAGTTTGGGTTTTGAGTTGTGAATAGTGATTGAGAAAAAAACATTTTTTGTCAAAATATGACTATTTTTATACCTATTTCCTGAGCCCTTATGACCCATGACCTTTCTGAGGGGTAATCCAAATTAGTATTAGGTCTTACCATCAGTTATCTCTGTTAGCAAGTTTGAGTTTGAAGTTGTGAATAGTATTTGAGAAAAAAACATCTTTTTTCAAAATATGGCGATTTTGGACCTATTTCTTGAGCTCTTGTGACCCTCGGCCTTTCCAATGGATCAACCAAATTAGTATGCATAGAAAGGTCTTACCATCAGTTATCTTTTTACCAAGTTTGGGTTCGAAGTTGTGAACTGTATTTAAGAAAAAAACATCTTTTGTAAAAATATGGCTATTTTGGACCTATTTCCTGAGCTTTTGTGACCCTTGACCTTTCCAAGGGATCAACCAAATTAGTGTGCGATAAAGGTCTTACCATCAGGTATCTTTGTACCAAGTTTGGGTTTGAAGTTGTGGATAGTATTTGAGAAACAAAATAATTATGTTAAAAAATTAGCTATTTTTTATTATTTCCTGATCCCCTGTGACCTTGACCTTTGTGAGAGGTCACTGAAATTGGTATGTTTAGAAAGGTCTTGCCACAAAGTATCCTTGGGCCAAGTTTGAAGACTGTAGCTTGAATAGTCTTCGAGAAAATGCCAATGTTAAAGTTTACCACGAACGTGGGCGGACGGATGACGGCGGACGGACGACCACTGGCCCAGAACATAGACTCACTTTTGCTTCGCATGTGAGCCAAAAATGTCTTGAAACTTTGTACAGAAATGTGTACATTCCATAAGGGATCAACGTCCAAAGATTTCAAGCAGCTGATGGCCTCAGAATCAAATTGGGGCACCCCTATTTTTGGGGGTCAAATTTTGGAATATTTAATTTTGACATATTTTAACGAAGCACACATATCACAAGAGTCAAATCTGTAATTTTTCTGCTTCTGCTGTTTCTTTGTCCATCCTGAGAATAACTTCTGACAAAAGAAATGAGACTGGGTCAAAGCCCTAGATCAGAATGAGTGTACCCATAATGGTCACGAATAGTAGAGATTACTAAATAAGTCTTTTTAATTTTTTACTGTACACGTTAAAGCGATACACTCCAGGATGGGCTTTGATTACTCACATCTGCTGATAAAATGGGTTTTGATTTAATTTTCATCTTGCCACAACGAAGACTTTTCTACCTTTCTTCTCACAATGTATGTGCGGCACACATAATACGCAGAGTTTTTCTACTTCCTATAGTATGTGTCAGGGGAATTCTCCTGCATAGCAATTAAAGGAGAATAAGAGGAGAAAAGTCTTTTATTTTACAGAGAACAACCCGACAAAGAAAGAAACATGTTTATCATATATAAAGGACAGTTAAAACACAATTTATTAACTCTTTCAGTCTTTGCATACTAAGTAACTTTTCTGTATTATATACTCTTCCACTAAGTAATTCCGATAAGAGTTCATTTCTGGACTAAGAAAACAAACCTTAGTATGGCGGATTTCACTGCCCATAATGTGCTTTGGGAAATTGTCTCGCAGCGGCTGGAATCACCAGCCATAGACAAAGAGAAACTACTATTACATATAATATACTCATGCACTTGCTATTGCACATGAGCCACACACACAAATGCATTGTGAAGGAGAGGTATTTTGTCATCATGCAGTTTACTGTCAGTATCATGTGACCTATTATTGCAACTGGGAAAAATTCATTTGACCATCCATATGATTCAGGTAGACATTCTTTCAGCCTCTTTAAACGTATAAGTTGTGGTTTTGTGTACCCCCAACTAATGAGGTTTAATTTTGTTTTGTGTATACCTTCAGCAGTTTAATCTGGTGTGAATATTGAAGCCATCAAAGTGGAGTTTGCCTGCAGTCCATTATGTTGTGCGCTGATAAAAACTGATCTATTTCCGTTCATAGGGGGAGGACATCAGTAGCTAATTAATTATGTAGGATCAGGTTTGTTCATGGGTGTGCCAGATCAAAGCATGAATAGAATGAATGACTTTCAAGTGTCCACCCTTTTGTCAGTTAAATTTACCAAATCAGGGCCAGGATACAGTCCATGAGATAAATTGTTTGAACTCAATCATTTGCATTTTGTTTGGTCTGTTGTCTCCTTTATTTTAGTTGTGACAATGGCAGTTTGTGTGTGATTAAATCAGCAGGGGTTACTTACTGCTATAAGACATACTAGGAGAGTTGGAGTGGTGCTAATTTTTATGTCACAACAGCTAGATCATATACATGTGCTAAAAGCCTTGACACCATTGATCAACAGTTTTGTGCACATTTCAATGCATTTATATTGCCATGTTCGTTCCTTCCCAGTGTGCACATCATCAGACCGAAGATAGCTACCATTGGCATGCTCACAGCTGTGCGCAGGCGAACAGCAGCTGATGTCAGCCAGATGGCATTTGCTCACTGAATTATTTGTTTGCTGGTCTGCAATTATGGACTTTATGGCCAAGAGCCATAGAGTCCAAAATCATAGACGAGCACACATTAATGGCAGTGCAATAAATTGTGCCTATTCAATAGAATTGGAGCAAACGTTCCTGTCCCAGGCAGCTGTGTTTTGTGGAGTATGTCCCCACTTTTGTATACTTTGTCAACTAGGACATGCCTCTGGTCCCTTTCCCACAGTACAGAATAATGTTACATTTAACTTCGCAAATGTGTTGCTTGGGGCATTGGAAAAGATTGATTTCAGTTCACAGTTTGGATTTTTGATCATTCATCATTTTAGTGTTAAGAAAAAGCATAATTAATTTTTACGAGTACAGACCATAGATGATCGAGGCAAGTGATATTCTTTCTCCTGAATTTGTTGATTTTGAAATTAAACTTTACTACATTATTCCTACACATATATGTTTATGCTCATGTGCACTTGTATTGTGTATGTGGAGTAATCAGTACAGTCGTGTTTGAAGTATCCTGTTCAGATAGATAACTAGCTATAATTAGTCAGTGGAGGACAATTACTATTATCTTCGGCTACATGACAGTTGATACCCTGGTTTTGCCAATTGTATGTTTAGAGTAAGGGAAGGAAATTGATCCAGGATGAGTAAGAGGCCTGGTCATTGTTTCGCTAATTAACCCTATCAGTTGTGTCCTACAGTACCCAACTGCAAGATGCATAGACCTTCATGAGCCCCTGCACATACAGCTAATGGCTTATGAAGATGTATGTCTCTCGCTTGCTTTGAGCAAACATATTTTTGTTTCATGCAGATGGTCTCTTATCTCTTAGTCACTGTTGAGACATAATTTCTAGCCACTGGCCATGATGGGGTCAATTACCACTGCATCCCTAGATCCTGTTGTAATCTTGACTTAAATTCTCATTTTAGAAACACAAGCGCATGAATGTCTAAATGTATAACCTATTGAACTGGTCAGATTATGTGGTATTTTATGTACTCTTTTATTATTTAGGAGATGTATAAAATCAGACCATACTGAAATAAAAAAAAACACGTGTTAGTGATAGTGATTAGGTTATAACTGATTAGGTTATATTTACAGGTTTTTTTTTTTTTAAGGAAACATCTGCTTTTGCAGTCGAAGAAGACAATCATGTCCACCTAATCACCTATTCCACAGTGCCTGGCTATAGTAGTACACATTGTTATGGAGCTGATTTTTATAGATTGGCTTTCTCCCAAATAGTGAATTTACATTAGTCATTAGCAAAATGTATGAAAAAGAACTAGCTGCATTTGTGTTCTGTACTGAGAGTAGCCATGCAGGTGACTGGGTATAGACCGGTTTCGCTATACACATTCACAGAAGGGATCACCCAAATATTTTTGTAACAGCTTCTAGTTTAATCTTTGCAAAAAGTCGTTCAAGACTATGCATCAAGTGAATCATTGGTGTGCGTACCCAAAACCCCTTATTGTGTGATTGTTTTGTCATTTGTGCCAGTGCACCGATTCTTGTATGCGTAGCCAAAATGTCACATCATGAATATGGTATCCCTTCTTTCATGAAATAGAAGTATATATGCAGCATTTATATGGGTCACTTCATTGATAACAAAAACATTTTGTCAGGAGGGGGGGGGGGGGGGGGGGAAGGGGTGCAGACTCATTAATTGTCTGTTGACAGAGTCAAACAGTTTTTGTTTTATTTTAGAAATATTTGAGTGAGATATGAATACAAAAGCACCAGTTTCATGTGCAAATCCATGATGTGGTGTGTTTGGTTAGTTCGGGGATTAACGTCCACGACACTGAAGTGATAGTAGACGGTCCTGACGGGCGGGTTATGGGGGACAGGGAAGTCTATTACCTATGGAGTATGACCTGAACACTGATCAATTCATGCACACTGCAATTGTGCCACTTTGATCTACCAGGACCTCTCAGTGGACATGCTATTGAACAAGCCCTTCTTTTTTCCCTGGATTGCAAGTCCAGCTACCTGGGTCGAGATGGAGTCTCAAACCCACGACCTGGCGATTCCCTTTGCTCTCTTGCTCCAACACTTAACCAACTGAGCTATTTCAATCCAGACCAAAAAGGTGACTGCCAAGCGTGTAATATGCAAAGAAGTACCCAACGGAGAAAGAAACATGCTTAGAAAAGATGGGTACAACACAATTTATTAATATTTTGGGTAAATACCCTTTGTCAAAATAGACAAACAAACAAACAGAGAGATTAGCCACTACTTATCTTCATATTCCTTCTGCCAATGAAGATAAGTAGCGGCTAATCTCTCTGTTTGTTTGTCTATTTTGACAAAGGGTATTTACCCGAAATATTAATAAATTGTGTTGTACCCATCTTTTCTAAGCATGTTTCTTTCTCCGTTGGGTACTTCTTTGAGCTATTTCAAACTCCTTGTGCAGTATAGGTGTATGTAAATTGTTTCATTTGTCTTTTTCAGAGGGAGCAATAACAGGTTAGATGAAGAGGGAAGAGAGAGGAACAATGCAAACAGGTGATAATTAAGTCTGTTTCATCTTGGTGTCTTTACCCCACTTTTTTCGCTTTCCATCCATTTCCTACTCATCTAACAGCTATCTTTTTTTTTTTCTTTTTTTTTTTTTTTTTTTTTGGGGGGGGGGGGGGGGGGTTAAACTTCAAGGAAGAATCTTGTTAAGGGCATACAACTGAAAGTTTAATTTATTTGATGCATGTTTGTACATTGACTGTCTGCTGATTATTTGACTCGCAGAACAATGACAGAAGAGGCTCAAGACACACAATTGCATCTGTGTACATTAAAATTGTCTGTCTGCAGATTATTTGACTCTCAGAACAATGACAGAGGAGGCTACAATGTTGGATCACTGTACTACTATGGAACATCTGTATTACCAGTAGAATGGTATGTCCAGCTTGGTCTTTTCCATTGCTTTTATGGTCAAGATTGTACTGTCGTCATTCTTCAAGCTCTTTGGCTGTTGGAAGTGCGACAAAAAGTGCTACCAACAGCCAAAGGGTTAAATTTGTGTACACATTGTACTTGCATTAGCTTATTTTATTTGAAAATATAACTATGACCCTTTTTTTTGTCAGATGGTGAGAACCGTGAGTTGTGGCGAATAGGATTAACTCATTCGTGGGTAGCCGCATCTGGATGCAGCTTGCCGTGAATGAGTTAACCCAGATCATACTGAGGCTAAAAGCTTCAAATTTCTACACTGCCATATGCAAGTTACCTTATAGTACTTATAGATAAGGATATAGACCAATAGCTTTAGTTCAAGGGTGGTGCCAGAATAGCTTGGTGCCTAGAGGCGTCAAGCTATTCTGGCACTACCCTTGAACTATTTTAGTCAAACTTATTTCACACACTGGTGTATTCCGAACGATAACGTTTGAACCCCTATATTTAAAAAAAAAACCAAACTTTTCTTTTGGTCAAATGGTGAGAACTGTGAGTTTTGGCTAAAGGGTTTTGACTCCTTTGTGCATGCCACTGGCACTGTAAACAGTACCTTTGGTTATATGCACAAGAGCATGGAGAAGTGGGTGGGGGGGGGGGGGGGATGGATATAATGTCTTCAACATTACTCTTGTGTTTTAGGACCAACCAGCACTCCTGTCACAGCCAGAACAGCCATTGTGAACTGATCCTGCAGTACATGTGTGGCACATGGGTCAGAGATGGGGCAACCACAGCGTAAGTGTCAGCAGTATTGACTCATTTGTGGCCAGCTGCATCCGGATGCGTGGCTTATGCCATGCATCCGGATGCGACTGGCTGTGAATGAGTTAATCCATGCATTAAAATGCAGAATAATGATGACAATAATATATATATATTTTTTTAAATAATAAAGAACATTTTTAACGTGTCAACACCCACGGTGAGCTGTAGACACGTTACTTACTAAAACTATACTAAACTGCATGTACACATATACTCGCAAACATGTACAGAGCTAAAGGAAGACCTAAATCAAAGCTGCCATTATGGTGCTATGCAGTCAATACAAGAATCACATCCACCATGATGGTGCTTCACAACAAAAAGAAGACCTAATTAAAGTAATTTTGGGGGCTGAATGACTTAGAAGATGTTTCAATTTCATTGCAGAACAATCCCTGACAATCGTATGCAGTGCCAAAACTATAACTGTAATACAGATCGGCAGTTTGGAATGCACGAAGACTACTACTATTATCTCATGTGCAAGACACGGGAACGCAACAAGGGACTCTTCACAGCTGATCAGGTATGTCACACACTTTCTCAGTTTGTTTGTACCCAGTGAGCCAAAGATCATTGGGCCAACATCAGCCACAGATGGTTTATGCAAAGTCATGCACTAGCCAACTGCAACCAGTGTTGGCTCAGGGATCTTTTCATATGTGTGTGTGTGTGTGAATAAACCTTGGAGTCTTTTCCATCACAACTGCAACAGAAAATTGCATATATAACCCTTTGGCGGATGGTAGCAGTTTTTGTCATAATGATTCCTGCAGGAATCATCAAGACAAAAACCATTACTGACAGCGGAAGGGTTCATAAAAAAATTGTCATCCTTGTATGCTACAACTTTTTGTTTTCAGAATCTGAACAACAGAAACACTGCCATTTTTACCCGTCAAAACTCGGGAGGGACTCGCAGAGGATATGAATGTTCCGAGGAGAGGGATTACTATCCATACTGGCATGATTCACCATGGATTGTAAGCATAACATTTAAAATTATAATTCTAAGGTTGAAACCTCCAATTTTGGATTGTCCGCTGAAGAATTCATTCCACCACCACCCTCAAATAGTCATGGTTGATTTGTCTCCTGTTGTAGTGTTTTAGCGCTGAAAGGATTTACTCTTTGGCTGTTGGCAGCGCTTTCAGTTGTGATAATTCCTGTAGGAATCATCACAACAATAAACGCTACCGACAGCTTAAGTGTTAATGAAAATGCGTACTTGTGTAGGTGACCCTTTATTCAAACTGTTTCTGAAAAAAAAAAATCAGCACCTTGCAAAAAAGTAAATAGTCTGCACGTAATATGCAAATATCACTTGGTCCCTTATGTTGCAATCAATACATCATTATTTAACCTGTTTAGCCCCAACACCTTGCAGCAGGAGATAGATGGACCATGATAATTCAAGGGTAGTGCCAGATTAGCTTGGCATCTGCAGGCGCCAAGCTGATCTGGCATTGCCCTTGAACTTTCATGGCAAATCCACCTCCTGCAACTGGCACATAGTCGTGAAGTAACACTTCCAAAATGTGGGAAATGCATCTGTGGGACTAAATGTGTTAGTTGACAATACCACCCAATTTATCCTGTTTGGTTGTTACGTATAGTCATGCATTTACTGAAACAGTGTGTAACTCACAAGCACACATACAATGAAATGATATTCAGTTTCACGCAAATAAGAAATGTATAATATTTGACAGTGTAAAAAACAAATTCTAAGTAAACATAATGCTGAGCTGATGATTCTTAAAACCTCTTGTGTAAGCATATCCACTGGTAACAGCGGTTGCATGCAATATGGAGTGAATGAGTAATAATTATAATTGAGCCATGCATCATTTGACTTAGATCTGTATGATTTTGTATGCAGGATGTTGCTGTGATGACCAACAATGTATCCCGATGCCAGTACTATCAGACAGAGAGTCAGAATGTCAAGTCACGCTGGGCATGTGTCCTCCCATTGGAAATCATAGAACAGTATGCTCAAAAGGGTCTTGTGTTGCCTAACAATAAAGAGGCATGCGAGGTAAGTGGAAAGCCTATATTTTACTGTGTTGATAATTTTGATATCGTAGATTTTATATGATTGTGTCGATATCTAGGGGATTAGATGGCACCATACACATCAGGCACTACCCACAACCTGTCATGGTTGACCTGTCTTCCAGCAACAGATTGGCATAATGTAGTTACAACGTTTGTCCTGAGAGTGAAAGTTTAAGATTATGAGGTCTTTCCCAATATTATGTGTGTCAGTTTACATATTTATATCTGGCAAGCTGTTTGTTAAACGTTTTGCAGACAGTCTTTAAATGAGTATAGGGGAGGTGGATGAGACATGATAACTCAATAGAGGTATCATGATTAGCTTGGGACATAAAGGCACAAAGCAGCTAGGGCTCCACACATAGATCCATTTTCCACTTGTCTTTAATCCATTTAGCCCCGATGATCAACAGTAGATGGATTGACCATGATAATTCAAGGCTTGTGCCAGATAAATTTTGTGTCACCAGGTGGCAAGCTAACTTGGCACTACCCTTGAATTACATGGTTGATCCATCACCTGCAATTGGTACATGGTCGTTAGGGTGATAAATTTTGGGAAATGCTGCTGAGGGGTTAAATGGGTCAAAGACACTTGCCTAATTTGCATAAATCATTATATTGTTACAGTTTTATGGACAGTCATGTTAGCTGCATGCATAAGAGGGTTAACATGCACACTTTATTAAAGGCTTTCAGATGGCCAGCAAACAACCCCAACGGAACTCGGGCAGAGTGGCGGGAGTTTCCTTCACATGGAGTGCAGGCCCCTGATTGCCGAGAGACAGAGTTCACCCGAGATAATCACAATGGTAACGGCTTAGGCGGCAACCCCAATCAGTACAACTGGACCATACCAAACGGTGACCGAGACAGTTGTGTATTGCGGATCCGGTGAGTGTCTCTCATCAATATTTATCTCCTTCTGCATGCAGCCACTGGTACTGCTTCATAGCTGTTTTTCACCAAACTATGTGACATATAATTTTCTGCTGGTCTTTGATTTTGGAGCAACAGACAGTTAAGCTTTGCTTTGTTGTACACAATACATGTACGCCATAAAAACAAGTCACTGTTTTCCTTTGACAGTAAATTTCCCTGTGTATTCAGGTGTGGTATGTCACATTACTGTTGATGAATTGACAGAAACAACAAACTGAACTTTTTGCAGGTACAATATTTCTACTGAAGACTACGATGGATGGAACACTACATCAGATGAGAACGCTAATCCACGTCGACTTGGCGATGGTTCCACAGTCAATATGGCTGAGAAATATGGGTTCCAGTCCTACGACGCAGCGAAGACACGCGGCTACATCTTCAAGAACAACCCTGAGGTGAAACTGTTTCCTGGTGCTAACTTCACACTTAGACTGGCCTTGAACACTGCACAGTATGGCAGGACTTTTCAGGACAGGTAAGAATTGAGTCATACAGTTGGAGCAGAGTTTATTAAGTTGTTGAGCCATTGGTGTATAATTTAACTCATTCAGCCCCGACACACCATAGAAAGACATGGACCAAACATGATAGTTGAAGGGTGGTGCCAGAATAGCTTGGCACCCATAGGAGCCAAGCTATTCTGGCACCACCCTTGAACTGTCATGCTCGATCTGTTTCTATAATTGTAATACAGTCCTTCAGAGGGCAACTTCAAAATTTGGGGATTTTGGTCCTGGGGTAAAATGTGTTAACTCATTCTACCCCAGACACACCACAGAAAAATAAGGATCGACCATGATAGTTGAAGGGTAATGCCAGAATAGCTTGGCGCCTATGGGCGCCAAGCTATTCTGGCATTACCCTTCAACTATCATGGTCGATCTGTGTCCTGCACTAGAGTGCAGTCTTCATAGAACAACGGTAACATTTGGGGATTTCGGTTTTGGGGTAGAATGAGTTAAGGCAATGCAGGACACTTCAACATAAATGTTTTGTTTATGGACATATGGTTTGTTATATATCATTAGAATCAGAACACTCTGACATATACTCATTCAGTCAGGTATGGTGACCGTTGCCATTTCAATGCACACAAAGGGAACGTTACCTCTGGTTGCTATGGAAATAAATTTCAGCTACAGCTTATGCTTTTGTACAACCAAATTTGGTTAAGATATCAACTGTGTTTTGTGTTCAGATCTCACACGTTCGTTATTCGCCAACGTCCAGAGGGTGCACAAGGGCAGATTCACAATCTGAACGTTCGAGGCAAACGCGGCAACATTGTACAGGTGTACCCAGCTGTAGAGTACGACTTTGTTCCCAACACACTGGAGGTTTCACAGGGAGACATGGTGCATATGCAGTAAGTGCAATTGTTGGGTTTTTTCTTTCAGAATATTGTATTAATTTAATGTATTGAATTGAGAAAACAATATTCAGGAAGAAACTGTTTCAACCTTGAGGCAAAATTGTCCTTCTTCAGGGTTGGGTCAGTTACCTGGGCAGTGGGGGGTTTCAAACTTTTTGCGTGGCACTAGAGGCACTTTACTTAAGACTTGGAGCAGATAGGATGCTTTCCAGACTCTCAGAATATCAAACAATGGGAACCGGGTTGCTGAGCAAGGATTCCAAAAGAAATAGCTTTCACTCTTTTTTCACTTATAAAAAATAGTTTTAATCTTTTCATTAACTTTTTCAGGTGGACAGGTATAAAAAATAGTTTTAATCTTTTCATTAACTTTTTCAGGTGGACAGGTTCGAACACTAACCCTGGTAACAACGATGGGCAGGGTCTGGCAGGTACAGACCGCAGCAACATCGTTTTGCTTAGAGCCCAGCAGTACCCAGAGGGCAATGGCTGGAGGTTTGGACCAGGGGCAAAGTATGGCCACTATGGAGTCAACTACCCCATGCATCTCAATAATGTCACCTTCCTTGGCTTCTCACGAGGCGACATGGAAACACTGGCTTTTCTAGATCCTGGTGTGTTGTTAGTTTTTGTGTGAACGGGGCCTTAACTCCTTCACTGCTGAGGAAAAGAGGACACAATCCAACTGCAAGAGGCATAGACCCTCATGAGCCCCTGCATTTGCGGGGCTCATGAGGATCTATGACTTGCTGATGCTACTTTATATCCGTGTTCCTTTGACAGTTGGGTCTCTTTGATGTTGTATTAACAAAGATTTTTAGAAACACAATGTGCCACTGGCAGTGAAGGGTTTAAAGCCTGCTGTATACTGTAGCGTTCAATAATCATTGATCTACATCGTTTGTGTCCGGGCTCAGTGAGCTGTGTCATTTGGACGACTGCTTTGCACAAAGTTTGCTCTTTTATCTATTTTGGATGGGCAGATTGTGTGTACAATTTATGCTGTTGATGGAAACCCTCAGTCTCTGTCTGGGGATAGAGGAGAGAGTAGGGTACACTGAATTTAATGTCCCCGGTATGTTTTCTCAGTCATGTGCGATAGCAGAAATGATTGAGTCTATGTACTGAGCCATATCTGTTGTCTGTCCGTTGTCCATCATCCAACTGATGTTGCCTGTGGTAAGCTATGATAGAACATAGGTGAAATGGCAAACTTCGTAATTATGTCATTGCTTGCTCATGAGAGTGACCAATTGGAATGTCAAGGTCTCAAAGGTCAGGGAAATTGTCCGGATTGGCTGTGTATATGAGCCACAAGAACTTTGCCATTTTTGTTACAAAACTATAAGACCAATTAGTTCCCCTTCTTGATGCCCACAGAGGAGTGGATCTGTGTAACATGCCATATGTCCATGTGACAAAATCTGTGTGGAACTTTCTCAGGCCAGTTCCGAGGAGAGATGTCAGAATTGGATGATGCTGGCACCTACTTTGACCTTGGTCTGCGTTCAGTGACGTCACCAGCGGGAATCTACTACTACATGTGCACTCGCAACAACAACTTTTCAAACCGAGACCAGAAAGGGCGCATTATCGTTTACACAAATCCTGTGGCGCATGCAGCTATTGGGTCACTGGGAGGAAAAGTGTCACTGTCCGATGGGTGAGCATGTTTGCTTAACCTGTGAAGTGCCAGTTAACGCAGATTGCATTTCTGCATTCTTTGTTATTTCAACACCAAAATTTCTTAACTTTCCAGGAACATACAGGAACATGGATTCAAAGTGGTGTCAGCAAGAGGTATAGATCCTCATGAGCCCCTGCAACTGCAGGGGTTCATGAGGATCTATACCTCTTGCAGTTGGGTAGTGTTCAGATATGAACTTGTTAACCCCCTTGTGCATGCATCCACTGGTACTGTTTATTGTTACTGAATTTCAAAGAGGCATCTATAATGATTATACATGTTTTTGCTTGATTATACATGTTTGCCAGTAAAAAGTGTGCGTACTATGAGGCATATATGATCACAAGATTATGAATAATAGATTCAAGATTTGTATTGTCCTTATAAGACTAAAACAGTCAAACCTAAATATCCAAGGGACTAGCAAAAAGTGGTCACCCTAGACAGGTGATCTCGTAGCACAGGGTCATCTAACAGAAAGCAGGGTTCATTTTTGGAACGCGCCCCGCGCCAATTGAGGCATTGTGTCTCATGTTGGCCCATTGCTTTTCCGGGGTGCGCGACATCGGGCGCATCATTTGTTTTTTCAAAATACATTACCGATGGCATTACTATCTGGGAATACACTCTATTGCCTATAGATTTCAGCAAAAATTGTGTGTAGCACACAACTGGGGAGGAGACACCGGGGATCCAAGCACTATGACCCCGGGTGGCCTCCCCTTACTACCCTATCCCGGCGAGCACAGGGCGACCTCGTCAGTTTCACTCATAGCTCGACCGGGGACGGTCGAGTTTTTGCCTTTCTCCGTTCTACGGGTTTCAGTGGTTTTTGACTGTGGGCTTGATTTGGAGTCTTCGATTCAGCCCTGGACTCACTACATTCGTGGTTTTTCCTTTGGCTCATTGTGACCTGTGCGCCGACCGGTTTTACCGGCTCTGACTTTGTGAGTTCACCCTTGGCTTGGCCTTGGGGTTCGACGACGCACGTGACTTGTGCCCTGCTGTTTTGTGCACGGTTGACTTTCTTCGCCGGCGTAGTTGATTTAGGGCCTTATGGCTTCTTCTGTGTCGAAGACTTGCCGCCGTGCGGGGACTTCCAGTGGCCGGATGATGCACACGACTCATGCTTGCCGTGTTCGGGCTGTGCTTCGGACGGAACGTGTGACGGTGGCGCCGCTTGGACGGAAGACCGGTGTTCGCGCAGGTGGGACTTCTACAGGCGTGACCGGGCCCCTCGCCCGCTTCTGTCTCCCCGGGATCCTCCACAGGTGGACGTACTTCCCTCGGCGCATCGGGCTTTCCGGCCCACAGGTAAGTCCCCTTCTTGTACCGTTACCTCGCAGGTTCTCCCTCCCCTCTCCGAGTCTTCGGAGCAGGGTAGGCGAGTTTCGGAGCCACGCTCTGCTTCGTTAGCACGTGGCTTGAGCCCATTTTGGTTCCCACCCCCCGCTCTGCTTCGGGCGAGCGGTCTGGGAGAGATGAGCGTTCGTCGGCCACCCCCGGCTCTAGGTCTCCGGAGCGGGGGCGGGTGACGGAACGCAAGCATAAGAAACGTGATAAGAAATGCTCTCGCTCACGCACCGAGGCTTCGGAACGTGACTCGAGACCGTTAGTAATGCTGCCTCCCCGCTCTGTATTTTCCGAACGGGCACGGCATGCTTCGCTTTCTTCCCCCCCCCGCCCGCCCCGTCTCGCCTGGGCGGGCCCGGGGTGTGGTTGACTCTCGCCCCCCACGCTCCGAGGAGTCGGAGCGGGGGTCGTGTGCACATAAATTGTCCCCTCCCCGCTTCGCTTCGCCTGAGCGGGCTTGGCGTGACCGTAGACTGTCCCCCCCACCCCGTCTCGTATCGACCGGACGGGCCCGGTGTGACTTGGACCCTCGCCCCCCCCCCCCCCCCCTCGCTCCGAGGCTTCGGAGCTGGGGCAGCGGGCTCATAAATCGTCCCCTCCCCGCTCCGCCTTTCCTGAGCGGGCTTGGCGCGACCCTAGACTGTCCCCCCCCCCCCCCCCGCCTCGTATCGACCAGGCGGGCCCGGTGTGACATCGCGCGTCCTCCACGGTCCGAAACATCGGACGGGGGGCCGCGTGCCCGGTATTTGTCCCCTCCCCGCTCCGCCTTTCCTGAGCGGGCTAGGTGAGACTCTTGGCGGTCCCCCCCCCCCCCCCCCCCTCCCGCACCGGTTCTCCCGGGCGGGCCAGGGGTGACCAGGCCACTTCCTCGGTATTCCGATCGCGGTTTGTCGCTCACGTCGGCTGCCGCGTGTGGATCCCGACTTCGAGGTGGACCGTCGCTTTGCCACGGTCCCTCCGTCGCCGCGGCGCCCCTCTTTGCGTGCGTCGCGGGCGGCTGCGTCTACCTCACGCGCGACGGTGCGGCGCTCTCGTAGCCGCTCGCCCCTTTCGTCTTTGCCGCGAGAAGATCAGTTTTGGAACCGGACGTCCTCAGCCTTCATCCGACGGACTCGGCCTCGGCGATCTTCTTGCAGGACTCGGCGGCTGGTTCTCCTTCCTGCCTTTTCCGCTGTCTCGTCGGCCTCCGCCTCGTCAGACGTTGCCGGCCCTTCGCTCGGATCACAGACGGTCCACGCTCTGGGTGAGGCTTCAAGGCTTATCGCCAAGTCCCTACCGCCCGACGTCTGTCCGCCTTCGCCTCCTCCGAAGAGACAGGCTTCGGCCATGGTCGACGCGCAGAGGCAAGTCCAGCGCCGCAAGTCCCTCCCGCAGCCAGCTGGCTTCCGGGACCTCACCGATGCTTCTCCGCCCAGCTGCGTAACGACGCTTTCGGCGACACGGGATACTTTACCGCCGCTCGATCGCCGGTGGGAATCAACTTAAGCTTCCGCCAGGCCTGGTACGCTGGACACTCCCAAGCCTTCGCCATACCTTTTCCAGTGGTGGATGCGGCGGCCTTACTACAGGCGGGCGGCCGCAGGCTCGTCCAGAACTCGTGGCCTCGGCCTCTCGACAGGATCGCCTCCTTAGCGCGGAACTCGCTGGCGTGCTCGGGTTTGGAACTGGCTACCCAGGCAGCCCTGCAGTGCCTACAGGATACGTGGGACCTGGAGGCTCAGTCCCCGCTTCGTGACGTGCAGTCCATCCTGATAGCGGCCAACCGGTCCGCCTACCATTCTTCCGCCACCGCCAGGGCAGCAGCTGCCAATTGCGACCTCTGGAGGAGGGATACCCTTTTGCGCCTCTGCTCGGACCTTCCCTTGTCAGTGAAGACCCAGCTCCGTCAAGCCCCCTTAGGTGGTCCTCAGCTGTTCGGCGACACTTGGCACACGGTTAGGGAATCTTCCAAGGACTTGTGGCCCAAGCCTGCATCTAACTCAGCCTCGACCCGCTTTCGCGCCCCCCGCCCGGCCGGGGGTCGTGCCCGGCGGTCTTTCAGGCCCTCCGTTCCTACAGTCGGATCTTCACGAGGTCGGGCCCGTCCATTCCAGGCTACTCTGGCCGGCCCCGCCCCTCGCCCTGCTTGGCCCCGCGGTGCCCGTAGATCGGGCCGCGGTCGGGCTCATTGCCTCGCCCCCACCTCCGCCCCCGCCCTCAGTTCTCGGGTCTCCCGTCGGCGGGCGGCTGTCGCTCTTCAGCGATCTTGGAGATCGCTGTTCCCGGACGACCCCTGGATTCTTTCCACTTTTACCGCAGGCCTGCAACTTTCGTTCCTGTCGCCTCCGCCTCTTCGCAGATCACCCATGTGGACCCAGGAACCGCTCGACGGCACACAGGCGGACGCTCTGCGCGGGGAAGTGGCGACCCTCCTCACCAAAGCGGCGACAGAGGTGGTTTCGCGGCAGGACTCTCCGGCGTTCTACAGCCGACTCTTCTAGTTCCCAAACCAGGCGGCAAGTGGCGTCCAGTTATCGATTATCAGCGCTAAACAAGTTTTTTTGGCCCCTCGCTTCAGGATAGAGACGGCCAGGACTCTCCGTGCGGCCCTCCGGCCGATGGACTTTGCGATCAGCCTCGATCTGTCGGACGCCTATCTGCACGGCCCGATTCTTCCATCGTTTCGCCGGTACCTTCGGTTTGACTTGGGGGAATCGTCTACCAGTTCTCCTTTCGGCCTCGACATCAGTCCGTGGGGGGTTACAAGACTGCTCGACGCCGTGATAGCCTACTTCCGTCAGCGCTCCTTGAGCCCGGCCTCCAATTACTTGGACGACCTTCTACTGCGCAACTTGGTTTCCGCAGCCATCCAGACGGACAGGGATGCCCTGCTTTCCCTTCTGCGTCGTCTAGGTTTCCTACTCATTTTGGGGAAATCCAATCTTCTCCCTCTCGACGGTTTCTACATCGGGGGATGGAATTCCTGACCGACCTCAACCTTGTCCGCCTGCCTCTGGCCAGGCGACAGAAGATCGTCGACTTAGCGACTTCGATGGGGTTGGGATCCTCCTTCACCGCCAGGGTCTGGCTTCAACTCCTGGGCCTCCTCAGTGCGGCTGCGGACCTGCTTCCCTTGGGCAGACTTATGCTCGGCCTCTCCAGCTACATCTCCTTCTTCACTGGCGACCCTCGGGCGCTCTGTTGGATCTAGTACCTGTCACGCCTCTGGCTCGTCCTCACCTCGAGAGGTGGGCGGACCTCGCTTGGCTGGCTTCGGGGGTGGCCCTACACTCCCCGCCGCCTCGGTGGTCTCTCTGTACAGATGCGAGCCAGGCCGGCTGGGGCGCGCACCTGTTACCAGATTCTCTCGGCCTCGGGCGTTGGCTTCGGGAGCTGTTAGGGAATCACATCAACTGGCTGGAGCTGAAGGCAGTTGGGTTGGCATTCGACGTTTGGCAGGAGACCTTGGCCAATCAGGAAGTCCTCGTGCTCTCCGACAACTCGACGGTGGTGGCTTACATACAGAATCAGGGGGGCGCTCACTCGCCCTCCCTTGCTTCTTCGGTACCACCTTCTCCTCTGGTGCAGGGATCGAGGCTTTTCCCTATGAGCCCGCCACATCCCTGGCCACCTCAACGTGATTGCGGACGCCCTGTCTCGTCGCGGACAGTTGCTCCACACGGAGCGGTCCCTACGCCCGGATATTTTTCGCCTGCTCTGCTCTCACTGGGAAACGCCGCTAGTGGATCTGTTTGCCACCAGATGAAACAGCCAGCTCCCGGTCTACGTCTCGCCAGTCCCGGATCCACTCGCTTGGGCAGTGGACGCGCTCCCCATTCCTTGGGTCGGCCTGATTGCTTACGCCTACCCCCCGTCAGTCCTCGTTCCGAAGGTACTGCGGAAGCTTCTGGGATGCTCGGCGGTCCTCCTGCTGGTGGCCCCCTTCAACTGGACCAAGAGCTGGACCACGGACCTCCTCGCGCTTGCGACGGACCCTCCTCTGGAGCTTCCTACCCCTCCCACGATGCTCAAGCAGCCCCGTCAGCGGCTTTTCCATCCGTGCCCCGAACGCCTCCGCCTACACGCTTGGAGGTTGTCCGGCACGCCCTCGCCGCTAGAGGTTCTCGGATGCTGCAGTGGCGGCCATTGCAGCAGCCCGCAGAGTCTCTACAAGGAAGGTGTACGAAGGCAAGTGGAGGGTCTTTCAGACCTGGTGCACCTCCCATGGGCTCCCTCCCACTAACCTAGCCTCCCACCAACTGGCGGAGTTCTTCCTGTGGCTCTTCGACGACCGGGGCTTAGCCCCGGTCGCCATCAAGGGCTAACGCGCTATGATCGCGGACACCTACCGTCACCTGTGTCTTCCGGACCCAGGCGCCTGCAAGGATCTGTCGAATTTCTGGCTCACTTTGAACTCCGACGTCCGGTTTCACGTTCCCTAGTACCCCGGTGGGCTCTTGCCTGGGTACTGACGTGGTTGAATACGGACCGGTTTGAGCCCCTCCCCTTGGCTCGGTTCTCAGCCTTGACCCGGAAAACCTGTTTCCTTCTGGCTCTCGTTACAGCGTCCCGAGTCAGCGAGCTTCACGCGCTCTCGATGCTCCCAGCCTGTTTGCGGTTTCGTTCCGACGGCTCTGCGCAGCGGCTCTCCGATCCGTCCTTCCTGGCCAAGAACCGCCGCCCGCAGCGGCTCCTCAGGTGCTAACGATACGGCCCCTCCGTGGAGCGGACCTCTCCCCTGGATCGCGGTAACAGGACCCAGTGCGGGCGCTAATGATTTACCTGCGCCGCTCTCAGCCGCAGCGCCGGGGGCGCTCGTGCCTCTTCTTACCTTGTCCGCGGGCAGACGCCACATCTCGGCCCAGATCGTGTCATCCTGGCTGCGGTGGGTGATTAGGTCAGCCTACCTAGACCTCTCCCCACGCGGCGTTGAGCCTTTACAAATCCGGGCGCATGAAGTGAGAGCAGTAGCCGCCAGTCTAGCCCTGGACCGCAACTGCTCGGTCAAAGATATTGTGGCAGCGGGTGGCTGGCGCTCAGACTCCACTTTTGCACGCTTCTACCTTAAGAGACCTATCCGGCCGACGTGACTCCCTGGCACGGGTGGGTGACATCTCCGCGGCCCAGCACTCCCTCCGAGCGCTGCTGGCGTCTTAGGCACATCATAGCTGAAATCGTCATGAGTTCTCTCGATGGGGCCGGCGGAGTGGTTGGGTTATGGTTAGATACGGCACCCTCCGCCTGTTCGCCATTCTCCCAGATAGTAATGCCATCGGTAATGTATTTTGAAAAAACAAATGAATTTTTTTTCTAAAATGTATTTTTTTGAAAAATAATTACCGATGGCATTACTCGGATGGCCCTCCCGCCTGCCCCGCTTGCCTCTTGTGGCTATGTGTGAAACTGACGAGGTCGCCCTGTGCTCGCCGGGATAGGGTAGTAAGGGGAGGCCACCCGGGGTCATAGTGCTTGGATCCCCGGTGTCTCCTCCCCAGTTGTGTGCTACACACAATTTTTGCTGAAATCTATAGGCAATAGAGTGTATTCCCAGATAGTAATGCCATCGGTAAGTATTTTTTAAAAAAATACATTTTAGAAAAAAAATTCATTTTTACTTGCACGCGCACCAGCGGTGTGTTTATTTTTTGCACAACTCTATAATCGATGCTTTAAACAAACCAGCTAACCACAACTGGCTTAGAATGAAACTGAAAAAAGTTACACTGACAATACGATCGGTGCCGTTTTGGTGTGATTGCTTTAGGAATGTGTCAAGGGTTATCACGCTACGAAACATAGATGCTAGCCTGCAATTTGTTCACTCATTAATTATTCAACCAATGAGAACCATCGTTCTTATAATTCTTAGAAAACGATTCACTTTGAAAGAAGGATTGTCTCCCTGTTAGATATATGAAACCAACAAATCCAGTTTCTCCGTCCCTAAAGAAATGCCTCCCCCCAAAAAAATTAAGCCTGCTGAAGGACAGCAGAAACTATTTGCTTTTACGCAGAAAAGAACAGCGGTAAGCTCTGTGCCTGAAAGTGAGACGGCCTCATGTTCTTCATCCTCTGCTTCTGAACTGCAGGGCCGTCATCTGTACCGGGTAACCTGAATGCAGGGTCGTCTACAAGTTCAAGTTCGAAACACAAAGACCAAAAACGAAACTTTCAAATGGGTTGGCTGCATACATATCCCTGGCTCAGGTATGAGAACGGGGTTATGTTTTGCAAAGAGTGCAGATCGCTCAAGTTAAATAACACAATGGCCCAATTAAGGAACGTTTAACTTCTGAAAGAGCACTGACCAGACATGTGAGCGGTAGTGACTATCAGCGAGCCATGGCAGCGCCAGAGGAACGGAAAAAGATGGCAGCTGCATCAGAAAAAAGCTTTTTTGAAAGAAGAAGAAGCTGTTCAAATTGCCATGAGGGCTGTATTTTGGCTCTGCCAGGAAAGTCTGTCTCTGCATACTGAATACCAGTCATTGCTGGCATTTCTGAAACTTTTAAAGGTCCCATATATTGAGCATCCGAAGTGTGTTGAGAAAACCAATTATTCAAGCACATCTGCACAAGGACTTTTGCAAGTGTTGTCAGATATTATAGATGAAAACATCACACAGCAAAATAGGCAAGTTAGGGTCAGGACTCTGTAACTGAAGTGTGTGTGTGTGTGTCACACACACACACACACAGCAGTTATATTCTGGCCGATCACCTTGGCTATAAATGATTGACCCACTGCTCATTTAATTGGCCCATTCAATTTTGACCGAGTGTGCCAATTGGCCCATGGCCTATCCTTACAAAAATAAACCATGAGAAAGACCATTATAGCAAAATTAGGTGGTCTTCTTATACAGCTTGTTGTTTAGGCTGTATTGCAGAGTTGTCGTAGATTATGTAAACTGTTATACAGCACCCAAGACAGTAATTTTGTGTAAAAACACTTGAAGAAAAACCTCAATGCTTATACATGGCAGGCAATATTGGGCCAATGTCGTCTTTCATGAAAGACATAAAAGCAAAGGACATACTTGGCGAAGCAAAAAAACTGCATGAGCTAAAATAACATGCAGGGAAATCTAGAGTCTTATGACAGAGTTGGATATACGCACACTTTTTCCAAAGGGATCTGGCATGACCACAGTTTTTGTAAGATACTGTTTATTGCCATTTGCCTTAAGAACATAAAGCATAGGAATGTGTGTTGGTGTCGTTACAATAACAAACATCACAGTAAAAAAAAAAAATCAATACTCTGTCACACAGATCCAATGCCCTACACACCCTGTAAAAACTTTAAAGCTAAACAACTGATATCACAAACCAATACATACCATACACACCCACGCTCATCTTCCACACACACACACACACACACACACACACACACACACACACACACACACACACACACACACACACACGCCTATTAATCCTAGGCAATCGAAATGAATTAAAGGTATATCGTTTAAGAAGAAACCAGAATATCTTAGAGTAAATGTCACTAATTTAGTGATCACAGTTGGAAGTAAGACTGGTTAATATATATCATAAGACTAAGCTAATACTGAAGGGTTGGGCGAAGTTGGGCGAAGTGCTCTGTAGGTCGGTCACATGACTCCATGCACATACGCACTCTCACTCAGTCATTCACGCAAACATCAGTCGGCCTCGGCAATGAATCTCTATGATCGGCCCACAGAGCACACCATGGCACGCTTATGACACAGAAAGGGCTCGGACAGCACTAGGATAAAAACTGTTACTAAAACGGTTTGTCCGTGCTTTGAGGGCAGAGTAGCGGCGACCAGACGGAAGCAGGTTAAAGAGACAGTTAGCCGGGTGTGTAGTGTCGCGTGCAATAAGCCCTGCACGTCTAAGCAGCCGCTGTTGGTACACACTGTCAAGGCTTGGCATGTCTTTGCCGACTATTTTGGATGCTGTCCTGACGACACGGTTCAGTCTGTGTTAGAAATACTTTTCTCATAGCAGGCTTTGGATGAAAAGATCAGGCCCAGGCCTTGTTATATCTAAAGACGTGTCTTTTTCTGGTGGAAGAGTAGGCGCACATCTAAACCTTATTAGACTGATGATCGTTTTGTTCTCACATTTTATTTGATCTGTTTTTTTTTTTAACAGGTCTATGGAAGTTGAGGTGGCACCAGGTGCTTTTGAAGAACTCAAGAAAATAACCATACAGCAGTGGACCACAGCTCAAGGAGAGGAGAAAATGAGGGGCTTCAACAGAGAAATGACAGTAAGGGGTTGTATAAATAAGCATTATTATTGTAATAATTCAGTGCGTAATTCATTCAATATGTGCATCATACTGAAAAAAATGCAAATGACGTTAGCATTGAAGACATGCTGCATAATGCAGCATGTCTTGAATGCTAGCTTTATTTGCCGTGTACGTATCTCCATATTCAGCACACCTAAATGTGCCTTGTTATGCGACACGTCTCGAACACTAAATTCATTTGTGATGTACTTGTCTGCAGCATATCTATATCTTGAAAGCTAAAGTTATTTGCAGCATATCTGTATTGTGTTTGTATGCCTCAAATATCTTTTGAATAGACTGTGATATGTTCTGTCATTTACTTTATTCAGGATCTGATTTGATCGAGTAAACCAAGAAATCATATGAAATGTCAATCATACACATTTCAGAACATCTAGATTAACCCTCTCAACCCCACGGCCGCATTTCCAAACTTTTGGAGGCACTGTCTAACGACTATGTACCAGTTGTAGGAGATGGACTGATCATGATAATTCAAGGGTAGTGCCATAAGAGCTTGGCGCCTGAAGGCACCAAGCTCATCTGGCACTACCCTTGAATTACCATGATCAATCCATCTCTTGCTGCAGGGTCCCGGGCCTAAATGGGTTAACCCTTATCATTCGGAATACACCAGTGTGTGAAATAAATTTGACTAAATAGTTCAAGGGTAGTGCCAGAATAGCTTGGCGCCTGTAGGCGCCAAGCTATTCTGGCACCACCCTTGAACTAAAGCCATTATTCTATATCCTTATCTGCAAGTACTATAATGTAGCTTGCATATATATGGCAGTGTACAAATTTGAAGCTTTTAGCCTCAGTATGATATGGGTTAAAGTGTCAGGGCTTAACTATCTAGTTATGTATCTCTTTTCGTAAGGGGTGGGAGGGGTAGGTTTGTTTTGCTAGCCTGATTTATATTGTACATTTCAGTGTCTGTGTATGTGCTTCAGTGGCACAATTACATTAGTGGCAGCATAGCTTATTATATTACAACTTGGTTCACAATTTATATCCTAGGTTGTCTGCATTTATAAATATAATTTTTGGCCTGAAGGTTGGAAAGGACTATGCAAGCAATTTCTTCATGTTGAGCCCAGAAGAGGCGCTGAGTGAAGGAGAAAAGGGTTTTACTGCCAGAATGAAAATCAACACAGATGATGGTGTCTCAGTGTATCGCACCACATCAGACAGCTTTGCCACTTGGATTGAGGTAAGTAGACCTGGTTGGCTGTGATGCAGTCAAGTTTGCTATTTTAGTTACTGTGATGACATGGGGACTAGCTTAGTGGACAAGACACTGCGCTGACGGTCGTAAGATCCCGGGTTCGAATCCCCTGGTGGGCAGGAATGGGATGTGGACTTTTCCTTATTCCCATTGAGTCACATTTACGTACAGACTCGGCTTACGGTTGCCTGTCTCGCCTTCATGTGCACAGCATGCATAATCAAGTGTGCATGTTAAAAATCCCATTATCACTAATTGAAAAGAGAAGGCCCGGTAGGGCCTGTGAAATGTAAACAGAAATATTTTACATGCACCTAAGTTAATAGCCGGGTGGAGGTTTGCACATAAAGTAGCGCTTAGTAGCATCAGGCTTTCAAAGCTCCAGCTTCCATCCCTAAGGCAGCGCCTTGAGCATCTTTAATTAGATGGATATGTGCGCCTTGGAGACGCCATACCATACCATGGCGTGGTCACCTGACTCAAAAGGTCACTGAAAATGACTCATGTGTATAGGAGTTATTTCTAAACCAGAATCAGCTCAATATAAATGACTTGAGGCATTGGTTAATCATTCAACTACAGCTCTGACTCGATATATCGCGAATCATTATATCGCGATCCCGAATATATCGTGGGGGGTACCTTGGATCCCCCCCAAAAGTCGGACCGCCGCGGGTGGTGGTGAACCGTAAAATAATTTGTCACCGGCCTTGGCTGCATCACGCTCCATGGGGTGCTGCAAACACGCCTGACGCGACAGCTGGGAGGGCGTCCACACACTGAACACCCCACAAACCTTCCCCAACTGAAGAACGCATACATACATGTATGTACATAAAGAGGGTAGGAGACAGTCAGCTTCTAGGCTTCTGGCACATGGCAGATGTCTCCCAACTTGATTGGCTGCTGGGTGCATGGGAGCAGCTTCACACAGACCACAACGTGACTTCCTCCTAGATATGACCACACACAAATGCGGTAATAGGAAACACCGATTCGATGCGCATCAAGGTCTATACTTTTCACAGGTGTCAAGTTTCGCCACGCTCAGCAGGCGGCGATTATGGCCCCCAACCTAGAGGGCGTGAAAATCTGACGCTGAACCCTCGTTAACCTCCTCTAACGAAGAATAGAGGCAATGATAGGAAGACCTTAGGCACAGATGCGAGGGATAATGAATGTCTGTGCTTAAACCCAAATAACTAACTTGCTGCAGAGTTATGCAGTTCGCTGTTGAAGTTAAAGAGAGGTATGCTACCCTACTGCTGCTCCTCACTGGTCATCGTAATCGGATTTTCTCACTGTGCGTGACGACTCAAACACTAGTGAGGAGATCAACCTATTCATTGAAGAATAAAGGCTACCAAACTTGTCACGGAAATTGTTTAAATGCGTAAATGTATTTTATGCCTGAATAGAGAAGGAAATGTTCAACAAAAATGGACCATTTCTGATCCTTCACAAAATAAAAAAAGTTCTTTTGCCATAATGTTAACAGTGCAAGTGTTTCTGAGTGTGAGTGTACTTGGCTTTGAAAAATGAATGCACAGGCGATGGGTAATGCCTACGATCTCATCGGCCCCCATCCCCATCGGCCGGATATATTGCGGTCCCATTTTATGGACCCCCGACGACCGCTATAAATCGAGTCGGAGCTGTACCTGCAAATGACATAATACTCACGACCCCGTGCGCCTACAGGTTCCCTGAAAATCTGTACCTCTGTCAGAGATCGGTGTATTTGGTATTCAATACAGATTGAGGCAGACTGTGGGTAATCATGTGTTTTGCAAGATTAGACTGAAGAACAATGAACCTTTTGGCCAATAGCGGTTTTTGTCATGACGATTCCTGCAGGAATCGTGACAAAAACCGCTACCGACAGCCAAAAGGTTAAGCAGATAGTATGCACTGTTCACCTTTAGTCCTCCCTTGTCTCTGCAATCTTCGAAGGACAACTTCGAATTTGTGAATGGTGGCCTTAGGGCACATGTACTGAGTAGACATTTTTGTTATAAATAATGGGTGGTGTATTGAAAATGCACTGTCTTTATTTGCTGCAGGTGAAAGATGTCAGCATTAGCGATGGAAAGGCAACTTTCCAGGCACAACATGGGGGTGTGTACGTTGCTCGTACAGATAAAGACAATGTTGGTATGATTGTTGGAATCACCATTGCTTGTGTAGTGGTGGTGGCTGTCATTGTGGGTGCTGTTTTTTACTTCAGACGTCATCCGAACAAATGGCAGGCAGTGAGATCAACTTGTAGAAATGCAGGGCGCTCAATTCATTCCAAGGTGTAAAAGGGTCTTAGTTTGACAAAAAGGTGACTTCCAAGCGTGTAAAATAACCAGCAAAGAAAGAAACAAGCTAAAGACAGAGAAGACAAATGCTTGTTTCTGTCTGTCTTTGTTATTGCCTTGTTATGTTGCATTGCAGAAATGCTAAGCACTCACTACCCATCAAGTTGTAAATGTGGGAATGTTCTAGTGAGATTGTTACTTTGTCACAGAAATGCAGAGCGCTCACTTCATGACAAATTGTAAATGGGCAATTGTCAGGCTTGGCCAGTGGCTTAGAACATTTTAATGAGATTGTTACTATCTCGTTACTTTCTGTCATGCGAGAGTTAATGTGAAATGTGTTGGTTTGGCCAAACTCAAGGACATTCTAATGAGATTATTATTGCCTGGTTACTTTCTGTGGTTATGACAATATGTTAGATTGAAATGTGTCATTTTAACTTTTCCTACTGGAATCGCCTTGATATAAAGGGTTACCAACAACCAAAGGGTTGTCAGTTTCTGATTTGTATAAACTGTTGTTAGAGCATTACAAAGGTTTTGATATCCATCCTACTGCATAGCCAACATTTTCACTTGGCATAATGTCTGTACACTTTTTTTGTGTGTGTGTGCGCATAGATCTTAAAGGCAATGTTACTGCTAGCTGGAAAGTGTTAAGGCATTTTTTTTAGCTGTGTTTTGTGGACTCGGACCATCCTGCGCAAGTGATTATATTAGAGTGCAATAGTTTTAACACTTGTAGTATTATGTATGTATAGATCTGTGATGTTGGATCTTACAGCCAGAGGCAGTAAGGTCAAAATCACAGACCAGCATGCTTTTGTGCTGTGTTTGAATTTTTCGGTTCAAACCTCCAAGGTTCAAAACCACAGACCAGATGTATGTACATACCTGCATAACATTTCTGCTGTTTTTGTAGACTATGACTTCTCCACGTCATGTTTGAATTTGCTCATTGCAAGAACCTCAACCTTCAACACATTCCTTACGTTGATAATGTATAGTGAACTGTTTGATACCTATGCAAGTGTGCGTGTGTGTGTGTTTAGAATTATTAGCTTATGCATGCTTTAATTTCTTTTCTTTACCATACTTTGTTGATGTGAAGTATAGCAGTGATTCACAACAATAATATATTTACCATTGTGTGCCTGTGCTGCAAATTGAGTGATGAACTATATAGGTAAAATTTTATCAGTAGAGCTATCAGTTCTGTCAAAAGGCACTTTTGTCCGTGTCAGAAAATAATATAATGAAGATGGATGGGTGACATAAAGAATTTGCCCATGTTTAGTATTTTTATATTAACCCTTTGGCTGTCCACAGCACTTTTTGTCAAGATGATTCCTGCAGGAATCATCATGACAAAAAATACAATGGACTCGATGGACAGCCAAAGGGTTAAAAGCATATTCGCGGAGGTTTATTCTTTTTACAGGAATATGCTACTCCATTTTAATGGTGACTATACTGGTAGTGTCATTGCTATCATGTTTTGTTTTGGATGGGGAATATTTTTCAGAGAAGTTCCTTTTTTAAATTTAACAGGGAATGTGTTATTTATTTTGTCACTGGTAGTATTGTTGCTGTAGTGTTTACAGCTGAAATTATTAAAAAAAAAAATTAAAACTGTCAAAATATCTGGACTGAAAAATGCAGTTTGGCTGTTTATGCTTGTACAAGTGTAACAAAAACATTGTTTTCATGCGCAAAAGCACATTTGCAAATTATAAATTATGGGCACCATCATGTAATTACATTCCAATTTTATGTGAGATGACTTTTGCTTTTGAATACATGCTGGTAATGTGAAACTATGACTGCTGGTCAGTCTAATGCTATAAATAAATAAATGCTTTTATACTCATGTTGTGTGTGTACCTATGTGTATGTGCTGTTAAGAAAAATACAAATATTCGTAGGATGGAATCCACTTTTAGTTCAGAATCCAGAGTGAGCACATCCAACTAGTAGAAGTAACATCCATGCAATAACTGTATATATTAGTACCGGTGGTTGCATGTGTAATGGGGTTAAGCACTGTGGCCTGAAAATGACATGTTTCCGTTAAATGGATGGCCTGATGAGCTGATTCCACTGGACAGTTTGCAATCTAACCCCTCCACTGCCAGTGAATGCACAGTATGAAATCTTTATTAATTCAACACCAAAGAGCCCTAGCCGTTCAAAGGAATATGGTATCAGCAAGAGGCACAGATCAGAAGCCCCTGCAACTTAGGAGGTTCAAGATGATCTATGTCTGTTGCAGTTTAATTGGATTAATTTTGTTTTTTCAGCAGTAAAGGGATTATGTGCTACTCGCATAGGGGCATAATCCAACACCGAAATAAAAGACAAATTATTTTCATGTTATGTATCAAATTATGCCACCAGTTTTGCCAGTCGCATGTCAGTTTTGCTCTGATAAATCAACTCTATCTTATTGTGTTACTGAAATACATCCATGTTTGTCAAAACTCATAAATCACACAAAATGCAAAGAAATTTTCATTCACACCATTCAAAAGGAAATGTACATGTTGGTCACTGTAACTGAAAATTCTGATCATCACAATAGGTTCATGCTATCAGACCTATGTAGCCTGATTGAACAGAATGTTTTCTGGACACTGACCTGTTAGTCAAAGTGGAGGACCCTTTGTTTCTTCAAAAACATTACCGATGACATGACTTTGTGGAGTGTCCACTCCTTGCTCAATTCTAGCCTAAGAACCCCTTGTGTAAACACAACCCGGGAGGCACTCGGGGAACCCCCAGAGGGGCCGAGAGTTGTCTCCCGCTCCTGCCCACCGGCACTATTCACCTGTGAACTCCAGTCACGCTTCTTAGGCTCACGCGTTTAGATGTGTTTTCTCTAGCCTCTGGCCTTGGATGTTTTTTTTCGACCGGTTCGGTCTGCCTTCTTGCTTCGTCTTGGTTGGCTTCTACGCTACTGCCTTGGGTTCTTCTTGGCGGCTACACTTCGTTCGTGTTCAAGGATTTCTCTCTCGCTGGCTTGGCCGGTCGGACAGTGGGTGTCATGGAACTTTCTCCATCTGTTTCCGCTCCGACTGAGAGGTAAGGTAGTTAGAGGAACCTCGACCGTTGCCCGGGCGGGGCACCGGTACGAACAGCTTGGTTCTGCATAGCTTTTTATCGCTATGGGGTTCTTTTGGGATAGCCTTTACGCACCTATTTTGCCTGATTGGCTGAGGAATGTTTCGCTCTGGCGTTTGGCGGGTTTTTCGCGCCATGGCCAGTTGCATGGTGGGAGTTTGGTTAGGACCATACCTAACTTTACTTAGGCTTTGCGTGTTATACACTCTGCATTGTTGCGTAGACTTGAACGCTCACTTTGTCCCGGCAGGGTTTTCTTCCCTTCGCCGTGGTGTTGACTTGTTTCTTGCATAAAACTGTTGGCAGTGAGTGAGCCGCAGGCTGGCCCCTTTAACTTGTATGCCTCTCACCAGGGTAACTTGGGCTGATTTGTTACCGGGCTGGCGGGTCTTACCCGGCACCGGCTTGGCATAATTTGTTTATGGTGTACATTGGTATTGTAAGATGTGTTATGCGAGACCACGCCCGGATTAGGGCGGGGGTTTGTAGACACTCGCCGAGTGCCTTCATGTTTTTGTGTGTTGCAGTGGCCTGCTAATGACTTGCACACAATGCGGAGGCTTCCAGTGGCCGTCGGATAACCATACAGTCTGCCTCCTGTGCGCTGGGTGTGCTTCCGACCACTCTTGTGACGTCTGTGCTACCTGGCCAGAGCTGATGGTCAAATCTCTGGAGCTTTTATAAGAGGGAGCGTCCTACGCCCTCTGGTGCTTTGAAGATTGTCGAGACGCCTGCCGCTGTGCCCTCGGCACCGGAAGTGAGAGACCAACTTGATCCGACACAGAAGACGCCACTGAGTATTCAATGGACTAGTGCACGGGGTGGGGTGTCGACCGTCGAGGCCGCCGCCAGGAAAGAGCGCGCCCGGACACAGCTGCTTGAGAAGCAGAAAACCCGCCTCTCCTCAGAGCCTGGTTCGAAGAGACGCACTTGGCGTCCCACGTCCACTTTCGCTCCCCATTCATCTCTAAGTAAGCCGCCGGGATCCCGCTGGGGGTCCCCTTGCCGGCAAGTAACCCACCTCTCCCAAGAGCCTGGTTCAGAGAGACTTGCACATAATCGTCTGGAGCCGCCTGTCAGCGAAGATCGTAGACGCCGGGATTCTGCTCGCCGTTCTCGCTCGTCTTCGCGAGACCGTAGGAGGACCTTCTCCGCTCATCGCTCGTTGGATCAGGATTCCCTTCGCTGCAGGCGGGGTTCGCCTTCTTCGTGTTCCCTCTCTCGCTCGGAATCCCATTCGTCCCGTTCCTCTTCCCATCGCCCGCCCACCTTCCCCTTGCCTCAGCCTTTCCGTTCCCGACCTCCTCGCCGCAGCCGTTCTCCTCCTCCGGACCATTCTTCCTCAGGCAGGAGACCCTTGGCACGTCGTTCCGACTTTCGCTCTCCCCATCGGCGGGAGGCTTCGGCCCCTGCTTTTCGCCCTCAGCGGGAATTCCGTCCTCGGAGCCCTCGTCGCCCTCCTCGTTCGCCTATTGCCAGACAGCGGGATTTCGACACCCTGAGTTTGACGGCCGACGACTCCTCGGCCTGGTTGCTCGGACGTCTCGGCCGTTCTCCGTCTCCCTCTTCTTCGGCTTCCAGCTCTTCAGCTTCCATCAGACCTGTCTCTTCGGCTCGGATGGACACTCGCATGGCGCTGGACGGGGCGGCTAAGATCATCGCCGCCTCCCTGCCTGCGGAAGTGTGCCCGGCGTCCCCACCTTTGAAGAGGAAGATTGCCTTTGTGGACGCGGATAGGACCGTCAAGAGATTCAAGTCCCTCCCGCAGCCGGCTAGTTTTTTTGATCTGCGGGACGCCTTCTCGACTCACCTACATTCGGAGACGCGGAACTCGGACTTCCTTTCGGACGCGAGGTGTCCTCCCGCAGTCGACATCGCTTTTCAGCAGGATTGGTACGCCGGCCATTCGCAGTCTTTCCTCTGCCCGCTCCCGCCCGTGGATCCTGCTGCTCTGATGCAAGCTGGAGGTGCTGCCATGCTGAAGTGATCCTTCCCGCGGGGATTGGATAGGACGGCGTCTCTGGTTCGGAACACGCTTGCCTGCACCGGTTTCTTGGAGTTGCTTACACAGGCTTTCATTCGGCGTCTCGAGGAAGCTTGGCAGCCTTCTCTGTCTCCCCTCCTGGGAGACCTACTAGTCATGGCGGAGGCTGGCAACCGCGCGGCCTATCACTCGTCCGTCAACGCGATGGCTGCCGCGTCGAACTGCGACCTTTTGCGACGGGACGCGGTTCTTCAGGCTTGCAGTGGAATGCCGACCGACCTGAGGACTCAGCTACGTCGAGGCCCCCCTGGGAGGGTCTCTGCTCTTCGGTGATACGTGGGAGTCAGTGAAGGATTCTAACTCCGACCGTTGGCCTCGCAAGACAGTCAAGCAGCGCTTTCCCCCCGCCCGCACAGCCCTGGGTCGCTCCTTGCGGGCCCGCAAGCCTTTTACCTCGGACCCGTCTGCCCCACCGCGAGCTACACTCCGTCGTCGCCTGTCCTTCGGTCGCCCTGGCCCAGCTAACGCCCCTACCCCCTCCTGGCCCCGTCCCTCTCGTCGCCCTGGGCGCGGGCGGGCCACTTGACTTGTCCCCGTTTCCCCCTCCGCCGACCGTCTCCGGGGCTCCTGTCGGCTGAAGGCTAGCAAGATTCAGCAAGGAGTGACGCTTGCTGTTTCGAGACGAGCCCTGGGTGTTGGACGTGGTGACCAGAGGATTGCGGATCTCCTTCCGCTCCCCTCCTCCTTTGCGCTCCGTGCCGCTGTGGACAGAGGTACCTTCCGACGACCTAAAGGCTGCCGCTCTGCATGGAGAAGTCGCGGCTCTCCTCTTGAAGCGAGCCACGGAGATAGTGCAGCGTCCGGACTCGCCCGCCTTTTACAGCTGACTGTTCGTGGTACCCAAACCCGGTGGCAAGTGGCGTCCAGTCATAGACCTGTCGGCGCTGAATGGTTTCATCGCAGCCCCTTCCTTTCGGATGGAGACGACCAGGGCCCTTCGTGCAGCGGTTCAGCCCATGGACTACGCGGTCAGTCTGGATCTTTCCGACGCCTACCTGCATGTCCCCATGCACTCGACTTCCAGGAAGTACCTGCGCTTCGCGTTCGAAGGAGTGATTTACCAGTTTTGCGCCCTACCGTTCGGTCTCAACCTCAGCCCATGGGCATTCACCCGCATCATGGATGCTGTAGTGGCCAAGGCAAGACAGTCATCGTCCAGCCCCACGTCGAATTATCTCGACGACCTACTGTTGAGGAACCAGGTGGAAGCCACCCTAGCGACAGACAGGGACGCCTTGATGCGGTTGCTTCACCAGTTGGGATTCCTGGTCAACGCGGGGAAGTCGGATCTCACCCCCGCACGCCACTTCGTCCATCTCGGCATGGAATTCGCCACGGAACGCAACAGGGTGCACTTGCCGGAGCCACGGATTGTGAAGTTGTCCTCACTGGCCGCGTTGGTAGCCCAGCAGCAGACGGCCCCCGCCAGAGTCTGGCTTCAGCTTCTTGGCCTGATCAACGCGGCAGCAGATCTTATCCCGCTCGGCCGTCTCTACTCCCGACTGCTACAACTTCATCTCCTACTGCTCTGGCGTCCCTCCTCGGGCGACTTGACCGCCATGGTCCCCGTCTCTCCTCTGGTGCGCCCCCATCTCTTACGGTGGACCGACAGGAAGTGGTTGGCAGTGGGAGTTCCCCTTTCCTCTCCATCCCCTCACCTCTCCCTGTGTGTCGACACGAGTCGTGCTGGTTGGGGAGCCCACCTACTTCCGCAGTTCTCCACGACGTCCGGCCTCTGGCCTCCGGAGTACGCGGACAAGCACAGCAACTGGTTGGAGCTGCAAGCGGTGTGGCAGGCCCTCGTCATTTGGGAAGAGCAACTCCGCCACCAGCATCTTCTCGTCCTCTCAGACAACTCGACAGTTGTGGTGTATATACACTCACCCGATCTCTGCATGCTACTGTATCGGTTGATGCGCTGGTGCGAGGACCACGCCCCGACTCAAAGCGCTCGCCACATTCCAGGTCGCCTGAATGTGTTGGCGGACTCGCTGTCCCGTCGCTGTCCCGTCGCGGACAGCTTATTCACACAAAATGGACTCTACGCCAGGACATTTCCCGTATGATTTGCACTCACTGGGAGACACCGATGGTCGACCTCTTCGCCACGAGGTGGAATCACCAGCTTCCCCTCTTCGTCTCCCCAGTCCCAGATCCCCTGGCTTGGGCGGTCGATGCCCTGTCCATTCCTTGGGACGGGCTCATCGCTTACGCCTTTCCCCTGACAGTCCTCGTTACAAAAAAGTCCTCCTAAAGCTGCGAGGAACCGACGCAATCCTGCTCCTGGTCGCTCCGTTCTCTTGGACTCGTTCCTGGTCCACCGACCTGATCAGCCTCGCCACACACCCTCCTCTACTGCTCCCCACGCCCCGCACTATGCTCAAGCAGCCCCGTCAGGCGCTGTTCCACCCTTGCCCGGAACGGTTACTTCTACACGCCTGGAGGTTGTGCAGCAAGCCCTCACCGCTAGAGGTTTCTCGGGTGCTGCAGTGGAAGCTATCGCCACAGCCCGCAAGCCCTCGACTAGACGTATCTACGAGGGAAAGTGGAGGGTACTATGCTCCTGGTGCAGCGACCATCATCTCTCCCCCACCGACCTGACAAACCCCCAGCTAGCGGACTTCTTCCTCTGGCTCTTCGGAGACCAAGGACTGGCCCCTATTACCATCAGGGGATACCTCTCTATGATTGCCGATACTTACCGGCATCTCGGCCGCTCGGACCCCGGAGCTTGTAAGGACCTAGTGGACCTGATGACACACTTCGGCCTACACAGACCAACCTCTCGCTCGCTACTTCCCCGCTGGGATTTACCTTGGGTTCTTACCTGGCTGAACTCACCACGTTTCGAACCGCTACCACTCGCCAGACTTGCAGATGTGACGCGTAAGACTTGCTTTCTGCTGGCTCTCACCACCGCGGCACGAGTAAGCGAGCTACACGCCCTCTCAGCACGGCCTACCTGCCTGCAATTTAGAGCAGATCGTTCCGTTCAGCTAGTGACGGACCCTGCCTTCGTTGCCAAGACTAGGTCCCCCTTGACTCAAAGGACCCTCCCACCTGCCCCGCTTGCGAGCCTAATTCGTGACTGGAGTTCACAGGTGAATAGTGCCCGTGGGCAGGAGCGGGAGACAACTCTCGGCCCCTCTGGGGGTTCCCCGAGTGCCTCCCGGGTTGTGTTTACACAATCGGTTCTTAGGCTAGAACTGAGCAAGGAGTGGACACTCCACAAAGTCATGTCATCGGTAAGTATTTTTCGAAAAAATACCTTTTAAAGAAAAATGAATTTTTGGCACTTTTGACAAAATCTTTTTAGACGATAATGTACGTGTTTGGTGGAACAGGAGCAGCTCCTAAACCTTTTTTTAAATGTTCAGCATCCCCTCAGATTGATAATCAACATGATTTTTTAGTTCATTTACAACCCTTAGGCTGTAAGGTAGCACTTTTTGTCATGATGATTCCTGCAGCAGCCAAAGGTTTAATATAATAAATCACACCTATTTGACCACCATCTGTAAAATTCAACCAGCTGACTAAACTGACCATTGTCTGATTCCACCGTCTTCCATCCTCTGCTATCCGATAGACATGATTTACATGAGCCCTTGCAGCTGCTGCAGGGGCTCATGAAACTATATACCTCTTGCCGATGAAAATTGACTTGAACCAGCTGACTCGGCTAGAAGGTGTTACTAGGGTTCAGCATATAATTTATGATGCACAGACTGTCCACGGGATGAACACTGTGAACTTTTGGATCAGATGAAAAACTGCCTTATTATCTAAATGGACATGTGAAACAATTCATCTACAAATATCTATCTAATTCTAAAAACGTTCATCATCTGTACCCATAATACTCTCCCTCTAATAATGCACGCTCTGGGTCACGTGTATTTTTGACAGGTCGGCGACCTACTGGTTCCATGTCATTGTAGCATTTGTCAAAAACACTGTCCACAATCTCCATGGCTTTTTCCCGGGGGACATTTCGCACCATCAGCACAGACTGTAAGGCTTTGTTCCGCACACACAACTGGAAGTGAAAAAAAGCAGTTTAACATGGAATACATGTAAAGCCTACACCAAAATGGTCCAAAAAGAAAGACTCAAGTTTTCAGTACGTGCATTAGCAATACATGTTCAATGTACTCGGAATAGATAACAAGAAATATTCAAGATTCAACAGCAAATAAAACTTATGTCATTTTAAATACCGCCGAACCGCCTAAAAGTGCTTACAAATATTTCAATCAAAGTAAAACCAGTGTTGGCACATATACAAGTGACCACCTGACAAGCTATTGTGGAAGAAAAATCTACGTTACTTCAATTGGCACCAAGCTAATCCCATACTACAAGCACCCTTCAGCTATTAACTCATTCAATGCAAACCACATCCAGATATGCGAATGAGTTAAGGTGCATCCGTTCGTCCATCCAAGATTACCTTCCAGGCTTGTCAGACATAAGGTACACACCCGTTCTGGGAGGAAGTGAGTGGTCAGTGGGTGAGCATACAGATGTACCTAAACTGTGTTATGCTGAGGAAATCCATCCAGGCATTAATCCGCTCGGTGTCAATTTGCACTATGTTTAGCTGAAAATCTATCCAGTATAAAGTTGATCCATCTTAAATCTACCTAGTTTGAATCAACACAGGTTTGAATTCATCCTGCTTAATTAAAAATCTGTAACACCGGCAGCACAAATGTAAGATACATGCCAGGGTAGCTAGATTTCAACCAAAAAGACTGACACTGGGTAGATTTAAGCTTGAAATATGGCAAAGGTGGCTTGTTCAGTCCTACTTACAGCATGCCTTTGTTTGATGTTCATTGGTGATGCATCCCCTGAGGCAAATGCGGCCATAAATGAACAATGCATGATGTTTGCAGCACGGATCTGAAAAAACACAAACAGGAATATAGTATACAGCATGGTCTGACAGAAAACAGTCCCATGTAAGATTCACCAAGCAAGCAAATGATTAAAAAAATTTTTTTTTTTACAAAACCAAAAGTATAAATTAGCAACATTTTGAAAGGTATTTTATGTTGTTCTCCGTTGTGAATATTTCATCTCTAATTTCTAAAAAATATTTAACCCTTTGTCAGTCAGCGCTTTTTGTAGCGATGATTCATGCAGGGATCATCAGGACAAAAAAGCGCTACCAACATGCATCACAGGCTACATGAAGTCTTCACCAATAAGTAAGTGGTCATAGCAACCACAGTTGTCACATGCACAGATGTGAGCAGGACAACAATGGCTAACATCAGCCTGAGGACATTCTGTTCAATGAACAGCTAACAGAACATTCTTGTACTGTTGTTTCCATATATTAAGCTATTCTGGCATATTCCACCTACCTCTGTGCATGCCAGATGGTGAAGATTTTCAAAGTCAGTTTTGGCACGGCAAGCATCAAAGGCATGGATAAACTCATGGGCTAGAATGTTACAGCAAGTGCTTCGCTTCGTCACATTATTCTGACATATCACAACCTGCAATAAAAGTTTAAAATTAATTGTTATTAATTCCCTTACTGATGCCTGTACTGTCAAAGGTACCCGTGCCTGTTAGTAGATGGAGAGATAATGTGCACAATCTGTCTGACACATTTGCATTGCATGCGGACACCCCTCAAATGTATTTTAAGAGACATACATTGTAGGCCTGAGGGAGGTCAAAGTAACAATGGTTATTCTGACCTCCCTCAGGCCTACAGGGGTCCATGTAGCAAAGCCCTGCTACCAATAACATTTGTTTTAATTTCTGCGCTATATTCTTCAAAGTAGTCTAGTTGATGAAACCTTGAGCATCTGTGGCTTCTGCTATAGTTGATCTACATACATGTTCTGAGCATGCCCCTGTAGTTGCAAGGGTTCAAGGTCATGCGTGAACACTGCTCTTGCTGGCAGCTTGTCAATTTCAGTTTGAGTTTTGGAAAGTGCTTTACCAGTCACTATGTATTGTCAGAGTAACGCCAATGAACAGTGAGAACATGTTTTTCCGATTGTTGTTCACTAAAAAAATAGTTCAGAATTTGATATTTGGCATTGAAGTGACGATCATGTGACACTGACCTTGGTGCACCATTCTCCATCCAGGGAAGGCCTGATATTTATTTAGTCTCGTCATAAAAACAACTCTAGAGTGTGTATTGTTTCAAACTATGTTAAGAAGCTTCATTGTTTGGCATGTGTTTTTCTCTTTTTGTTGAACGAGAGTCAAAGATGAGGTCATAACTTGCCACAAAGTAGCTACAGGAAAGTCCAAGGGTTTTCTAGCGAGGTCACGTGGTACAGTTTGCTCTAGACCGATTGGTAGTGCGACGTAGGAATGAAAGCATATATATATATATATATATATATATATATATATATATATATATATATATATATATATATATATATATATATATATATATATATATATATATATATATATATATATATATATATGTTTGGCTCAGATCATAAAAATTGTCCAACTTATCTACATGTTTTCCAATGAAGTAATAAACCAGGATCTTGTTCACGATAAGATATCTGCAAGTCGGTACTATTTGTGTTGCAATTCAACAAATGTTATAGTGTTTGTGCAATAAGAGATTGTTACATTGAGATCAGTCCATTTTTCTTGATGATATATTTTTTTTCCAGGCTACATAAACCAGGAACAGATGCATGTAACTTATTCTAGACATAGTGAAATACGTGTAACTAAAGTACCCATATTCTCTACTCTAGATTTTGTCTACCATATTGAAAATATGGTAGACTTAATTGAGATGGGGTTGATTGGAAATGACGTCATGGGTGTGTGGGCCTCAAATTCTGGCAAAGAAGTAACGAGATGAAAATGACGTCACGTCTAGCTACTCTTACCTTGCTGCTGAATGTAATTTTTGGTGCGAAGCGCCTCATTTCTGTGTGCGAGTATGTAAACACAAAAATCTCCTTAGTTTGCGTATGCACAAGCTTGAAAATACTAAAAAATGCTTCATCCAGGGGGTGTCTAGGAGAGCCTCCGGGCATATTAAATTGGATGTCTCACTGAAGTCGAGTTAAATGACCGTTTAGAGAAAGTAGGTAGACCCATGTTAGAGTTTGTAATTTGATTATATTCACTTGAAATTTTGGATATAACTAAGTTTTGAGAAAAGCATTGGATGAATTTGTGAGCCAGCCTTGTACCTCTTTAAACTTTAAATAAAAATAAAAATTCATTGCAAAAAAAAATGTAAAAAAATATCCTTGACTTCAGGAGAAAAATCTGACAGTGATGGCGACGTAAAACCATCAAACAAACAGGTCAGTGTTATACAATGTTCCTAATTGATGATGCGTCAGTGTAAAATATGTGTATAAGTTGAAGCAATGCTTTCCCTCTCTGACAATTTGATTTAGGAAGACAGTCTCTCTATTTTGTTATGATGTCTGCGAACATATTGTGGGAAAATGCATGCAAGCTTATATAGAAGAGGCTTTGTGGGCATGGCCGGATCATCCCATCTTGTTCTTCTTCAGAATAGTTGTGGCTATGCCAGCCCACAGAATGTATAACTGGCACGAGGCGCCATCTGTCCGTCTGTGTGTGTGTGTGTGTGTGTGTGTGTGTGTGTGTGTGTGTGTGCGTGTGTGTGTGTGTGTGTGTAGAGGGAGGGAGGGTTGGGGGGGGGGGGGGGAGGTGTGAGTTAAGGTGGAGAGAGATGAATCAGAAATATAAGCTTAAAAGCAGGAACAACTCTGCATGATTCTAAAAGAAAAAAAAACCGCATGTGAGCTCAAAACAATACGACAGACTTAGGGATCAAATTCTCATCTTATTTATCACGTGAGAGGAATCTAAACTGGTCGTTCCAATGATCGCTGACACACAGTGAAAAACAGCAACCTGCTGACAGTTGTGATATCATCAGTATGTACATTGTGCTCCTCTTTATCATTGCAGATGATTATGATAACAAAATAGAAGCTCTGAATTTCGGTACTCGATTTTGTGTTTGATTATATGTGGTACCTGGTCGGTCAGGGTTCCATGAATTCAGCATGGAGCTGACTTTCTGACACTAAACACATGACTTCTGTGTAGCAAGCCTCAAGACATTAATATGAAAGCATGTGTAACCATTACTTCCTGTCTAAAACATTTGCTCAAAGTTTTGTTAGTTATATATGCTGTACCAAAACTTTCTCTATGCTACAATGTGCAAAATTTCTCACTCATTGCTTCATTACAACTGATCCAAAGGTAGGATTATTAGACCTCTTTGCCTGTAGTGCAATTTCACTTTCCACATCAACGTGTATGAAGACATTTTGCATAAAAATTCATGAGCTCTGATTTACCACTTGCTTAGTTTTCAAAGTCGTCACTCGACGTTCCTTCCAAACATTCATTGATAAGTCTGGATAGCTTCTGATTACATGTACATGTATCTTTATGATTTAAGTTTTACAGAGCTAGTAGATCATTTGATACTTGAATGCTGCTTTTATGCAGTTGCTGTTTTACATGTTGATGCACATATGTAAAATTCGGTACCACATATAACAGGGACACACAACCAATTTCCAGGTCCGTCATTTAATCCTGGTTGTATTTATATACATTACTGTGGGGAAACACAACATGTATTAAAGGAGTTTTAACATGGGGAATGGCCTTGTAAAAACGTAAGAATGTACAGCTAGTCTACTTCCCTTATGACAAAAGTCGGATATAACAAAATTCAGATAAATGAAGTCGGATTTTTAAAAATATCAGATATATATATAATGTGGTCATCGTGTCCTGCCAAGACAGACCAGGTAGAGCACCAGCATACAAAGCGGAGGTTCAGATTGCTGACAAGGGCTCAATCACAAGGTCTGATAGAACACAAGGCTGCCCCAGCCCTGCCAGCGGACCACCAGGCTACCACACCTAGCTACACCAGTGGACAAGAAGGCTGCTCCATCCCTGCTTGTGGGCTCACCTGACACCACATGGTCAGGTTCAGGATGTGCTCTCACTCTGTAATTCTAGCAATCAGGGTGTGTTGTATTAACTGTGTGTAAATAAAATTTGTAAAAAGGTCTTTTATAAATTATTTCACCTTACTGAAGATCCGCTGTTACTTACATGATAACAATTAAACTAGCATGCACAAGTCTATTTGGTTTATTGTTAGAAGAACTGGCAAAATCAAAATGAAGTCAATGTATGTCAAGTGCCATAAGTTTATTACTATAAATGTGCAATGCCTATAGAAAAAGTTGACACCTGGAGTCGCGGGCGACACGCGTCTCAACAGGTATTTTCCATGTGTCTATTTTAAGACAGGGTGTCAAGAAATGCATGAGCCAGATACACAGGAATCTAAATTTTCTTCATAATATGATGTATTTGCATGTAGACGTAATTCTAATGTTCTAAGCATGCAATGTTGAAAGAATACTTTTGTTGTACCGTGCAAGATTTTGTGTGGTGTGTGTGTGTATGTGTGTGGTCTGGGGGTGGGGGTTGGGAGGGGAGAAGGTGAGGGGGGGGGGGGAGGGGCTGTATGAGATGACAAAAGGAAAACTTATGATTTTTTTTGTTGTCAGCGCCAAGCTAATCTGGCACTGCCCTTGAATTATCATGGTCGATCCATCTCCTGCAACTGGTGCATAGTCATTAGATGACGTCTCCAAAATTTGGGAAATACAGCATACGGGCTTAATGAGTTAAAAAAAAAGGTTAAAACACATGGACCTTTAATCACTACAGCTCTGTCAATCACATTGTATAGCATATTAACATCACATAATTTCAGCGCACAATATGATATAAAACTGTACCTGATTTGTTGTAGGATCAAAGCCACCATTGACCTTTTCCAAGCAAGGTTCACAAGATATGTGACGCCGAAGATCGACCTCACTGTGACAAAAAGGACAGTATCATATTCACATAATGTACCCCAAATGAAAAGCAAACAAATAATATCAGTCACAAAATAAACCCATCCAGCACCCAAGTGGCAAGGAAGCTTCCATACAAGCCTGTGACAAAACGTTGTGTGTGTAACAACCAACATATTCTTAGTAAAAAAAAAAAAAAACAGCACTACAACAGAAAATTAGATCTGTTTGTTATTCTGCTATTGAGACATTGTTGTTGGAACACTGGCATTTCTCACAAAATTTCTTTTCACCAGAATGGCTAATCTATAGAGGATTTTCATGTGTATGTCCAATAGTATGTCCAGTGTCACACTGAATGTGACAACAAACATTTTTCTCTGCTGAGTGACAGGAGCATATTTGTACTTCTGTTATCCTAAGGACAATGACTGAAGGACTTTTTTTGTTGTTGTTGTAAAATGTGGCAATCACACGAAGAACTGTGTTTTTGTGATTTAAATTGACGGAGTATGCATGTCTACCATAACAACCAAGACTGTTACAGAAAACTTAATTTCAAAAGGAATAAAATACTCTTCATACTTCCACTTGTGAGAACAGGTTATACAATTAATTTCTTTTGAAAGAGAATAATCAAAAAAGATAAACTGACTTAATGTGATCATATTTATCCCTGTATGTCCACTGAAACAATCAACATTTTCAGAAAGGGCTAGATTAATTATTCGCTGCTGGAAATCATCTGTTTCTGCATTCACATCAATTAATTTCACATGCCCACATGACAGATACATCAAAACTAACCAGTTCCTAAAATAAGCCTTTTTTTAAAGACATCTCTGTTGGTTGTTACTTTGGACATTTCTGTTGGTTGTTAGTTTTGGTACAAACGACTTTTTGTCACAGGCTCATACGCTGATTTGCTGCATTGTTTGTTGCTGTGTGACTGACAGATTGTGACAAAATGGATATATTCTGTTGACCTGACTCTTTCAAGTAAGAAAACATTCATTTTTCTCTAAAAGGTATTTTTTCGAAAAATACTTACCGATGACATGACTACATGGGAATGTCTACTTCTAGGCTCAATTTTAGCCTACTTGCCCGTTGTGTGCCCACACAACCCGAGAGGCACTCGGGGAACCCCCCAGAGGGGCCGAGAGTTATCTCCCCATACCCGCCTTACCAGATCCGGTCACGAAACCATTCAGTCTGATACTTCGCTCGAAAGCGGCAAGCGGGGCAGGAGGGAGGGTCATCCGAGTCATGTCATCGGTATGTATTTTTCGAAAAAATACCTTTTAGAGAAAAATGAATTTGTTTCTTCAAAAACATTACCGATGACATGACTACATGGGAGAATTGCAATGAGGAGGAGGGTGCCGCCCACAACTCCCCAACAGAACAGCGCCGTTCTCCCCGTCGCACACTCCCGACAATTTTAGCGAAGTGCATACCATGGTGCCGGTGGCGCCGGGAGGGAGTGTTGCGCCGCGGCGATGTCCCCCACCAGTGCGAGATTCTCTCGCTGGCTAGCCAGGTCCCGGAGGTATAAACGGGCAAAGACCGACTCGGTTTTCCAGCCCACGGCTGCCACTATGTCCTTGACAGCGCAGTTTTGATCAAGCGTGACGCTCGTGGCCATAGCTCATACCTCGTGTGCGTGAATGTGCAGCCTCTTCGCTCCCTGAGGGAGATCTCCTGATAAGCGGAGCGTATGACCCAGCGGAGCCAGGAAGAGATCGTCTGGGCTGTAATGTCACGCCAGTTGGGTCTTAGAGGTAGGAAGAGGCGCGACCGTCCCCTGAGGACGGGCCTAGATCGCCGCAGATAGATTTTAAGGGCGCGCACGGGAACCTGTAGCCTGGTCTCCTGGGACCGGGGTCGGTCTCTCAGCGGCCTAATGGTGATCACCTGAGGCAGAGTTAAAGGAGACCTGTTCTTTGCCAGAAAGGCCGGGTCCGTGCGCAGCTGGATGGAGCGGTCTGTACGGAACTGCAGACAGGAAGGGCGTGCCGAAAGCGCATGTAGCTCGCTCGCACGCGAAGCCGTAGCAAGGGCCAGCAGGAAACCAGTCTTGCGTGTCAAGTCCGCGAACTGGGCCAAAGGTAAAGGTTCGAAGCGGGCGGAGTTCAACCACGTGAGCACCCAGGGTAGGCCCAGCGAGGAATGAGCGAGCGGAGTGTCGGGCGCTGTAAGCCGAAGTGTCCCATAAGGTCAGCTAGGTCCTTGCAGGCGCCCGGATCGGGTCGTCCCAGGTGACGAAAGGTGTCCGCAATCATGGACAGGTAACCGCGTACCGTGATGGGGGCTAGGCCTTGGTCTCGGAAGAGCCAGAGAAAGAAGTCCGCCAGCTGAGGATGAGTCAGATCCGTGGGCGTAAGGGCCGTGATCGGTGCACCAGGACCAGAGGACTCGCCACTTCCTTCGTAGACTCGAAGGGTCGATGGTCTACGGGCCGCAGCGATCGCCTCCATTGCTGCACCCGAGTAGCCTCTAGCTCCGAGGGCTTGCCGCACAACCTCCAGGCGTGAAGGAGGAGTCGCTCCAGGCAGGGGTGGAACAGCGGCTGGCGCGGTTGCTTGAGCATGGTCCGCGGGGTGGGCAGCTGCAGGGGCGGGTCCGTGGCGAGGCTGAGCAGGTCGGTGGTCCAGGAGCGGTTCCAGGCGAACGGCGCGACCAACAGGAGGATCGCCGAACAGCCCCGCAGTTTGAGGAGGACTTTGAGAACGAGGACGGTACGGGGGTAGGCATAGGCCACAAGGCCGTCCCAGGAAATGGAGAGCGCATCGACAGCCCAGGCAAGGGGGTCGGGAATCGGGGCGACGAAGAGGGGAAGCTGGTGGTTCCACCGCGTGGCGAACAAGTCGACCTGGGGAGTCTCCCTTTCTTAGTGGGCGCAGATCATCCGAAAGATGTCCTGTCGCAGGGTCCATTCCGTGTGTAGGAGCTGGCCGCGGCGAGACAGAGTCGGCCAAGACATTCAGGTGTCCAGGAATGTGCCGGGCTCGAAGGATAATGCCCCGGTCCTCGCACCAACGCATCATCCTGTAGAGGAACATACACAGGTCGGGGGAGTGTGTGCCCCCTTGCTTCTGGATGTAAGCGACCACCGTCGTGTTGTCCGAAAGCACGAGAAGTTCCTGGTGTCGGAGGAGGTCCTCCCAGACCTGAAGGGCTTGCCAGACGGCCTGCATCTCCAGCCAGTTGATGTGGGTGTGCGCCAAGTCTGAGGGCCAGAGGCCCGAGGTCGCGAGGAACCGCGGCAGGAGATGGACCCCCCATCCAGAAAGGCTGGCATCAACGCAAAGAGAGATCTGCGGAGGGGGAGAGGCCAGGGGAACTCCCGACACTAGCCACGTAGGGTAGGTCCACCGACGAAGGTGCGGATGGAGCATCTGGGACACTGGGACCGCGGTCGTCAAGTCTCCGGAAGACGGACGCCAATGGGGAAGAAGATGCAGTTGAATCGGCCGGGAGTAGAGACGCCCTAGTGGGATAAGATCCGCTGCGGCGTTCATCAAACCCAGCAACTGAAGCCAGACTCTGGCGGGGGCTGCATCCTCCCGAGCTAACTGGTTGGCTAGATCCGCAATCTTCTTGATCCGGGGCACCGGAAGGCGAACCGAGTTGAGGTCGGTAGCAAATTCCATACCCAGGTGCACAAACCGGCGGGAGGGAAAGAGATCCGACTTGCCGTCGTTTACTAGGAAGCCCAGGTGTGCCAGGAGGTGCAGGAGAGCATCTCTGTCCGTGGCTAGCGCAGTCTCCGACTGGTTGCGCAAAAGGAGGTCGTCCAGGTAGTTCGACGTCGGACTGGAGGAGGACTGTCGGGCTAAGGCGACTACGGCGTCCATCAGCCGAGTGAAGACCCAGGGGCTGAGGTTGAGTCCGAAAGGCAGTGCCCGGAACTGGTAAACGACGCCGTCGATCGCAAACCTGAAAAACTTCCTGGAGGCCTGGTGCATCGGGACATGCAGGTACGCATCGGAGAGGTCCAGACTGACTGCGAAGTTGAGAGGCTGGACCGCGGCTTTCAGGGCTCTGGCAGTCTCCATCCGAAAGGAGGGGCCGAAATGAACTTGTTCAGCGCCACAAGATCGATGATCGGACGCCATCTCCCTCCAGGCTTCGGCACGACGAAAGGCGGCCATAGAAGGCCGGTGAGTCGGGGACTCTGACAACCTCTGTGGCGGCTTTCCTCAGCAGGGAGGCTACCTCTTCCCTCAAGCGGCGGCCCTCAGTGGGTCGCTGGAAATCTCGGTCCAGAGAGGGGCACGACGTAAGGGCGGTGGGCTTCGGAAGACGATCCGCAGACCCGTAGAGACGGTGTCGCAATCCAGGGGTCGTCACCAAAGAGCGTGAGCCAATTTCCGCGAGAATCGGCTAGCCGCCCGCCGACCGAAGACCCCGAGGCTCTCACAGCGGACCAGGTGTCGCCGAACAGCAAGGGCCCACCCAAGGGGGCACGGCGAAGTTGCGCTCGCAGGACCGGCGGCCACGTACTGCAGGCGAGGAGCAGGGCATCTCGACGCATGAGGTCGCAGTGGCCGACGCAGCCCTCGCGTTGACCGACGAGTGGTAGGCGGCGCGGTTGGCGGTCTCCGCGAGGACCAGCAGGTCTCCTAGGAGGGGAGAGACGGAAGGATGCCAGGGTTCCTCCACCTGACGGAACAAGGCTTGAGTGAGGAGCTCCAAGACGCCCGAGCAGGCTAAGGTGTTTCGGACCAAGGACGCTGTCCTGTCCAGGCCCCGAGGCAGGGACCGCCGCAGCAGACTCGGGCCGCCGGCTAGTGACACGGCCGTCGGGTCCAGCGTAGGCAGAGTGATGGAGAAGGCCTGTGAATGGCCAGCATACCAGTCCCGCCGAAACGACATGTCCAAATCCGCAGGCCAGCGACGGTCGGAGAAGAAGAACGGCTCCTGGGACGTGGCCAGCTGCAGGTGCGACGAAAGGACGTCTCGAAGGTCCTTAAAGCCGGGCGGCTGGGGAAGCAACTTAAACTTCTTGACCTGCCTCTCCGTGTCAACGAAGGCAGCGACCTTCCTCTTCAAAGGCGGGGAAGCTGGGCAGGCGTCCGCCGGCAGCGTCACGGCCACGATCCTGGCGGCTTCATCCAGAGCTAAGAGCGTCTCTGACCGGGAAGAAGACGGGAGCGCCGAGGGGGAAGCATCCTCGAGGGCCGCGGGCGAGGTCGAGCGAACTTCCTCGTTCAACAGGGCCGAGACGGAGTCTCCGGGCAGCAGGCTGAGCGCGTCGTCCTCTAGGGGGCGTCGAGAAGGCACCGGAACCACCACTGACCGCAGCGAGGTCAAAGGAGAGCGCTGAACCTCCGGTGTAGACAGGGGACGCGAGGGCAGTGGGGAGCGCGGCGGTAATCGAGGAGGCGACCGGGAGCGGGACCGAGGACGAGACCTCTCCAAAACGCGGAAGCGTGGACTGGAAGGCGCCCGGCGAGCACGCGGCGAGGAGTCCCGACGACGCGAGGAGGGTCGACGAGGGCGGTGACGCAATGAAGGCGACGCCCGGCGCGGCGCGGAGCGCGAAGGCGCGCGCGGGGAAGCAGGGCGGCGAGGATCCCGCTCACAGCGCTCGCGAGGCGAGCGAGAGCGTCGGTGTCTGGAGGAGGAACGGTGAGGATCAGGGTCGCGGCTGCGTCGCGAAGGACGGCGCTGACGTCTCTGCGGGCCAAACTCCGGAAGTAGGCCACTATGCCGGCAAGGCGATCCTCCGGAAGGATCAGCGGGCTTGTTGCGGGGAGAGTGGTGAGGACGGCTCGTCAACAAAGGACGGCTCACGGCCGAGTGCTGCTGGCCACTCTCAGTGAGACGGGCGCTAAGCCGGCAAACAGACCCTCCGGAAGGGTCAGCGGGCGTGGCAGCAGTGGCGGTCCTGTGGTCAGACAAAGAACGCGAACCCCGACGAGATGACCGTTCCGTGCGGGAGAGGTAAGAGGAAACAGCAAGGGCGGCCAACGTCTCAACGGGCGCCGGACGCTCGTTAGCCGGGCGGGAACGCTCTCGGCGGTAGAAGGACCAAAGGTCCGCCCACAGAACCTCAGGCCAGGCCGCACAAACGTTACACCTGCGGCCCGAGGAACAACCCGAAAACGGTAGGCAGACCGAGTGGGTGTCCGTCGGCCACTTAAAGCAGACCTGTTTACCCCCTGGGTGCAGTCAGTGTACTTTCAACTGCCTAATAGTGTGTATTTATTCACAAGCCAGGGAGTTGTCAGTTTCTCCAAAAAGTGTATCTTGTGTATACACGTGTTTTATGTATGTGTACCCCAAAGCAAAATTGTGTACTGTAATACACCAAATGTGAATGGTAAACAGGTCTGTTAAAGTCACCGCACCGGGAGCACAAAGCATAAAGGCTAAGCGCAAGTGGTCTCCCGGTGAAGCGTAATGCGGAACTCTCGGAGGGCTAAAGGGCCTTTAAACGGGCTAACACACAAGGAGCCCAAGGCCCACGTGCTAAACGGGCGTGAAACGGTAAAAAACCGACCGTGAGCTAATCAGGCACTACGCACTGAAAGAAAGAAAGCAGGGAAGCACCCAACAGTCAGCCGGCTCTCAGCCCGAGGGCCGGCCGAGGGAACTACCGCTACCTTACCTCTGCAACGAAGGGAAGGGGGAAGGATAGGCAAACCGCCGTCCACCGACAGCAGAAGAATCCCCGCAAGCAGCCTCAACGAAGCAGGAAGAGAGAAGGCAGGGTAGACGGCAGGGTAGAAGAGGGCGCAGAGCACACGAAGTCGGCAACGGGCGTCGGTAGGCAGAAGACCGGTCGAGGCCGCGAGAGCGCAGGCCAGCCACGTCTTCTCATCACGAGCGAAGTAGCAAGACTGAACGGTCTCGTGACCGGATCTGGTAAGGCGGGTATGGGGAGATAACTCTCGGCCCCTCTGGGGGGGTTCCCCGAGTGCCTCTCGGGTTGTGTGGGCACACAACGGGCAAGTAGGCTAAAATTGAGCCTAGAAGTAGACATTCCCATGTAGTCATGTCATCGGTAATGTTTTTGAAGAAACAAAAGAAAGAGTAATAGGTTTGAAATTAAAGCGATGCAAATATTGTGATTTGTCTCATACTATATATATATAAACACACTTGAATTCATTCACTCCTAATAATAATTATCTTTGGCAACACTGAGCTCTAGGGGTATACCAGGCATGTGTACAAGCTGTTGAAAATGTTAAATTAGCTTTGCGCATCCTCCTGTGGTGTCTTATGGGTGAATAAATGAAAGGAATTTACTGAACCATAGTACTTATGAGAAGATAATGCAAAAGGACAAAGATTACAGCTAGGGCACATGCATAGATCTGCTATAAACAAATTGACACTTACCAGCCATGACTTTTCAAAGCTCTCATCATCAGTTTCACCATGGGATCTGAAAACACGGTTAAAATATGTGCATAAGTTTTCGAAATATATTAATGGTCAAAATTTAAGGGCCACCCCACTTTTTGTGTCATTGTTTATCGTCGCAAGTACGCTAATAAAATACAATGTTCTTTCGAACCAAATGGGTTAAAAGCTGAACTTAGACACTAGACAAGACAGTCCACAGTACAGGGAACAATAGACAATAATTCATCAATTTCCACAAACGTGTCAAATGCATGTGAAATATCGTCAGTTTTTGTTAAAAGCTGTGCGATATTGGCAAGCGTACCAAAGGCAGGCAGGTGGAAAAACTCGATAATGTCATGATGCACGTGCTAAAGGGGTCAGTTGTGAACACTAAGCACTTCTGTTTCGGTACAAATACCGGTACAGTAGGGGCATAATTGTCACTTTCCTAACCATTCCACCACGACAAAGCCTAATGCCAGTAGGTCAAGGCCGGGCGCTAGCATGGCTGCAGGATGGAATTTCTGGGCGAGAAGTTGGGAAACGTCTTGGGGTGTCCCATTCAGTGATCCAGAGGCTGCTGGCACGATTCCAAGAAACTGGATGGGCAGAACGACGACCCTGCTCAGTATGCCCGTCGTGCACCAGCAGAAGGGAGGAATGATACCTCTGTGTGGCGGCTCTGCGCAACCGAACTGTCACGTCAACCACTCTGCGACATCAACTGATGCAAGCTGCAAACGTTAACATCAGCAGAAGCACAGTCTGCCGATGTCTGCGCAAAATTGGCCCGGCTTCATGCAGAGCAGCAGTGAGAATACCCCTCACTCCAGCTTATTGCAGAGCTCGAGTTGCCTGGTGTCGTCAACATGTGAGGTGGAATAGACTCCAGTGGACTCAGGTTTTGTTTACTGATGAGTCACGGTTCACTGTGTTCTTCAATGACGGCAGGGTGAGGGTCTGGAGAAGTCAGGGTGAGTGATTCACGGATGGATGCGTCCAAGAGGTGGATCTCTACGGAGGAGGCTCAGTCATCCGAGGCACCCTGACTGGACTGCGCTATCGGGACAAGATTGTACAGCCCCTCATCCAGTCAGCTCTCCAAGCCAGAGGCGACAATGCTGTTCTGCAGGATGACAATGCCCGTGTGGCGGATGAGAACCTTGAGCAACGGGGCGTCATGAGGATGGAGTGACCAGCTCGTTCACCTGATCTGGCTCCCATCGAGCACCTCTGGGACATGCTGGGGCAACGTGTAGTCAGCAACCACCCTTCACCCCTACCTCAAAGCGTCCCCCAGCTGACTCAGTGCCTGCATCAAGAGTGAGAAGCGATCCCACATGTTCTCCGAACCCTGGTGAACTCCATGCGTCAACGCTGCATTGAATGCTTGGCTGCAAACGGTGGTTACACTTGCTACTGAGTGGACCAGTCTTGTGTGACTTTTGAAATGGGGGGTGGGTGAACATTCTAACGTACTGCTGTTGTTACAATTGCTTGATTTACTCAAAACTTAAATGAAATTGTTACTGAATAAATTAGCAAAGTACTGACTCCAAGTATTGTGACATTATTTGTGTGGTGTTGTCGGTGCGTCTGCGATAAAAAGTGGCCCTTAAGTTTTGATCATTAGTATACGTTTGATTGAAATTACGGTTGTTCATGGTTCAAATTACATGAGACACCTACTCGTACGGCTGCGACAAACTTATCCCTATGACTGACCATGCAGTGAAAGCTGCTTCCGTGCTGTCAAAGACAAATGAAAATTATAATGCTGAGAAAATATCGCAGGCAAAAGAAAGTACAACATCTATGGACAGAGTAGGAAAAACTGACTCCTTACTGTTTTTAGCACACCAAATGACATTGGTTTCACATTGAAAATTGATCGCTCCCGGCTTTCCCCAAAGAGACCTCCAGAATGACTTTACTTCTTCCGAGCCACCTCTCTCCGGATAGAAATAGTAGCCATAATCTTCTGTGTCTGTCTTCTGAAATCGTTTGCGCGGTTCTGAAAAAGGCACATTTTCGTCTGCTTTTCCATGTGAACCTTCGGCCATGTTAGAACAAGGGACTTCACTGTGATACAAAAACAACAAAAACCGGTGTCTGCTATATTTTTGTTGCTCTATGACAAATGCCCGGTGGTCAGATCAAGTCAGTCATCGCCGTATACAGTGCGTTTGCAATGCTCATGAACCACCTTTTTTGTGCGCATTTTTCTTCAAACCAAAAACAACACAACAAAGTGACTCAGTGAGACCAAAGAGGGTATTTTATTTGATTGGTTTTTTTTTTTTCAAGAGCCGCACTGAACTGCCGGCCTGGCCAATCCCGCCGGGCGGCGGCGGCCGATTTGCCGGCCGGCCGAGGCGGTTTCACTGAGTTCATAAATAAAATATATAGAACGGGGAAGAAACGCGCAAAGGGACTCTATCAGTCACAGGTATTTGCCAGTAAAGAACCATTATCATGGTCCGTGGCGCAGTGCCACCACTGAATGCCAAAGGTGCGAGAGGTTCGACTTCAAAACGGACTTTTCTCCTCTGGTAAGTGTCACCGTTAATTCGGGCGGACCGTCGGGGGTTCTTTCTCCGGGTACTCCGGTTCTTCCACCCCCCACTCACCCCCCCCCCCCCCCCACACACACACACACTTTGGTACCGGTTTCAACTCAGGCCACTTTACAAATGTGAAATACACTCGCGATCAAAAAATCTCTGTAACTTCAGTAGCTGAACTGGCCCTTTTTCTGTCTTGTACTGTGTTTGTCTTAACTGGCGTAAATCCGTGTCTGTTACGTGAGTGTGCGTGTTGGGTTTCAGTTCGCGGCGCCTTTGAGTCGATTCGCCCCAAAATTGAGACAAAGCGCCTATGTATTATATTATTATTATTATTATTATTATTATTATTATTATTATTATTATTATCATCATCATAAAAATAGTAGTACTGATAAAATTAATATGTTTGCTGTTTATCTTCACAACTCGAAAAGCTATCACGCCGCCGGGTCGGGTTCAGTGTCATCAGGATGCACACTGCATGTAATTCAAATTGTGGTGAAAAATGGACTTATTTCGAGAATTACGTGACTGATTATACGGACTAAAAAACAACAACAAAAACTAAAAAAAAAAAAAAAACTTAAACCCACTAAAATACCAGAAGTTGACTTCCCGTACAAATCAATTTTATAAGACTGAAACTTGATCAGTTATGCAATGAGTGCGGCTAAACTGACTAGTTTCAAGTCAAGACTTTTTTTTTTTTTTTAAATGCTCTGGCGGGTCTTGTCATTGCCGATATGAGTAAAAGAACCCTCCCGTATCTATTTGACTAACCAGCGACCCGGCTTTTGCTTTTCATGTCAGTTAATACAATGTCAGTAGGTCATGTTGATTGTCTGCTTTTGTCAAGCGAAAGTCACAGGTAGTTCCAGGCCCAATGGCCGGGTGCCGGCTATAAGGTAGCATACTTGCCCCCTCCCGGCATTTCCGTAGTTCTATTAGTTGAGCAACCGGGCCCACTGAATTGGGATGCCCTATAGGTAGCATTCTCGCCGCCGCACACACACACCGGCACACACATTCTCTCTCTTTCTTTTTACAACATGCTCTGTACATACCTCATTTTCCTCTTCAGCTCCGTCATTATGGTTTTTTGTTTGTTTGTTTGTTTGTTTGTTTTTTGCTCACGTGCGAAGCAAAAGTGAGTCTATGTTTTGGGCCAGTGGTCGTCCGTCCGTCGTCCGCCCGACGTCGTCCGTGGTAAACTTTAACGTTGGCATTTTCTCGGCGGAGACCAGTATTCAAGCCACAACGGTCTTCAAACTTGGCCCAAGGATACTTTGTCGCAAGATCTTTCTAAAGTATACCGATTTGAGTGACCTCTCACAAACGTCAAGGTCACAGGGGATCAGGAAATATGTAAAAAAATAGCTATATTTTGACATAATTTATTTTTCTCAAATACTATTCACAACTTCAAACCCAAACTTGGTACAAAGGTACCTGATGGTAAGATATTTCTATGCATACTAATTTGGTTGATCCTTGGGAAAGACCAAGGGTCACAAGAGCTTAGGAAATACATGAAAAATAGTCATATCTTGACAAAAGATGTTTTTTTCTCAAATACTGTTCACAACTTCAAACTCAAACTTGCTACAGAGATACCTGATGGTAAAACCTATCTATGCATACTAATTTGGATGACCCCTCGGAGAGGTCAAGGGTAATAAGGGCTCAGGAAATAGGTCCGAAATAGCCATATTTTGACAGAATATGTTTTTTTTTTCCTCAAATACTGTTTACAACTTTAAACCCAAACTTGCTACAGAGATACCTGATTGGAAGACCGTTATATGCGCACTAATTTGGTTCATTCCTCAAAAAGGTCAAGGGTCACGAGAGCTTAGGAAATAGGTAAAAAAAATCGCCATATTTGGTACAAAAGATGTTATTTTCTCAAATACTATTCACAACTTTAAACCCAAATTTGCTACAGAGATACCTGATGGTAAGTTAAGTTGGATGACCCTCGGAAAGGTCAAGGTCACAAGAGGCTGGCAAATGTTTTAAATGCCAATTTTGGATAAAATTATCAACATTTTTGCAAATTTTTCAAACAAATTTGGAGCAAAGATAGTTGACGATAAGACCTTCCTATGCATACTAATTTTAGCCAACTCATCACAAAGGTCAAGCGTCACGGGAGGTTGACAGATGTGTGACATTTTCAGAAAACATGGATTTTGCTGTTGCAGAAGCCAGCCCTTGTCACAAAGGTCACACATAATTATGTAACTCGGTCATACACGTGAGCCATAATGGCTTTGCCTTGTTTTTGTGTGTGTTACTTCTTTTATTACAAAGTTTAATTCTTCGCACGTTCCACGTCATAACTTCAGTTCATTCTGATCAGAAAAGATAAGTAGAGCATTGTGTATCTGTTTGTATTATTTTGAAAAGGGTTTTAGCCCAAAATATTAATAAACTGTGTTGTAATTGCCTTTTCTAAGCGTTGTATTTTGCAGCGAGGTTAGCGTAACTAGACATTTGGCGTAATTTTATTTTGTAATTCGGCGTCTAAAGCGGGGCGGGCCTGCCCGCCCATAACGTAATGGGCATGCTATTGAATGCGCTCCATCGTGTCTGTGTGTGACGTCAGAATATCCCATATCAAAGAGCAGTCTCACGTCATTCCTACAGTCGAAAGGGTGTCCATGACGTGTCAATTATTTGACGCAATACTGACCAAACTGATATGGCTGCCCTATCATAACAGGGCGTAGTTTATTTAGGATGTCCTCGACAGCTTGAACTATGGTCCTGGATAAAATGTACACCTGCCCTTCGTCTATTCTGGCTTAGGGTGATGCGTCCAGTTTTACGTCGATGAAATTAGAGCTTCACATGTCATCGTCAGCCTGGTGGTCAGTGTTGTTTTTTGTTGTCATTGTCATAGCCGCCATTTCAGTTAGGCCTTACGACGCAGTGAAATGGAACCAAGCAATTAGTCTTAAGTCGGTGTTTTACCTTCAGTTGTCATTTACTGAGGCGGCTGTTCAGTGTGTCCAAACAACAGAAATACCGAGCACACTTTACCATTAGCCGTCCATACTGAAGTATGCAGTGGTTGCGGTATGTAGTAACTGTGGTTGCGGTAGTTCTTCCTCTGTTGAATAAAGATCAGAGGTGAAATCACTTTGAATGCAGCCATGAAGGTTCAGTTCCATTATGTCAAACATGTTGCTGTCTAGAATCTGTTTTGGCAAAGACCTTGTCTTCTCCTTCAGTCTCCCCGTATAGAGTCAGGCTCAGCTAAGCGCTGGAGACTGCGGCGACACTTCCGATCACGTGTCTTAAGCTACACGACCACTGAACTCGGTATTCGCCGGCCGAGTAATTAATCATTCGAACTTCTGTGCTCGTAAACTACGTTTTCCGCGAATATGTTAAAAACAGTGAACTTAAAAATAAATAATAAATAAATTTTAAAAAAGCGTGTACATAAGCGTGTACATAAGCTCACAGATCGCAATGATTAGTCAAATGCTTGCTAGATGAAGTTTCACTCAAAGTAGATGAACATCAGCTGAAAAAAACTTTCTTAAGTTCATGGCCCTCTCATACCTAACAGTACAGTTTTACGATAATTGACGCAGTCCACTTTACAAAATGACACACACCAATTAGTACTTGTGTCTCCCATGGAAATGTACACGTGCTGAGCTTAAAACTTCTTGTCACGTCCGGAACACAGTCATAGGAACTAAATGGTTAGCTATTAAGCTATTTGGCTGTGAAGCCGAGCAGGCAACTAAGGCCATCTCACGGAGGGAAGGGTAAATGTCTCAAGAGGATAGTCCAAAACAGGATATGCAAATATACTATTACTATTTCTAAATGTCACACAAGTCGAGACTTTAAGCCGGTGCATGTCTGCAGACTTTAAGAAAGCTACGGGCAACAGTGATATCACACAGATTTAATCTTGGTAAATAAATTATGATCTTCCTTTAGAAAGTCGACGATTTCGTCCAGGAGAACGTCCTGGAATAAAGGTGTTTTCGACTTATATATCACAAAAACTGTCGAAATCATATTTTGCTCCTCCTACCTGAGCCGGGTACAAACAGTCGGATAGACAACATTCATTCTCGTGAATTTAGTCGGGTGTAAGTATATGTTAAACCATGAGTGGTGGTGATTTACGATCCGAGACTTGCTTTGTCACACAAGTTCTGGCTCCGAGGAACCATAACTGTGTGTCAAAAGCAAACTGAGGTTTGTTAATCATCACCATTCATAGTTTAACGTGTTTATCCCAATGTCGTATAATCCCTGTTTCATGCCATGTTGGTTTGACGGTTGGGTTGACTCGATAGAGAATACCAAACGTTTTGCTTATTTTGTTTTTTCTTATAGTAAAGTTGTTCTTTAGCGTTGGTGACAAAAAGGGGGAATTAGGGTCCCCCCAAAAAAATGTTGATTTCTCATTGTTAATTTGGCGTATTTTAAGAATCTTATTATGTTTTAAAGAAATGTTTCCTATACATAGTTGATGAGAAATTCTGTGAGACAGGGAACGCCATATATGCATTTCGTGTGTAACATCGTGACACCACTTGTATTTCAAACCCTCATTTTATTTTAGGCCGCAGTGATAAAACAGTTTTGAAATGATGGGCGCAGAAGTTCGCACCATTTCGTGTGTAACATCCTTTAGGCCAACACACAGATTTGGCCACATGTTTGTTGTTAAATGTTTTTATTACATGTGACTACATTTTGGGGATATAATTGACGATAGTTATGTTAACTCGAACCCAAAGTTTACTTTATCATTTCACTCAAAGCAACATTCATTCCATTTCCATAGGCCAGTGACGTTACGCCAATGGGTTACATACACATGGTTTGAACAGCTCGGGGTTATCTTCCTTGCTTTGTTAGACCATTTACGTTTTCTCTTGTACAAATAACCGACACAGAATACTTTTATTATTGAAAAATGACTTGTGCACATGCAGCAGCCGCAATGTGAAGGGTGTCAGCAGTCCCTTTTATTTTGGCAGCTATTTTGTCAACCATGACAGCTCAAGGGGAGTACCTGATTAGCTTGGCGCCTTTCAGGCGCCAAGCTAATCAGGTACTCCCCTTGAGCTGTCATGGTCGACCCATCTCTTGCAGGTGGGTTATTTTTCATGTTTTCAGTTCGTCTCAGACTTTAATAATCGGTTTATTTTTACGAAAGTTAACCAAATATAAATGAACATACACATGACAGAAAACAATTATCCTTTTCTTCTGAGAATGTTTTATTTCATGAAATTTTGCCGTGAACTTTGATTACCCCTAAAAGTTACCAACAAGGAAGAACAACTCATTGTGACCATAAAAGGACCTCCCTAACACAAAGTTCCACAGATGTAACGTCAACAATTGATTGAGTTTTACCGTTGAGTCAACAATTCTTTATCGCGTTCCGCAGCATGCTGTTTCAGAATTTACGTCTAACTATTTGATGTAGCCCTGGTCTGCGTATAGGGTTCCATAGACCACATCGGGTTACTGACAAAATCACGAACGTAGGGCATGGTCGCGGAACACGACTATGAACATTTGACGTCATACTGTCGTGTCATAGGCGACACAAAGTATACTCAGGTGATTAGCACGCAAAAAGATCAAACCTCACCGACGGTGGGGTAAGTGCGGAAGTAAACACTTTCTTATTAAAGAAGAGTATCAGAACTTCCATCCCAAAGAAAGTATTACGGAAAAGCGTGGTTCACGAGAATTTGCAAACGCAATATGCAAATGCTTAATATACTACGTGCAAACTGTCAACTGTGATCAAGATTTACTCATTATTTTTTTCGCAGAGTTTGTCACCTCGCAGACCCCCATCGCAGAGATCTAACTGGTACTAAGTCGAGAGAACTACAAGATGCTGGCGCTTGGCGCTCGGACTTTCGGCACTGTATTGCGCACTTCTTGTTGGCTCCGCGGTGCCGGTAGTTTACGCAGCAGAGTCTGCGCACCTGTGAATGATGCACGTGGCCACTGCTGGAGTACAGCAACCAGAAATGTCCCCAAAAGTTGGTCACTCCGCCCGGTATACGCCGCAGCGCCGAGAAGGGGTCTGCAAACTCAGGTGCAGAGGAGCTTACGGAGTAAGTGAACTTTACTTTGGCTGCGCTTAACCCATTCAGCCCTGACGCACTACAGCAGGAGATGGGTCGACCATGATAATTCAAGGGCAGTGCCAGATTAGCTTGGCGCCCATAGGCGCCAAGCTAATCTGGCACTACCCTTGAATTATCATGGTCGATCCATATCCTGCAACTGGTGCTTAGTCATTAGATGACGCCTCCAACATTTGGGAAATACGGCCGTCGGGCTTAATGAGTTATCTCTTTGGCTGAAGGTAGCGGTTTTTGTCGCGATGATTCCTGCAGGAACCATCGCGACAAAAACCGCTAACGATGGCCAAAGAGTTAAAATATACTAATGGTCAAAACTTAAGGGCCACCCACTTTTTGTGTCATTGTTTATCGTCGCTGGCACGATTCCAAGAACCTGGAAGGGCAGAAAGACGACCCTGCTCAGGACGCCCGCGCTGCACTAGCAGAAGGGAGGACAGATACCTCTGTATGGCGGCTCTCCGCGACCGAACTGTCACGTCAACCACTCTGCGACGTCAACTGATGCAAGCTGCAAACGTTAACGTCAGCAGAAGCACAGTCTGCCGACGTCTGCGCGAAATTGGCCTGGCTTCATGCAGAGCAGCAGTGAGAATACCCCTCACTCCAGCTCATCGCTGAGCCCGGGTTGCCTGGTGTCGTCAACATGTGAGGTAGAACAGACTCCAGTGGACTCAGGTTCTGTTTACTGATGAGCCACGGTTCACTGTGTCCTTCAACGAAGGCAGGGTCAGGGTCTGAGACGCCAAAGCGAGCGATTCACGGATGGATGCGTCCAAGAGGTGGATCGCTACGGAGGAGGCTCAGTCATGGTCTGGGCAGGCTTCAGCAGGGAAGGCAGGACCCCCATTCACGTCATCCGAGGCACCCTGACTGGACTGCGCTATCGTGACGAGATTGTGCAGCCCCTCATCCAGCCAGCTCTCCATGCCATAGGCGACAATGCTTTTCTGCGACAACGCTCGACCTTATCGCGCCCGTGTGGTGGATGAGTACCTTGAGCAACGGGGCATCATGAGGATGGAGTGGTCAGCTCGTTCACCTGATCTGGCTCCCGTCGAGCACCTCTGGGACTTGCTGGGGCAACGTGTAGTCAGCAACACCCCCCCCCCCCCAACCTCAAAGCGTCCCCCAGCTGACTCAGTTCCTGCATCACGAGTGGGAAGCGATCCCACAACATGTTCTCCGAACCCTGGTGAACTCCATGCGTCAACGCTGCATTGAATGCTTAGCTGCAAATGGTGGGTACACTCGCTACTGACTGGACCAGTCTTGTGTGACTTTTCAAATGAGGGGTGGATGAACATTCTAATGTACTGCTATTGTTACAATTGCTTGATTTACTTAAAACTTAAATGAAATTGTTACTGAATAAATTAGCAAAGTACTGACTCCAAGTATTGTTACACTATTTGTGTGGTATTGTCGGTGTATCTGCGATAAAAAGTGGCCCTTAAGTTTTGACCATTAGTATACTTGACAATCAGAGGCAGATTCAAGAAAAGAATTGAGATGGAAGAAGTCAGAGCCTAAACCAAATTCTGCCCCCCCCCCCCCCCCCGCCCCCACACACACCAAAACAAAAGCAAAACAACAACAAAACCCGAACAAATAACAAACAAACAAATAAACATAAAACACATAACAGATTATCATATTCATAATTATGTAGACATACATGTATTGAGACAGGCAGATTTATAAATAAACGGAGAAACTGACTGCTTTCATTGCGTATAATTTGTACTCTACCGAACACAGAGACCTGCAAACTTAAAAGAATATCGCTTGGAATTAGCTTTATTTTTCAGTCACGTGCGAAGCAAAAGTGAGTTTATGTTTTTGGCCAGTGGTCATCCGTCCGTCTGCCGCCCACCGCTGAAGAGACCCTCACAGCCATCCACCAGCTCAAGAGTGGCAAAGCAGCAGGCATTGATGGAATACCGCCAGAGATCTGGAAACATGGAGGCACAGCACTGCACAACAAGCTCCATGACCTCTTTCTCTGCTGCTGGGAGGAAGGAACACTACCAAAAGATCTCCGTGATGCAGTCGTTATCACCCTGTACAAGAACAAAGGCGAGAAGTCTGACTGTTCCAACTATCGGGGAATTACCCTGCTGACCATTGCTGGGAAAATCCTTGCAAGGCTGCTCCTGAATCGGCTGGTACCTGCCATCGCTGAAGACCAACTCCCAGAGGGCCAGTGTGGCTTCAGAGCAAACAGGAGCACCACCGATATGGTCTTTGTGCTGAGACAGCTACAGGAGAAGTGCCGCGAGCAGAACAAAGGGCTGTGCGTAACATTTGTCGACCTAACAAAAGCGTTCGACACTGTGAGCAGGCAAGGCATGTGGCAGATCCTGGAGCGACTTGGCTGTCCCCCAAAGTTCCTCAACATGATTGTCCAGCTACACGAGGACCAGCAAGGCCAGGTCAGACTCAACAATGACCTCTCAGAACCATTCCCTATTCTCAACGGCGTAAAGCAGGGCTGCGTGCTGGCACCGACCCTCTTCACCATCTTTTTTAGCATGATGTTGAAGCAGGCCACAGTGGACCTCGATGATGACGATGCAGTGTACATCAGGTATCGTCTCGATGGCAGCCTGTTCAACCTCAGACGACTGCAGGCCCACACGAAAACCCTAGACCAACTGATTCGTGAGCTGCTTTTTGCTGATGATGCTGCCCTCGTTGCACACACAGAGAGAGCCCTGCAGCGCATCACGTCTTGCTTCGCAGATGCTGCCCAGCTCTTTGGACTCGAGGTCAGTCTGAAAAAGACAGAGGTCCTCCATCAGCCGGCACCCAAGACAGTGTATCGCCCTCCTCACATCACCATTGGCGAGTCTGAACTAAAGTCAGTGCACCAGTTTACTTACCTTGGCTGCATTATCACGTCGGACGCCAAGCTGGACAAGGAGCTTGACAGCAGGCTGGCAAAAGCGAACAGCGCTTTCGGGCGACTTTTCAAGCGGGTGTGGCACAATCAACAGCTGAAAACAGGCACCAAGATCAGCGTGTACAGAGCTGTGGTCCTCACCACCCTGCTGTATGGTTCCGAGTCCTGGGCCCTCTACCGCAGCCAACTACGACTCCTCGAACGCTTCCACCAGCGCTGCCTGCGTACCATCCTGGGCATTCACTGGAGTGACTATGTCACCAACGTCGAGGTCCTTGAACAGGCTGAAACTGTGAGCATCGACGCTTTGCTGCTGCAGACACAGCTCCGCTGGGCGGGGCATGTCTCCAGGATGGAGGATCATCGCCTACCAAAGATCACCCTGTCGGACACCGTGACAGAGGGGCACCAAAGAAGAGATACAAAGACTGTCTCAAGAAGTCACTTAGTGCCTGCCAAATCGACCACCACCAGTGGTCTTCGCTTGCTGCGGACCGTGACACCTGGCGCTCCACCATTTACAAGGCAGCTGTCTCCTTTGAGGACTCTCACAGAGCTAGCCTTAAGGACAAGCGGCTCAGGAGAAAAAACAGAGATGCCGCAGCTCAGAACCCTGGCCATACCTTCCCCTGCAGCCACTGCGGTCGAACCTGCCTGTCTCGGATTGGCCTCCGCAGCCACGAACAAGCCTGCAGACGTCCTGGGCAACTCCTATAAAATCTTCGTTCGCGAAGTCAAGCCAAGAGACCGAACACAGAGACCTGCAAACTTAAAAGAATATCGCTTGGAGTTAGCTTTATTTTTCAGTCACGTGCGAAGCAAAAGTGAGTTTATGTTTTTGGCCAGTGGTCATCCGTCCGTCTGCCGTCCGCCGTCCGCCGCGATAAACTTTAACGTTGCCGTTTTCTCGGAGACTATTCATGCCACAATCTTCAAACTTAATAATAATAATATAGTAATAAGGAAGATTTATAAGGCGCCTATACATGGTAAGATGCACTAACTTGTGGCACATCCGTTCTAAACATACCAATATGAGTGACATCCTCGAAGGTCAAGGTCATAGGGGATCAGCAAATAGGTTAGAAATTGCCATATTTTGACAAAATTGTTTTTTTCTCAAATACTATTTGCAACTTCAAACTCAAACTTGGTATAAAGATACCTGATGGCAAGACCTATCTATGCATACTAATTTGGTTGACCCATTGAAAAGGTCTAGGGTCACAAGAGCTCAGGAAATGGGTGTGTTCTCAGTATATATCTAGACAGAAAAAAATATGATCAGCCTTAAGTTTTCTTTGTTTTAAAATGCAGGATATCATATTTTCCAATTGTTTCGTCATATTCATACATACATATTACTTGAACTTTTTGTCTTTCCCTCTCATTCTCTATTTCCCTTTTCCTTGCCAGACCGTTTATTAAAAAGAGGAGGCAAGAAACCTCCGCCGCCGGATGGTGACTACTGCCCCCCCTCCCACTATCAACAAGCCGGAAAGGGCAAGGCAGCTGAAAGTGAGGTCGCCGAACAGGACCACATGTGCGCAACGTGTAACTGCAAAGTGCCACCACGTACGCATTAGTTTGACGAGCAGTGTACATATGTTTTTATTAAATATTTAACCCATGTAGCCCCGACGCACTACATTGGCAGAGAAGGATCGACCATGATAATTCAAGGGCTGTGCCAGATTAGCTAAAGGCGCCAGGATAATCTGGCACTACCCTTGATTTATTATGGTTGATCCGCCTCCTGAACTGGTACGTATGCGTTTGGTGACACCTCCAAAATTTTGAAAATGCGGCATTGAGGTTAAATGGGTTCTATGCAGAGAGGAGTTGGTTGACTGATTGATTGATTAGTCGACCAATCAACTGAATCATTAACCCCATTGTGCATGCAGCCACCGGTACTGGTTTCACTACCAGAGGCTGCATGCAAAAAAAACAGTAAATGGTAGTCTGAAAACAGTACCGGTAGCTGAATGCCCATGTGCACTGATCCGTGATTACACTCCGGGCAGGCAGGCTGATCCAGGCTGCATCAGTCCGGCTGGTGGATTTACTAATCGAATGTGTGTGTGTGTGTGTGTGTGTGTGTGTGTGTTAGTGTGTTTGTACCACGGCGTGTGTGTGTGTGATGGTGTTTGTGTGTGTGGTGTATGTATGTGTGTGCGCGCGCGCGCGTGTGTGTGTTTGTGTGTGTGTGTGTGTGTGTGTGTGTGTGTGTGTGTGTGTGTGTGTGTGTGTGTGTGTGTGTGTGTGTGTGATTTATGTATCCACTGGAGTTGGTCTATGGTTTGAAGGTTAGATAGAAATACCGATTGTACGAATCAGTCAGTGATTGATAGACTGACCTATAGATTGATTCACTGAATGTATGGACGGACGGACCGAAGCACTGCCGTCTATTCATACGGGTGACGAACGTGACAGATGGAAAAGATTATACACATATCAGGCTGACTCTTGCCTCTATTCTCTGTGTCTTGTAGCCGGCCATGGAACAGCCAGGCTGAGAGCCTTCCTCACACAAGCGGCACCCGTGATGGCCGGGGCCATAGCAGCCATGATCGCGGGGCCCCTGTTCATCAGGGCGCTGGGGTTCACCCGTGAAGGCCTCAGAGAGTGGTCTCTTGCCAACTACTGCTATCACCTTGGCTATGACGGTTTCAACAAGAAAGAGTACTTGGTTTTGGCTCTGTTGGGAGGAGGACTGGCATACTGGCTGCCACGGTATTTCGTCAAGCGAGGCATCAAGCCGGGAGCCGCGGCGACTCCATTGGTGAAACCGAAAGGTTAGCTTGTGTGTGTGTGTGTGTGTGTGTGTGTGTGTGTGTGTGTGTGTGTGTGTGTGTGTGTGTGTGTGTGTGTGTGTGTGTGTGTGTGTTTATAGTGTGCTGGTCTGTTATATTTTTGACCTTTCGGCCGCTCTAGCATCATTCTGGCTGGGAAACGATTATTACTGTATGATTGAACTTGGAGTGTTTCTCTCCAAAACCTTGACATACTTTATATTATTTTTAGCACATATTCAAGGCCGCGGCGCGGCGCGGCGCTGTGAAGAAACGATTATTGTTTTTATTTCCAAATTCCCACTGACAAAACTTTGAAAGTGTACTCAGTGGCAAATGCAGTCTTTCAATATCACCGTCGGCCAAACGACAAACACAAATTAAAGCCCTGCCCTAAATGCACTCGGATACGAGGTTTTGATGTACATTGGACAATGCTGCTCTCACGCTAGGGCTAGCCCGCACGTGAGTCACTCATTGGCGTCTTTGGAAGCGCGGCAAAAGGGTTACTAATGAGTAATGTTTTCCCAGTGCGCAAAGGCCATCGGCGACGTCGGCCTTGTGGCCTTTTGCGCGCATTGGGATGATAGCCGATATTGATTTCCCTCAAAAATAGCTCAAACGCCGCCACCAAAACACGGTCGTGATCGTGGGAAAGGCTAGGATTTTGGCTCACGTGCGAAGCAGTGAGTCTATGTTCTGGGCCAGTGGTCGTCAGTCCATCGTCTGTCCGGCATCTGCCGTCGGCCATCCGTTGTGAACTTTAACGTTGGCATTTTCACGGAGACTATTCATGCAACAGTCTTCAAACTTGGCCTGTATGTTAATGAACGGTGGTGTAGCAAGTCAAGCGTAATAGGTTAGGAAACAGCTTACAACACGTGATGTAGACTTATTGTCAGTTTCACTCAGACCCCGTTATCTCCCCCGTGAGTTTGGTCAGATCTTTGTAACGGTCCTCTACACCCCCCCCCCCCCCCTCACTCCAACCCCTCCCACGCCTCAGCCCAGATAGCAGATGTGATTAGAGAGTTACAGCTTATCTCCCCTGACGCCCCCAACCTTGCAGGTGACTTTAACGACTGTGACTTACGCACGAGCATACCGACTTTTCACCAGTACGTGACTGTCCCCACTCACAAGAACAAGACGTTAGATTTAGTGTATGGAAACGTTCCCAATGCATACCGATCGTTTGTCCTCCCTCCCGTAGGTAACTCTGACCACAATACTGTGTTTCTTGTCCCAGCATACAAACCCAAAATCCAGACAGAGCCCATAGTGAAGAAGTTAGTTAAGGTGTGGTCTAAGGATAGTGTAGAACAGTTGCAGGGGTGTTTTGAGTGTACAGATTGGGACGTGTTTCTTGATTCTAGTGCCAGTGTAGACGAAGCTACTGAAGTAACTTCTGACTATGCGAATTTCTGTAAAGATATGATTATTCCATCTAAGACAGTGACATTGTATCCCAACAACAAACCATGGATTTCAAAGTCTCTCATAGCCACATTGAATGAGAAAAAAGTTGCATTTCAGACTGGAGACAGAATAGAAAGGAAAGCAGTACAGAATAAATTGAGGAAGCAGATTTTAGACGCTAAGAAAAAGTATAAAGAGAAAGTAGAGTCACAGTTTGAATCAGGTAGCTTAGCAGATGCATGGAAAGGACTTAAAACTTTATCAGGCCACAATAAATCAAAATTCAGTAGCAATAGCATGCCAATGAAAGAACAAACTGAATTTTCTGAAAAACTGAATGAGTTCTATTGTAGATTTGAGAAAGATGATCTGAAGGATGATTTAGATAGCATGATTTCCCAGCTTGAAGTAAATGTGGCAGGCAATGTTGATGAAGACTTTGAGATCCATGGCAAGGCGGTTGAGAAGCTTTTTTAGCAAACTGAATGTTAAGAAAGCAGTAGGCCCTGATAATATTTGCGGTAGAGTTTTGAGAGTATGTGCCAGTCAATTGTCTGTTGTTTATAGCCGTTTGTTTAGCTGGTCTCTGAAGGATTGCACTGTACCTAGGCTCTGGACACATCTACAGTCTGCCCTGTCCCCAAGAACAACAAGCCCAAGACACTCAATGACTATCGCCCTGTAGCTCTCACCTCTATAGTAATGAAGTGCTTTGAGCGTGTTGTCCTTTCTAGACTGCTCGATCAGGTCAAGCCCTATCAAGATCCTTTCCATTTTGCATACAAGCAAAACAGATGTACTGATGACGCCACACTCACACTCCTGCACCATGCATACACACATTTAGAAAAACCTGGCTCTTTTGTACGCATTCTTTTTATAGACTTTTCTTCAGCCTTCAACACTATACAACCCTATCTCATAGCTCAAAAACGTCTCTGTTACAACGTATCGCCAAGGTTTATCCTATGGATTGTCAACTTCCTTGTAAATAGGACCCAGTCAGTTCGCTTTCAAACAGCTCTCTCATCCCTTAGGTCCACTTCCATAGGCGCCCCTCAAGGTACAGTTCTCGCCCCTGTGCTGTTCACACTGTACACTAACGATTGTAGTGGCACTGACTCTACCCTTCTTATAAAATACTCGGATGACACTGCCTTAGAAGATCTCTCCAATAATGATGCGACTTACTTTGCAGAAGTAGAACGTTTTAGTGTTTGGTGTAAAGATAATTTTCTAGACCTAAATGTGAGTAAGACCAAGGAACTACTGATAGACTTTCGAAGAAACCCTGCCCCTGTCCCTGTTCTGATGATCGATGATGTGTCTGTTGAGCGTGTGACTGAGTATAAGTATCTTGGAACAGTCATAGATGATAAGTTGTCCTTTAACGCAAACACCACCCTCATACACAAGAAATGTCAGTCACGCATCTACTGCCTCCAGAAACTCAGGAAGCTGAATGTGAACCCCTCTGTCCTTCAAACTTTTTACTGCTCTTTTATTGAGTCTGTCATCACTTTCGGTTCTGTGTGCTGGTATGGAGGTCTGAGTGTGAAGAACAAGAACACCCTGGCACGAATGGTAAACATCTGCAGCAAAGTGACTGGCAGTAAGCAAAACAGTGTGGAGTCCCTGTATGAACAGCGTGTGGTGAGAAAGGGTAGGCGGATAGCTTCAGACAGATCCCATGTCCTTGCCCACCTCTATGAACTCCTCCCCTCTGGCCGCAGACTCCGCACGCACAAAGCTAGAACACTTAGACTACAGCACAGTTTCATCCCCAAATCCATCACTCTAAGCAATCTGTAGGTACATCCACGCATACCCAACCCTAACTCCTCCCCCTATCCCCCTTTACCTGTGCAATCAGTAGGAATGGAGCTTGTTGATTTTTGAGAAGTGATTATATTGTGTTTTATTTGGTGGTGAACATGTACATACTGGGATTGCTGTTACTGAGTGTTTACCCACTAATTATTTTACTACGGTAGACTCTAATTATGCAGCTTGTGTAATAATGTGTAGTAATGTACTGTGACGTTTGTATAATAAGTAGTGAGGGTTAGGACTAGTTTGAAACACACGTATTATGTATGCATATGTAGAGGTGGGTGTGAATGTATAGGTGCCGCTCAGTTCAGTCCATAAAAGATGTTTGTGTGAGATGTGTAAGAGTTATGTGTACAGATTTTGTAGTGTTTACTTTATATCCATTTGGAATTTGTAGCTATGCAAGTGCAGGGAGAAAATGTTCATAATTATGCTATAATGTTTGTATGTCTTGTTTGTACTATTTGTTATAAATGTACCACAACCGAATTTCTCTTTTCGAGATAATAAAGTACTCTTATTCTTATTCTTACATTGCGGCAAGACCTTTCTAAATATACCAATTTCATTGACTTCTTTCAAAGGGCAAGGTCACAGGGAATCAGGAAACAAGCCAACAAGAGCCATATTTTGAAACATTTGTTTTTCCTCAAATATTATTCACAACTTCAAACCCAAACTCTGGCGTTTGTAAGACCTTTCTATGCATGCTAATTTGGATGACCCCTGGGAAAGGTCAAGGGTCTTCAAGGGACCAGGAAATAGGTTTTAAAAAATAGCCATATTTTTAAAAGATGTTTTTTTCTCAAATACTGTTCACAACTTCAGACCTAAACTTGGTACAGAGATACCTGATATTAAGACCCTTCCTATGCATACTAATTTGAATGACCCCTCGGAAAGGTCAAGGGTCACAAGAGATCAGGAAATAGGCCAGAAATAGCTTACAAATTGTTTTTCTCAAATGCTGTTTACAACTTCAAACCCAAACTTGGTCCAGAGATACCTGATGGTAAGACCTTTGTGTAGAATTTTAGTTTATATCAGCACTTTTGCAAAACTGTTATACCAAATTTGTCAGAAAGGTAGCTGACAAGACGTTTCTATAAATACTATTTTGGTTGACTACTCGCAAAGGTCAAGTTTCACGGGAAATTGACAAAAGTGTGAAAAATGCATAAAATGCAGAAAACATGGATTTCGCAAGTACAAAAGCCAACCCTTCACTCACGTTAGAACTGGCTCATTCATGCACGTGAGCCTTAAGAGCTTTGTCATTCTTGTTACTGTTTGCATGTATTACATATGCCGATCACCTTCCACAGGCTCTTTATTAGAGGAAGAAATGTTTGCATACGTTGACTTTGCTTCTCCTCCACAGAGAATTTGGGCAGATTTACGACCAACTTACAGAACAACGGTAAAAAGGACAAAGATGCTTTAAAAAGAAAGAATTAAAGACATCATTGACTGGTGTATTTTGTTTCTTTCCATCAACTTGTATTTATTTCTTTTAGACGGCAATAAGACCGATACAAAAACAAATACTGTAATATTGTATCACGCGCGATAGCCAAAATGACGTAAGAGTTCGCGTCTCAACGAAAAAGTCAAGTACATGTAGTTGTATGTCTGTGTGTCTATTGTGAAAAAAAGTTGTAAGCCGAATAGTAGACTAGGTGGTTCTTCTCCTTTCAAGGCGTGTGTCGGTTTCTGTCTGGAATTTCTGTGCCTTTTACACGCTTTGAAGTCAACTTTTTGTCTGAATGTTGTCTAGTAGTTCTTGTTTCCGAAATACCAACAATTCTCAGTCTGGTGTGGCATGTTTCCCTCTAAACAGAAAATTTTAATTTCATCGGATGGTGGTTTGCTTTTAAAACTCGTCCTGCTAACACAGCCAGGTCTTAGAACACCTAAGCCGGTTGTATGGAAATGACCAACAAAGAAAGAAACGCGGTCATGAATGGCTAAAACAAACAACAGACAATAAATGAAAAGAAAAGGGGAGACTGCCAGTGCTAATATTTTAGGAAGATTACAAAGGAAAGTAGGTAAAAGCACTGTCAGGGGAGAGAAGTGTGCATGATCGACCAGTGATCATAGATCTACTTGGCCAAAGCACAAAAAAAAAAAAAGATAGGAAAGAGGGGGTGCGCTAAGAAAGTGACCGAAAGCAATGCATATGGAAGCACCCCCCCCCCCCTCCCCCGAAGGGTGACGTATCACATATCCCACTGTTCCAGCCATTTGGTGCATGGAAATTTAAGTCTAGGTCCCCCAAGGGGGTCCAGATAAGTTGCCGGTGTGGACAGCTGTTTCGGTCTTGGCGACCTCGTCAGCACACCATTCGGCATACTGGTGGAAGGCAGGAACTTTTGCCTACCTGCAAAAACATCCACATTTTACTGTGGTGTCTGCAGGGGCATACCATGCCTCCACCTGGAGCTAAATTTCCATGCACCCTAAGAGAGAACCTACTAAAAGGGGGGAAAGGGGTTGCAGTCGATATTGTAGTAATAAATGAAAAGAAAAGGGGAGACTGCCAGTGCTAATATTTTAGGAAGATTACAAAGAAAAGTAGGTAAAACCACTGTCAGGGGAGAGAAGTGTGCATGATCGACCAGTGATCATAGATCTACTTGGTCAAAGCACACCAAAAAAAAAAAAAAAAAAAAAAAAAAAAAAAGAAAGAGGGGGTGCGCTAAGAAAGTGACTGAAAGCAATGCATGATCACTGGTCGACCGAAACAGCTGTCCACACCGGCTACTTATCTGGACCCCCTTGGGGGACCTAGATTTAAATTTCCATGCACCGAGTGGCTGGAACAGTGGGATATGTGATAAGTCCCCCTTCGGGCTCCATAGGCATTGCTTTCAGTCACTTTTTTAGCGCACCCCCTCTTTTTTTGTGCTTTGACCAAGTAGATCTATGATCACTGGTCAATCATGCACACTTCTCTTCCCTGACAGTGCTTTTACCTACTTTTCTTTGTAATCTTTCTAAAACAACAGACATTGTTTGGAAAACAGACTTAGGTCGATATTGTACGTTGCGACGTCGGAAAACAGGGGATTAAAAGCCTGGACAAACATGCGATATCGCATCTTGGTCCTAGCTTTTAATCCACAGTTTTCCGGTGTCAAAACAGGCAATTTTGACCTACGTCTGGTTTAGGGATGTAGCGCGACATGTTAACCCATATCATACTGAGGCTAAAAGCTTCAAATTTGTACACTGCCGTATGCAAGCTACATTATAGTACTTACAGATAAAGATATAGACCAATGGCTTAGTTCAAGGGTGGTGCCAGAGTAGCTTGGCGCCTAGAGGCGCCCAGCTATTCTGGCACTACCCTTGAACTATTTTAGTCAAAATTATTTCACACACTAGTGTATTCCGAATGATAAGGGTTAATAATATGCCAATTTGTCGAGCGCAAGCGATTTCGTGCTGTACAGAAAGGTTCAAGGGATCTGTTTGGTTGTCCAGCGTTAATTGATCATGATATCCGTTAAAATGCACTGCCTTCAAAACGTGTTTCCTTTTTGGCTCACGTGCGAAGCAAAAGTGAGTCTATTTTCTGGGCCAGTAGTCATCCGTCCGTCGTCCGTCTTAAATTTTAACTTTGGCATTTTCTCGGAGACTATTCAATCCAGGGACTTCAAACTTGGCCCAAGGATACATTGTGGCAAGATCTTTCTAAACATATCAAATTCAGTGATCTTTCTCAAAGGTCAAGGTCACAGGGAAGCGAGAAATAGGTCAAATTTAGCCATATTTTGACAAAAGTTGATTTTTCTCAAATACTGTTTTCAACTTCAAGTCAAAACGTGGAACAGAGATATCTAATGGTAAGACCCTTCTATGCATACTAATTTGCATGTCCCATCGAAAAGATCAAGGCTTACAAGTGGTCAGCAAGTGTGCGAAAGATGCCAATTGTTTGGAAGAATTTTAGTTTTCATCAGCAGTTTTGCAAACTTTTCTAAAAACCTTGGCACAAAGGTAGCTGATGATGAGACCTTACCACGCCTACCAAAATTAGTTGACCCCTTGCTAAGGTCAAAGATGATTTACAAATTTGTGAAAAATGCCGCATAGATTTTGAGAAAACGTGGATTTTGCTGGTACAAAGATTTATATTAAAACACTTAATCACTTGTTTATTTCAGTAACCTATGGGAAAGGTCAACGTTACAAAGGTCAGACTAATAATGCGGAACGGTCGTACCCGTGAGTCACGAAGCTTTTGCCATTATTGTTTTTGTTATTTTCTTGCATTTTACACCGGCTTGGCAGTCGCCCTTTTGGCCGGCATTCTGTAGGCATCACATAATAACTGACCTCTGTCTTTTCTGGTGTTGAACAGAGAGAACATTCTCGACGGGCCCACCGCCAAACGGTAATGGTAAGAGGAAAAAAGGAAAATGTGCGGAGCCTCCCGAGGATAAGGTGTGTTAGGAGATTTTCGTTCCTGATTGAGCAATTGTCAAAGCACTCTGGACATCCCGTACCGTTCCAGATAAACCCACCCGGGGTGTACGCCACACGTACACTTCTATTCAAATGAGGTGCGTAGCATTTCATTTGAATAGAAGTGTACTTGTGGCTTACTCCTCGCCGTGTGGGTTTATCGGGAAAGAGTTCCCGCAAACGGTACGGGTTGCTGTTCTTTTGAAATGGCTTTGAGCGACTGCTTGGATTGTGAAGCGTAAGTCAGTCGCTCCGTCAGCAGCACAACTTACTCTGGTTTGAACCGTCATAATAAACGTCAACATAGACTCAGTACACGTCAAGTATTTTCTTTGTTTTTGATTCACAGATTAAAGAGTATGAGAATACTGCGAGCGGTGTGTATGTGTGTGTGTGTGTATGCGTGCGTGCGTGCCTGCCTGCCCTGCGCGCTCGTGTGTGTGTGTTTTGGATACAATAGCAGTGTATTTCAGTTCGATCTTTTGCTGAGTGGAGAGTCGGTGCAAGAGACATGGATTTGTGTGGACTGCATTGCGGCCAGAGTGGCTACGTTAGCAACTGGGGAAAACTTGAGTTTGGTGGCCGACGTGGGGAGGAGGGGTCTGGCGGAGGTAGGGGGGGGGGGGGCCGGAGGAGGGGGGGGGGTGCTTATTAAATTTGATGTGCCGATATTGCCAACAAGCTCCACCATTCGAAAGTAATGCATATATAACATTAACAGTGATGTGTACTGTGTTCATGCCGAATATATAATTATGTACCCACTCCATAAATGTTTCCCTTCTTTGACACATGTATTGATATATTGTATAACAAGCAAATTAATATTCATGAGCTTGCTAGGTGTACTTTCCTTCCCAAAATCAGTCTCCAGTCAGTCATGCGCACCAAGACTCGATCTTGATTCAGGCGCCGGCAAAATATGCTCACACTGCAACATTAACGCGCTCCTTATGTGTAGTAGTAATGACATACTTCTTAGTTAGTATGTATGAATGCTCGAAATTTATATCCTCACACGAACGGAGAAAAGACGCCAGAAAACGTGCGAGTCGGTGGCGGACTGACAAGTGAAATTGACGAGATGTCAGCAGGCAATATGGACAACCTGAGCCAAAGAACAAAATAAACAAACCTGCTGGCATTTTCCGCAATTATGCGTGATCTAGTTACAAGTAGAATTTACTCAGCAACACGCACGGTTATACAATGCACTGATGTCTTCATAGTCAATCGAAATCTACGCGCCGAGTCGACAGCGATGTGCAGCCGTCTGCCATTCATGTATTTTGTCTGAACACCGCATCATCCGCAAAATGAATGACGCGAGGCATAGTTTTGTTTTTGACTAGGTACATGATAAATTATATTGAGCAACAATTTTGTTTGATATAGTGCCGATAAACAGACAGATGTGATTACTTGATTCGAATTAAATGTCCTCGTCTTCGACTCGGGACATTTTGATTCCGAGTCTCGTAATCACTGACATCTGCCTGTTGATATGCACTATATCAAGCAAAATGTTGCTCAATTTAATATAATCAGTGATGTTACGCTTGCTACGAAGGGACGATTAACAAACGAATATTGGTCTGAATCATCGTACCAAAGACAATGATTATAATAGTACTTCCTCAGCTCGCAACTTCATCAACTGTAAATGTAAATTGTGTTCGACTTGTTTGTATGTCTATTTTGAAAAAGAGTTTTAACCCTAAATGTTCAGTAACTGTCTTGTCTATGCGTGTTTCCTTCTTTATTTACACGCTTGGCAGTCGCCTTTTTAGTCTTGATTTATGACACAATCTGTTGATATCGGGCCTTTTAGAAGCCCTGGTAGCCGTCTCTAGCGGTGCACACAGTCCGACCGGCAATAAACGATCGGTGGGGTGCACATTACTCGAGATGTCTGTTACTGGTCACAGCTGTCACTGTAGGCCACGGAACACAGTGCCCTTTCCGTACTGTCCAGTCTCTTAGCCTTAGTCAGTCCCAGTCATCCCCTACAAATCACTACCGCCTACCAGCTGCACATTTGCCATGCACAAAATACAAAAAAAAACAACAAAAAAAAAAAAAAACAGCACATTGACAGTCTCATTTCTTGACTATGAACCTGATTCCTTACCAACCCCAAACCCAAGCACAGCTAAAATCAGCGTGCCCCTCAAATCACTACGTCAACAGCAACTCAACATAGGCCCACAATTGTCCACTGGATAAGCTGAGGATGGTATGAATCAAAGCACCAAACATGTCTCCTCTTATAAACTTATAAAACCACAAATTTCCAGCAAATTCCAACATTCAGGCCTACTACAAATTTTCAAACAAGGCAACTGAAAAGTTATAAAAACACCGGTCCTTGCACTGCCTGAACTGCCCAATTTGAATATGTAACATGAGCTGTATCAGTCGCCGGCTCAGTCTTTCATTTGCGCCGTTTTGTTTCAGGATGTAACTGTGACCGATCCTTGCCAGCAAAACGCATAGATTTTCATGAGCCCGTGTGGCTGCATGAGCTCAGCAGAATCTATGCGTCTCTGTGGAGCTTGAGAACCGAACTTGTGTATGAGGCCGGCCAAGAATAGCCTTCGCTATTATCAGCAGAACACACTCGATGTGCAAAACGCGACTGCATCCTGCAGGCTTACTGACAACCGTTGCAAACACTGACATTATCCAAATGGCGACCAGACGCATTGCGGTTCTGCGCTATGGCCGGCTTATACAGTCCAGAATTAGTCAAGGGCAGCCAGTGCCCGGCCTGCAAAAGCAGATAGAACGACAACAATCGGGAAGATACCAGGAGTCCGGCTTTTTCAGACCTCTAAAATACAGCATATGTGTGCCATGCCGTTGGAAGAAGACAGCAGGTAAACGATACGTCAAAAGCGCACAGTGACTTCCATCGATTATATCTTTCTCTCTCTCTCTCTCTCTATGTTCTAGATGATAGACTTATGTATGGTTTTGTCGAGCAGAGAAACTTGACCGTGGAATTGTCTTGAATCAACGTGACGGGCCCGGCCTTTGGGATTAGTAGGCGAGGGTCTGGGACTGAAGAAAGAAATTACTGAATTGATTAATTAATTACAAATTAGAAAACCTTTGGCTGTCGGTAGCGCGTTTGGTCGAGGTGATTCCTGTCGGTAGCGTGTTTGGTCGAGGTGATTCCTACAGGAATCACCTCGATCAAACGCGCTACCGACAGCCAAAGGCTTATAATCAAAGATAATGGATGACCAAGATGGTCATCCATTATCTTTGTTATAATGAAGCATCTCGATTTACAGTCTTGTAACCGGACTAGTGTAGGCGATTTAAATAGTTATCACTGAAATAGACAAAAACTGCCCATCTAATACAATACTCAAGCGCCTAGTTTAGTCCGCATCCCTTTTGTGGTCTAGGGAAGGGCTGGGGATTTCTGTGGAGAATAAACTATAAGTCTACCCTAGTCTCGCATGCGCACAAAATCCGTGTTGTTTTGCCCTCGCGTTGCGTGTTCAGAAGTCAAATTACCTGCGCAATGGACCGACCACAGTATCCAGAAAGACCCTATTTTGACAGAATTTGGTGTTTGTTGCTGTTAGCGTTTCTACTGAGTTACCAACGTGCGCTCGCACGATCAGTCACACCGCCGTCATACGTGCACGCCTGGACGTACACACAAACAAACTTCTCGCACGTACACACGCACAGTCTCAGTTTTGCTCTCACTCTAGCTGAGCATCATAAGATGGAAATAAGGTTCCAAGATTTATTTATACCAGGAAAAGCATTCGTGATGAAACAAACAACATGATCAAAGTTCGTCAAACCAATACAAGTCCTAATAACTTTAAACACCTTAGGCCTAACACCTATACCTTCGAACACGACACCTAGCAAACCTAGCTCCAAAGCCTGACACCTACAAAGTTGAATACGATCTTATGAACCAAAACTATGCTAGCCTATACACTAGACTAGCAACCAACACAAATGAAAACCAGATTCTAATAACTACAGGAGTTCTAATTAACTAAACATGTCTTAATCTACCATATCTGCCCACGCAGTCTGGTGCCTCTCTTTAATGAGGAACTCTTAATTAACTAAGTATTCCCTTACAGGAATTCTAAATAACTAGGTGCGAGTCCTTTGCAAGGATTAACTAAGTGCGCACTAATATACCGTCGCAATGGACACTGAGTATAAATTCTAATTAACTAAGTGCGACTGACTGAGTCCTTTACATGGATCATATCTAACTAAGTGCGCCTTAATATACCGTCGCAGTGGACAGTATAAATTCTAATTAACTAAGTGCGACTGACTTAGTCCTTTACAGGATTCTAAGTGCGCCTTAATATACCGTCGCAGTGGACAGTATAAATTCTAATGAACTAAGTGCGAATGACTGAGTCCTTTACAAGGATTCTAACTAAATGCGCCTTAATATACCGTCGCAGTGGACAGTATAAATTCTAATTAACTAAGTGCGAGTCCTTTACAAGGATTCTAACTACTAAGTGCGCCTTAATATGCCGTCGCAGTGGTGACAGTATAAACTAAAAGGAAGACAAGCTGAGCGGAGAGACTGAAAACTTAACTATACGTCCTGTGTAGGACATGCTATGCTATTATTGAAGAGACAAGGATTTCCAGCTGGCGCTGATTTCGTCCGGGGGTGGGGGGGGGGGGGGGGTAAGGGGGTTTAGTTCTGGCTGGCTGTCGCTGGTGCCCGCCGCGCATCGCTAGTTTTACAATCTTGCATCCGTCATGGCTGCCCGCGCCCTATGGACCATTCTCAACGAATATTCATGAGGTGAAGGTCGCATCGAAAGCGAGGCTATGTGGGGAACATGTGGGAGGGGCAGACAGTACTTTCAGGGCGACAGAGAAGGAGCAGTCGAAGCGTAGATCGAAACGCCATTGCGTTGTTCCTGTGTGCACATCAAATAGAGCACAGAATAATGAAAACGCAAAACTTTAATTTCATACTTTTCCAAAAGCAACCGAAACTCAACGGAGGAAGGAGTGGTTGATCCGTCCGAATTCGTCTGCTCGTGTGTGGGTGCATGTGCAAGTGTGTCATTGCGCCGGGGTGTGAGAGAAACTTGCATGTATAGACTTTATGGTCTACAGCAGAAACTGTTTAGAGCGACCATCCTTATAGCAGATCACCTGTCTTTATAGACCAACATTTAGGTGGCTGATGCCACTGTTTGCCCTACAAGACCGTCCTCAACTCTCTTGCGGAGACAGCATGAGATGTTTAAGGCCACTTACTTCTTCTAGCAAAAATGGTGATTGCCAGAACAGGTTCTGCTCTGTTAACATTTATTTTTGTTGTTGTAAAATTTAAGTTAGGTGCCTGTTTTCTCGTGTGTATGTGTGCGTGTTTTGCTATAGAATGTCAATGTATTAAAGTTTTGGCTTACAATCTTGATTTCAAGAAAACAGTGGATCAGCTGTGATAGGCCTAAGGTTATTGTCTGATCAGCTTAACACATGAAAATACCATGGCACTACCCTTCAAATGTCATAGTTGATCCCTTTAGATGATTGAGCAGTGCTGCCACGCTCACACACACACACACACACACACTCACACACACACTCACACAACACTTACACACACACACACACACACACACACACACACACACACACACACACACACACACACACACACACACACACACACACACACACACAGAGTGATGAATGTCATACATTTTATTCTGCTGCAGTCTTCTGACTTCGACAATTTTAACCCTTTAGCTGTCAGCAGCGATTTGGTTGAAATAATGCCTGTAAAAAACACTTGAGTCTGAAATTGCTACCAACTGCGAAATCAGTGGTTAAGAGAGGACAAACACTTGTAGATAGTGTTAACCCGCTATCTTATTTATCTACCTGTCGCACACCCACACATGCTTGAATTCACCAAACTGGAAACATTGAGGGGGGATGGGGAGGGGGGGGGGGGGCAGCATGGGACAACACTAAGTAGGCCCACAACCGATAATTGAATTCAAACTGTGTTGTTTTTCGCTGGCTAAATTCACAAAATATACCCGAGTTGATCCCTCCAAAAATGCTAATGTGCTGTCAAATCTTTGAAAAAAAAATAGTGTGCACTCAGTACGTTACAAGTTCCGTGTAAGCTTTGACAAAACACTCATATATCTCAAATGTGTCTCTTGGCTTGACTTCGCGAACGAAGATTTTATAGGAGTTGCCCACGACGTCTGCAGGCTTGTTCGTGGCTGCGGAGGCCAATCCGAGACAGGCAGGTTCGACCGCAGTGGCTGCAGGGGAAGGTATGGCCAGGGTTCTGAGCTGCGGCATCTCTGTTTTTTCTCCTGAGCCGCTTGTCCTTAAGGCTAGCTCTGTGAGAGTCCTCAAATGTGTAGAAGAAAATCATAAAACCACAATCTTCTGAATGCTCCATCTGCTGACAAGTTTCTTCGAACACAATTCAATCATGCTTCAATGCAAATGGCTGTGATTGGTTTACAGGGGACTTATTTTTATATGTGGTCAGATATTTGCTAATGCTCAATATACGGCATAACTCTAAGGCCCCGACGTTCTGCGCTTTCACTCGCCATGTTGCTGTCGCGCGTCCAGCCCCAGATAGCCTCGTTTTCGCGCACGCGACCTTTTGACCCCAAGCTCATTAAGAATCGTCCATGGGGGTCGAGTCGTAGAGTGTGTGTGTGTGTGTGTGTGTGGGGGGGGGGGGGGTTCTCCTTCGTTCTTGTCATTAGTGACGGGTCGTTTGTTTAGATGTGTTGGATCAGGGAGTGTTTGTTAAGTAGTTGTATGGTTTGCGGTGGTGTGCCAAGTGTCCGTGGGGTGGGGTTTACGAGACAGGCTTCCAGTGAGAGGGATGAGCCGTTTAGTATGTCTTCTAGTCTGGCTCTGGCGTGGTTTATGGTTGGGCAGTCTAGGAGTACACTGATCAGTGTTCTGTTGTGAGTGTGTGGCCGCATGTACACATGACTGGGTTGGGGTGGACCAGGTATCTCTCGCCGCCCCCTAGTCTGATTCTTGTTAGTCGGGTTTGGTCTTTCCTTTTCAGTGCCTGAGAGTAGGATGGGTACGTTGTTTAGGACCCTCTTGAGGCCTTTACGTCTACCTCTTTTTGCGTGATGGAATTCCTTTTCCCATAGATTTTGGAAGGCTGGCCGGAGGGCGTTTGATCTTTCGGCTGCCAACAGGGGTAGGTTGATTCTTGGTCGAGGCCTTTCTTCGCTATTAATTTTATCTGCTTTCTCATTACCTGGGATCCCTACATGGGAGGGAACCCAAATGAACTTAATTTCCTGTGTAGGACGTGGTGATGATGATGATGATATTAAAAAGGGACATGGACTTCCAGCTCTCGCTGATTTCGTCCAGGGGGGGGGGGTGGGCCAGAGGGGGGGGGGGGGTGTCGATCTGTCTGTCTGTCTCTCCGTCGTTCAGCGGCTGGTGTTATTTGCCGGGGCCGGGTGGTTGGTGGTGGAGGAGGCGGGTGGTGTGGCCGGGGGACCGTTGCTTAGTGCCAGGCTGGAGGGTGGTGGTGGTAGGCCAGCCACTCTAGAAGGTCTTGCAGGAGTGGTGGCGGCCGGTAGAACCGTGGCCGGCTGTGGTAGGGTCTGGGGAGGTTGGGTGGTGGTGGTGGTGGCCAGGTGATCTTGGGCCGGGGGGTCGGGCGCTGGAATGGCCGGGGTGGGTGGCGGTGTTGCGGTGGCAGGCGAAGGTGCGGTGGCGGCGTGGCGAGTAGTGGTAGGCGCTGGTGTCGGAAGCGCTTAGGCGGTCGGTGGCGTCTGCGTTGCTGTGGGCCGGTGACTGGTCCGTCGCCTGACTGTGGTGGTGGCTGTTGGGGGGCCGGGTCTGTACCCGTGTCTTGGAGGGTCTTGTTGGTCGGGGTTGGCGTTGGTGGGGCCTCGGTTTCCGTGCCCATCTCCTGAGTTGTGGTTGGCGTGGTGCCGGTCTTTTTGTCGGCTGTCAGTGGGGCGTCCGTCGTTGTTTGACTCCCCGTGTGGGACTTTGGGGCTGTGGCCTGGCTGGCCGTGTCCTTTGTCGTGGGGGGTTCGAGATCTTTGATGGCGCCCGAGTGCACCAGCCACCGGGCGGCGACTAGTGCTCGGTGGTATGGGTCGCCATCAATCGCCGATATGACGGGTACGGCGTCCTGGAGGAGAAGCACCAGCTCCTCGAAGCCAATCTCCCGGAGCCGAGTCCCCCCCTCCTCCAACGATGCCGGCCGCTCCCGAGTTAGTGATTCGGGAATAACGACCGGCGGTGCGGAGTGTGGGGAGTCCGCCCACGACGACGGCTCCGACGAGTCTCCGTGCTCCTCCTCTACCTGTGGTGGTGATGGGTGGGTGCGGCCGCGTGGTGGCCGTACCGCTCGTAGAAGTCCTGTATCTGTGTTGAGAGGGATGGATACCCGAATCCTTCCGTGGAGCTCGACTGGGGGGTCGGTTGGTAGCTTGTTCGCTGGGGGGGGGGGGGGGGGGGGGCGAGGGTGCCCGCGTAGGCTGTACTTGGTCTTGTGGCCGTATCGGTGGGGAGAGAGGGGGCTTATAGCTCCTAGTCTCTCGCCTGGCCGGTGGCTGTGGTCTCGGTGCTTGCAGGAGGGTGGAGGTGTATTCCTCCACCTGTTCCTTGTTGGTCTTTCGGCGATTTTTCTTCGTTCTGTCCATCTTGCTGTGCGGGCCTCTTGGCTTGCAACTTGTGCTGCAGCGTGTAGGCTGGCTGGCTCGCTTCTTGTACTGGCTTGTTCCTTGCTTGTGGCTGTGTGTGGAGAGAGCGGTGGGCCGTCCTCTCTCCTTCGCTGCAGAGCTCCGAATGTAGGACGTGGCGATTGCGATTTTAAAAAGGGATCGGGACTTCCAGCTATCGCTGATTTCGTCCAGGGGGGGGGGGGGGTGTGGGGGGTGGGACGGGGATGGGGGGAGGGGGTCTATATTCTGGCTGTTTGTCGCTGATGTCCGCGCATCGTCTTTCATCATGTTTGTCCGCTTCACCAGAGGCCGGGTCATTGGGGGAAGAGCCTGAGTTCCCGTGAGGAACCGGATTCCAGTCTCCCTGGCCGATGGTGTGGGTTCTTGTTCCTCCTTTTGGTGGTTCCAGTCCAAGTCCCGGTTTTCTTGGCCCGCCGGCTATTGCCCTCTTTGTTTGAGGGGGGTTGATTTTTACTACCCCCCCCCCCCCCCTATATGTGTTCGTGTTTTTCTCTGGAGGGGGGTGTGTGTGCCCTCCGTTGCCCAGGGAGTGCATGGACGAAGGATGCTAAACCTCCCTGGGAACCCTATTTATTTTGATGGGTGGCGACCGTACGCAGGCGAGCGGGGAGTCACACGGTGTCGGAGTGCCGACTAGGGTACCTCGCCCCCCTGGGTTGGCTAACCCCCCTATCCCGCAGAGTGGACCTTCCAGGAGTGTCCTCCTCTACGTCCCAATACAGGGAAGGCGGACCGCGGAGCCGGCGGATAGCCCCCGGGCGCGTCCCACCAAGAGTTTCGGTGGGGGGGGGGGGGGGGCTCCGTTGCCCACCGCCGGCCCCGGGGACCACCTCCCCGCTAGGAGGGGGGTAGTTAGTCAAAAAGCCTCCCGGTAGAGACCTATGGGGCATTCCCTCAAACACCTGGGAGGGTTATCTTAACATACCGGGGGGGCGGAAAAATAAAGGAAAGTAAAGTGAAAAGACAAAAAACTAACAAAAAACCCCAAACAAACAAAAAAAAGATGATGTGATGGGTGGTTCCTGGGCACCCTCCCCCTCCCCCCCCCCCACGCCCGAACGGAGCTACCGGACCCGGCGGTGGCCTCCGCCGGACCGGGGAGCCCATCCGTGGCGGGGGGGGGGGGGGGGGGAAGAGGGGGCGGTCCAGGACCGAGTGATTGGTGGTGATGAGGATGATGATGTCTCTTTTATTAACCGTGGGGCGGGTGTGGGACCATGAGGTGGGATGGTGATGAGGGTGACCTGTGTTTGCCATTCGGCCCTGACGGGCCCACGGCAACACTTCGCGAGTGGATAGTTTGAGGATAAGTGGGGAGGGGCCGGTGGGGGACGGGGTCCGCCACCGCGTGACTATAGGAGGGTGTTATCCTCCGCATAAGCCGTCACCCATTATCTATGTTTATAAGGAGTGCATTGACGATGGATGCTAAACCTCCTTTGGTTGGACCTAGTTTATTTAAGTGGTTGGCCCATCTTCATCCAGGCTGGACTCCAGCCGCCCGGATTTACCCGCTCTCTATTGGCTCCCCCCTGTGTTCCTTCCCGGGACCTGTCTGATCGGCCCCGGGAGGCCCGGCGGAGGACTGGGGCCCCTCGAGGCGCCTCGCGGTTTCCGGGCACGGCCCGCCTGAATGGTGGCTGCCCATTGCGCGGCCACCGCAGAGCTCCCCGTGGTCCCGTTCCCGCCGGGTAGGGTTGGGAGAGGTGGGTGATTTAAAAAAAAAAAAAAAAAAAAGGAGGGGGATGGGTGGGGGTGTATGGATGAGGTGACTCTTTATTATCTGGGGAGGGGAGGGGGGGGGGCGGGTGCTCAGACCGTGAGATGAGAGGGTAGGAGATGATGGGTTCACCCTCTCCCGCCGCCCCCCGGCCTTTATTGGGAGGGCGGCGGGGCGAGGCGGGCGTTACCGGAGTGGATAGATACCAGAGGCTATGGGGTGGGGTCGTGAGAGCAGGTACCGGGCAGTTCTGGGAGACCTGACTTCGGGAGGGCTTCCCACTGTCTAGGGTGCTATCTTTTTTGAGCGCCCCGGTCGGGCAATCCAGGCGGGGTGGTTGTGATGGGGGTGAGGTGGGGTGGGGTACAATCTTTATCACCTTGGGGGCTCTAGGGTGGAGGGGGGAGGGTGCTTGGACCATGGCTGGTGAAGGAGGATGATTGGTGGTGGGGAGACCTCTTCACTCACTCAATCTGGCGTTCTTTCAGTCTTCCTTCTTTTATTTCCCTTGCATACGCTCAGTCTTACTTCCTCTTTCAAATCATTCAGGCACCCTTCATGCCCGACCGGGGGACTATCTATGTTTGAGCACTTCAGGCCCGGGGGTGCTCGGACGACGACGAGAGCTAGCCCCCGAACTCATCGCCATGATCGAGGATCATGAGCCTTTCGTGCTATGGGAGGGGGGTTGGGTTCTTTCTATGTTTGGTTATATGTACTTAACTAGGGGGTGTTCGTTGAGTAGGTGTATTGTGTGTTTGGTGGTAGTGCACCATGTTGTTGCGTCGGGGTTTATGAGGCCTTCTAGAGTGAGAGGTGTGTTGAGTTTATCTGCTATTGCGGTTCTGGTTTCTTCTATGTTTGGACAGTCTAGCAGTATGTGTTCTGTGGTCAGAGTGGGTCCGCATGTGCACATTATTTGGGTTGGGAGGACCCCCAATCGGATTCTTGTTAGCCGTGACTGATCTTTCCTTTTGCCTGAAAAGAGGATGGGTGTGTTGTTAGGTTTTTTCGTCTTCCCCTTTTGGTCTGGTGGAATTCTTTTTCCCATAGGTTTTGGAAGGCGGGTCGGAGTGCTCTTGACCTTTCGTTTGCTGAGAGGGGCAGGTTGAAGAAGGTCGATTCTTGGTCAAGGCCTTTCTTCGCTGCCCTGTCTGCTCGCTCGTTGCCTGGGATCCCCACATGGGAGGGGACCCACATGATCTTGACCGATTGGCCGCGTTCTGCGAGTTCGGCTGCTCGTAGCCTGATCAGGTAGGTTAGATCCTCTCTGCACGAGTCTAGGTTTTGAATCGCTTGGATTGCGGATAGTGAGTCCGTCACTATGAGAATATTTTTGGACTTTGGTAGGTCGCTTTTTATCGCCTTAATGGCGCCTAATATGGCCGTGAGTTCGGCTGTGAAGACTGCTGTGTGGTCGGGTAGTTTGATAGCCCGGTCCGATTTGTTGGGGACGTGGATACCTAGTCCGGTTGTGTGGGTAGTTGGGTCGTGGGACCCGTCTGTATAAATGAGCTCGTAGTTTTTATATGTAATGGTTTTTTTAATGTCAAACTCCATTTTCATTTTGGGCCCGTCTAACTCTTTCTGATATTTAGTGAGGTCCAGATCTACCTCTATTTGTGGGAGTCTCCACGGTGGTACCGTTATTTGTGTGTTCGGTGTCTTATTTGGCAGTTTGAGGTTTATAGTGTCCTCCATTTCTTGGACCACCGTTTTTATATGTGGTGTTTGTTTGCGTTTACCTCTATGGGTGTGGTCTGTGGTGAGTGTGTATTTGGCGGGGTGGTCCTCTTGCATGCATATTGTTTTGTAATATTGGTTGGCCGCTCTCTGTTTTATTATAAGTGTTACGGGTTTTGACCACTCTTTGTCAGCACAAGCAGATTGGGGGTGTGTCTGGGGACCCCCAGGACCACCTTCAAGGCGTCCGCTTGTACTGACATCAGTTTTTTTGTTTGAGATTTGTTTAGGTTGGTAAGCAGTGGGGCTGCGTAGAGTAGTCTGGACATTACAAAGGCATGGTACAGGTTTAGGAGTGACTTGGGGTCAGTGCCCCAGTCTGCTCCGCTGACCTTGCACATTAGGTTTATTCCTTTCCTGGCAGACTGGCATATTTGCTCAATATACAGCGTCCAATTATTGTTTTTTTGTGAATGTTACTCCTAGGAATTTGATGCTTCGGCCATATTCTATCTCTGTTTTACGAATTTGTAATTTGGGGATAGGGGCTTTCATTTGGTATTTTGGAATTTGATTGGTCCTAAATATGATTGCTTGGGTTTTGTTGGGGGAAATTTTGAGGCCTGCTCTTACTAGCCAATTTTCTATTCTTGTTAGGTCTTGTTGGAATTCTTGGAATCCTACTAGTTCCCATTTAAACTTTCTTTGTCTGCTCTTGATCTTTCCTATTAGTGAGGTGTCGTCGGCGAATTGCATTATTTTGTTATGTCTGACGACGTGCTGCAGGCCTGTGAGCAGGAGTGTGAATAGGATGGGGCTGAGTACCGATCCTTGTGGTACACCGTTATCTAGGGTGTGTTCTTTGGATATCGCATTACCTATTCTTACTGTTATTTTTCAGTCTGCCAGGAAGCATTTGACAAAGTTATACATTTTGTTTGTTATTCCGAGGTCGCCCAGTCTGCTAAGTAGTTTTTCGTGCCAAACCATGTCATAGGCTTTCTCCATGTCGAGGAAAATCCTATGAGTTCAGTTCCCCTCTCTTGGTGGGTGTTTAGGATCTCTTGTTGTAAGGTAGTTAGGTGGTCAAGTGTACTGCGCTTTTTCCTAAATCCACTTTGCTGTGGGGGTAGGATGTGGTGTTTATCGCAGTGGGACATAAGTCTGTATTTGAGTATTTTTTCTAGTATTTTGCCCAACTGGGATGTTAATGCGATGGGCCTATAGCTGTCGGGTTGGTGTGTTGGTTTTTCTGGTTTCGGGAGGGGAAAGACTAACGCTTTTTTCCACTGTGTGGGGAATATGCCTTTGGAGTAGATGTCGTTGAAGAGGGTAACTATAGCTCTTTTCATGGAGGGGTGACTTTTTTTTGTATCATCTCGTATGTGATTAGGGGGCTTTACCTTTCCCCGCGGTTCTTAGGGCTTGGATTAGTTCTAAGATTGTTATTTCGCTATCTAGCTCGTAGTTGTTTATCTGGGGTGGTTGTTCGAAGCAGGTACTCAGATGGGGTTTGAGGTCCCTGAATTCTGGTGTTAAGTTGTCATTTGAGCTAGCTAGGCTAAATGTGTGGGCTAGTAATTCTGCTTTTTCTTGGTCCGTGGCATACACTCTGTTTTCTGTTTTAAGGGATGGCATGCTAACTCTCGGGCCATTGTTGATGGCTTTGATTTTATCCCAACTTTCTTTAATCTTAGTGTTGATGTTAATTGATTCTGTGAAGGCATGCCAGTCTTCCTTCTTGGCTTCTTTAATGGTGCGATCTGCTATGGTTTTGGCACGTTTGTACTCTATCCTATTTTCGGGCGTTTTGTGTTTGTTTTTTCCATATTTGGAGCTTTCTTTTTCTGTTTTTTACTTCTCGATCACAGGCCTTGGTCCACCAGGATTTTCCTGGCCTTCCATTATCGGGTCTGTCCGGTGTGCACTCCGTGACTGATCCGATAATGTGGTCTGTGATTTGGGCCGTTTTTCCATCTATGTCGTGGCTCTCGTCCCAGTTTGGGGTGAACCTAGTCAGTTCGTGGTATTTTACCCAGTCTGTCCGCCTGGTGTTGTTTTTTTGCGGGGCCCCTGTGGGTGGTTGTAGGGGGGGTTTGCTTCTATCGTTAATTGTTATCAGTGCTGGGAAATGGTCGCTCCCTAGGTTGTCGCTGTTTATTTGCCACTGAGTTTCCACGGCGATGGTGTTGGTGGCTATGGCTACGTCTAGGGCGTTCATAGTGTCTGTTGCCCTGGGCGAACATGTGTGTGGGCTCTCCCGTGTTTAAAATGCATCGCTGGGTCTCATTTATGGCTGTTTCAAGTTTTTTCCCAGCTGTATCTGATGATATTTGGTTATCGTCCCATTGGGGGCTTTTAGCGTTAAAGTCTCCTACCACTATGTCCCCTGCTAGTAGTAGATCTTTGAGGTTTTCTATTGTTATCTGGCTGTATGCTTTTTCGTTGGGGATGTAGATGTTTACTATCTTTAGTTTGCGGTTTGTTGGTGTGGTTATTTCACCTATTATGGCCTCTATCTGTGGGTTTAGAGTATGGGTGATTTCTGTGATTGCTATTTCGGTTTTGGTGTAGATGGCTACTCCTCCTCCTCGCTGATTTGTTCTACTTTTATAAATGGGTGGGTATTTGTACCCCTTTATTTGGGGAGGTTTATCCCGAAAACCCGTCTCCTGGAGGGCGAGGATTTCCGGGGGGTTTGGGGTTAACCAGTTTTTGAGTTCGTCTAGTTTTGAATAGAGGAACCTGCAGTTCCATTGAAGGATGCGGAGGCCTGCGAAAGCTTTAGAGTTAGATGTTTTGCATCATGCTGAGGAATTGACCCATAAACTGGTTTATCCCTCTCGTGTCACCGTGTCTTTTCATCCCTGCAGTTACCATATTTCCCCATGCTGTCATGGAGATGATGTGATGGTGTAGGAGAAGTCTATCCTGGCTGATCGTCGGGCCGTCTGGCCGCGCCCCTCCCCCGTCTCCGCCTGATAGGTACATGGGGGACAGGCTGGTCCATTCGAAGGCGGTGGGGATGGCTGCAGCCACCTCTTTTCTAGCCCGTTCATGGATCAGCCCGGGTGGCATCTCTCTATCCCTGATTTGTGGGGAGTGTCCTACCCTTTGCGTGTTGATTGACTGTTGATTGGCTGCTGGCGTGTCGATTGCCTGGTGGCTCGGTGTGACCGGGCGGTTTGTGTGCCTATGGCTAGTTGGGAGTTGCCCTCCGGCTGCTCCCGGCCTGTGGGGGGGGGGGGGGCGTTATTGTTGTTTGTTGTGGTGGTTGACTGGTTGGCCGTGGTTGGCGGGTGTTTGTGCCTGTCGCTGGTTGTTGTTTTGCATATTAGTGTTTACTGTTGGTGGGTCGTGTTGGGTTCTTCCCTCTAGCTGGTGCGGGGTTGCGCGGTTTGCCTGTGAGGTGGTTTGTCTATTTGGGTCATGATGGGTTTGAGGCCCACGGGGCCAGCACTCTCTCAATGCTTGCGTGTAGGATTTTTTTCGCATGCCCGCGATTCTGGTGGCTTTATTGTGTGCCTTTTGGAGTTCGCACCCTCCATAGTGTGCTCCGTGCCCTTTGCCGTTGCAGTTTGGGCAAACAAAGTGTTTGCGGTCATTGTGTGTGCATTGTGTGGTCTGGTGATTCCCTCCACATTTCGCGCATACTGTTTCTCTTTTGCAGGCGTTGGTTGGGTGGCCAAATTTTTGGCAGTTACGGTAGGACGTGATGATGATGATATTAAAAAGGGACATGGACTTCCAGCTCTCGCTGATTTCGTCCAGGGGGGGGGGGGTGGGCCAGGGGGGTTGGGGGGTGGGGGTCTGTCCTGACTGTTCGTCGCTGATGCACTCGCATCACTTTTTTTTTTTCTCATCATGTCTGCCCGCGCCCCAGGGGGCTGGGTCGTTGGGGAGAGCCCGTGCTCTCGTGGACGCTTGGGTCTTGCTTGGGTCCTCCGTCTTGCTTGGTTGGTGGTGTGTTCTTCCTTCTCTCCCTTGTTGATAGTCACAGTCCAAGGCCCGGTTCTCTTTGGCCCCGCCCGCTATGCACCCTCTTGTTTGTACTTCTTCTTCTTCTGCTTGAACAGGGACAGGGACTTCCAACTTCCGTTGATTTCGTCCGGGGGGTGGTGGGGGGGGTGGTGGGGGGGGGGGTGGGCCAGGGGGTTTGGGGGGGAGGTTGTCTCGCTGACTGTCTGCCGCTCCGTCGCTCAACTGGCTGATGTTGCTGCCGGGGCCGGGTGGTTGGTGGTGCAGGAGGCAGGTGCTAGGCCGGAGGACCGTCACCTATCGCCAGGCTGGTGGGTGGTGGTGTGCCAACCACTCCAGAAGATGTTGTAGGAGTGGTGGCGGTGGTGGTGGGGGTGGCCGGGGGAACCGTGGCCGGTTGTAGATGGGTCTGGGGAGGTAGGGTGGTGGTGGCGGCGGCCAGTCAATTCTTGGTCGAGGTGTGGCGCGCTGGTGTGGACGGGGTGGGTGACGGTGTTGGGGTGGTAGGCGGAGGTGTGGTGGCGGCGTAGGGAGCAGTGCCGGGCGTCGCTGCCGGTGTCGGAACCACTTTGGAGGCCGGTTGCGCCGTCGCCGGTGTGGTTCCGTGCTGGTTGTCTGTGGCGGCTCGGTGGTGGTGCCTTTTTCCTCTTGCTGGGGGGCAGGGGTTGCATCAGTGCCTACTTCCTGCGTAGGCGGCGCGGTGTTACTGTAACCCCTGTGGCTGGTGGCGGTGGTGGTAGTCCCAGTCTTCTTTGTCGCAGTCTGTGGGGCCGCCAACGTCCCTGTTGACTGCAGCTTGGGCGCCACCTGACACTCTGCTTCCACGTAGGTGGTACTTGACTTGACTTGAAAAGGGACAGGGACTTCCAACTCTCGTTGATTTCGTCCGGAGGGGGGGGGCAGGGGGGTTTGGGGGGGGGGGGGTTGTCTCGCTGACTGTCTGCCGCTCCGTCGCGCCGCTGGCTGATGGTACTGCCGGGGCCGGGTGGTTGGTGGTGGAGGAGGCGGGTGGTGTGGCCGGGAGACCGTTGCCTAGCGCCAAGCTGGTGGGTGGTGGTGGGCCAGCCACTCCCAAAGATCTTGCAGGAGTGGTGGCGGGGGTGGTGGCGGCCGGTAGAGCCGTGGCCGGCTGTGGTAGGATCTGAGGAGGATGGGTGGTGGTGGTGGTGGCCAGTTGATTTTGGGCCGGGGGGTCGGGCGCTGGAAAGGCCGAGGTGGGTGGCGGTGTTGAGGGGGCAGGCGCATGTGTGGCGGTGGCGTGGGGAGGAGTGGTGGGCGCTGGTGCCGGAATCGCTTGGGCGGTCGGTGGCGTCTTCTCTTTTGCAGGCCGGTGGCTGGTCCGTTGCCTGCCTGTTGGGGGGCCGGGTCTGTACCCGTGTCTTGACGGGTCACGGTGGTTGGTGTTGGCGCCGGTGGGGTCTTGGTTCCCGTGCCCATCTCTTGGGTTGCGGGTGTTGGTGACGTGTTGCCACATCCTGTGTCTCTTGTGGCGGGGGGTGGCGTGGTGGTGGTCTCTTTGTTAGCTGTCAGTGGGGTGTCAGGATTAGCCTGACTCTCCATATGGGTCGTGGGGGCCACGGCCTGGCTGGCTGTTTCGTGGGTTTTTGGCGGCTCTAGGTCCTTGATGGCGCCCGAGTGCACCAGCCACCGGGCGGCGACTAGTGCTCGGTGGTAGGGGTCGCCATCAATTGCCGTTATGATAGGTACGGCGTCTTGGAGGAGGATCACCATTTCCTCGAAGCCGATCTCCCTGAGTCGAGTCCCCCCCTCCTCCAACGTTGCCGGCCGCTCCCGAGTTAGTGCCTCGGGGATGACGATCGGCGGTGGGGAGTACAGGGACTCCGCCCACGAAGACGGCTCCGATGAGTCCTCGTGTTCTTCTTCTTCCAGTGTTGGTGGTGGTGGGTACTGGAAGGCGGGCGGGGGAGCGTATTGGCTATACTGGGCCAAAAAGCTCTGTAGTTCCCGTGGTGGGGTGAATCCTAGCGACCCTCCCACCACGGAACTCTGCTGGGGCGGGTAGCTTGCTTGCTGCGGGGGCGAGGGTGCCCGTTGCACTTGGTCCAGTGGCCTTATTGGAGGGGAGAGAGGGGGCTTGTAGCTCCTCGTCTCCCTCCTGGCCGTTGACTGTTGTCTCTGTACTTGGGGGAGGGTGGAGGTGTACTCCTCCACCTGTTCCCTGTTGGTCTTGCGTCGGTTTCTTTTTCCTTTGTCCATCGCTGGGCTGGCTGGCTTGCTTGGTTTGGCTGGCTTTGTCGCTGGCTGACTTGCCTTGTGGGAGAGAGCGGTGAGCCGTCCTCTCTCCTTCGCTGCTGAGCGCCGAATGATCGATCGTAGGTGGTACGCTAGGCACCCGCTATTTATACTCTACTCTTAAGAGTGTGTTCGGCGTGCCTCGCGCTGATTGGCGGACATACTCGCTCTTGACACAGAGCTGTGTCGCCAGCTTGAGTCTGTGGGCGTGCTGGGGAAAATATGTGCCACTCAGTGAAACCCTGGACTAAATCGTCTCCCCTGCTACAGTATCAACGTCTTCTGCTGTACTATCAGATATGATATAGAGGAACACGTATTATTTCTCCTTTTTTTTTTAAAATTTAAATTTTCAGTGTTGTACAGTGAAAGTCTCGCCTTTCTCACAAATGCATTTTCTCAAAAAAGGGCTTTTGCCATATAACCCGCAGAACAGAAAAGGTTGATACAGTTTGACACACCTTGTAAAACCCCCACACCAAAGGCAGTACATCGAAATAATGTTTTAATATATGTTTTAATCGTAGCTATCCTGTTGGATTAGGATTGTTTAGGCATTTAGAGGCAAACATTTTTCGATGCGACCAACTTAAAAGACTGTGGAAACCTGATTGGTTTCATGTGACTAGTTTGACAGGTGAACTCGGCTCATTCAGCGGCCCGACGGCGGCCGTATTTCCGCCAAATTTTGGAGACGTCATCTAAGGACTATGCACCTGTTGCAGGAGATGGATCGACCATGATAATTCAAGGGTAGTGCCAGATGAGCTTGGGCCGGCACCGACAGGCGCCAAGCTAATCTGGCACTACCCTTAGTTATCATGGTCGACCCATCTGCTGTAGTACGTCAGGGCTGAATGGGTTAACTCATTCTACCCCAGACACACCAGAGCAAAATAAAGATCGACCATGATAGTTCAAGGGTGATGCCAGAATAGCTTGGCGCCTATGGGCGCCAAGCTATTCTGGCATCACCCTTGAACTATCATGGTCGATCCGTGTCCTGCACTGCAACGCAGTCTTCAAAGGACGACTTCAAAATTTGGGGATTTCGGTCTTGGGGTAGATTGAGTTAAGTCATTACCTACTGAACGAGAGTGTTTGTTTTGTGTGTGTGTGTGGACTGGGGGTGGCGATGGAGGGAGGGGTGGGGTGGGGAAAGAAATCTTTCTTTGTATGCACATAATTATTACAAGTGTTGTCATTTCACGCGTCAATGCAGAATAAATGTAAAAGTTGATGATAATCATTTATTTAGTAATCTGCAGCCCGGCATCCACGGTAAGTGTGCCGTGCGTGGGGGTAGGCAACTGACTCGCAGAAAACGTGTTTAGTGTATCAACACGACGCGCTCGTTAGGCGCTTTGAATATATTAGTGAGGTTACATCGAACGACTCCCAACTTGGGGCGGTCCGTGGCGGCGAAGCGGTAAAGCGCCTGCCACCAATGCTAGAGGCGCGAGGTTCAATACCCGGTTTCGGCGTGGGACTTTTCTCCTCTAGTAAGTGTCACCGTTAATTTGAGCGGATACAGAAGTCAATCAGACGCGCACGGTTGATGCAGGTTCACTTTGCTCCTGAAGTAAATAGAGATTATTTTGGATTTGAACTTTGAAGTACATCTTTTCAACGTCATTTACGTTATTTTTCCTGGTCTTGAAAACAGCCTCAACATTCTGAAGACTTTTTGTCCGGATACAACATGCATGTTGTTCGTCTGTTTTCCAGGCTAACGGCTCTAAGTGTAGGTCTGCTCTTTTTTATTAGTGGAGATGAGATTTTTAACTGGTCAAGCACACTCTTATCCGACTGGTCTTAAGCACAAGCCAGGCAGACTGAAATCCATCTCCGAACCGTTTCCATCTAAATCACCATGTTCGAACGTTCAGCTAAACACCTAAATTAAAAAAAAAAGAAGTTTTTACAACCCATTCAAAAAATCCGCACTCACATACTCACAAGAACTCTTATGATCAAGCTTTATCGGGACTGCATGAGACACAATACAGATAGTAGCCCTCTCCATTATATTACATGTTTTATTTATTTATTTATTTATTTATTATTGATTCATTTATGTATTCACTTACATATTTATTTATTATCTATCCTTTTAATTATGGGTGGAAGGAATACCTTGATGCACATGATCACTAGTGGTATGGTGGTGGCCACCAAGGAAAGGAATTTTTTTTTTTCCATATGCATACATCTGTGCATGTTCAGTCATAATCTATCCTTTACTTAGCATGCATATTCATAGGTCCCAGGTATCTCCGACTTAATTAATTAATTAATTAATTAATTAATTAATTAATTAATTTGTGATGTATATTTACATCAGCATACAAGATGAGAACATACATGTATACATAAATGGTAATAGGTGCCATTCCACCCGCTCCCCACCGCACATACACACACAAAACACCCATCAAAAGACATGCGCGTCTGTGCATGTTTATAAAATATCCTTTACTGGGTATTTATATGTCCCAAGTATCTTTGAGTTACATTATTTTATGTATTTAAATTTATTATTTATTTTTGTTTGTTTGTAAGTAGGTTTTGTACATACACATTAGCATACAACAAGAAAATATACACATATATTATGGTAATAGGTTCCATACCGCCCACTCCCAACCCCTCCCTACATACACAAAACCGCTGAACACCCACCAAAAGACATGCACATCTGTGCATGTTCAAAATGTATCCTTTATTTAGCATTTATATGTCCCAGGTACCTTTGACTTACTTTATCTTATTTTTTTAAATTATTTATTTATTTATTTTGTAATGTAGGTTTTGTACATACAGATCAGCATACAACATGAGAACATACACATACATATGGTAATAGGCGCCATACTGCCCACTCCCAACCACATTCCACAAACACAGAACACCCGCCAAAAGACAAGTACATCTGTGCATGTTTTTCTTCTTCTCCTTCTTCAGCGTTCCTGTGTGCATGTTCATAATCTATCCTTTACCCAGGTATCTTGACTTACTTTATGTTATTTATTTAATCGCCATGAGATGGCGTTAGTCGCCTGCTCGGCACTAAACCCAAATAAGTATTTATTTAAATTATTTATTTATTTACTTTTGTTTGTTTGTAAGGCAGGTTTTGTACATACACATCAGCATACAAGAAGAAAATATACACATATATAGATGGTAATAGGTGCCATACCGCCCGCTCCCAACCCACATACACACAAAACCGCAGAACACCTACCTAAAGACATGCACATCTGTGTATGTTCATAATCTATCCTTTACCTAGCATGCATATGTCCCAGGCACCGTAGACTTACTTTATCTTATTTATTTAAATTATTTATTTATTCATTTTGTTTGTTTGTAGTGTAGGTTTTGTACATACACATCAGCATAAGAACATACACGTACATGGTAATAGGTGCCATACCGCTCGCTCCCAACCGGCCCACTCCAGTTACACACACAAAACCGCAGAACACCCACCAAAACAATGTACATCTGTGCATGTTGTTAATCTATCCTATACTTACCATTCGTATGTCCCAGGTATCTTTGACTTACTTTATCTTATTTAACGGCCGTGAGATAACCGTAGTCGCCTGCGCGGCGTTACTGAAACCCAAATAACTATTTATTTAAATTATTTATTTATGTTTGTTTGAAAATGTAGGTTTTGTACATACACATCAGCATACAACATGAGAACATACACATACATGGTAATAGGTGCCATACCGTCCCGCTTTCAACCCCACCCCACATACACACAAAACCGCAGAACACCCACAAAAAAACATGCACAATTGTATACTGATGGGCATTAGTGGACTGTAAAACCTATTAGAGACTTGAGGTTAAGAAAGTGGCTTGTATTAACTGCGGCCTGTATTTTAGCTGCCCACCTACAAATCTCATGTGTACAGTACACTGCACACGCAGCCATCAGTTCTGTGAAAAGTACTGTTGGCCTCATGCACAGGGGCACCAAACTTAAAGGTGAGGCCACAACTGCCACCTCAAACAAAACGCTACCTACACACACATATCAATGATACAGTCAACCTCCATGTGCGTTAGGTGGGGCAGGCTTAAAGTATGGGACTGTAAATCTTACAGCGAAATGTCAAAGCCAGTAAGAAAATAATATAACAGCACCAAGTACATGTATTTTGTAAATCACTCAAATAAAACATGACCCGAACTCATCGAGCCCAATGGTGTTATGAGTGGATGATGGAAACACTAAAAGAAATAGTACGTGTACATTATAAAGTATGTGCCTCCTCCTCTTCCCACCCCCCCCCCCCCCCGCCCCCCTACCTTTAACTAGCTGTAGTCATCTTAAAACATATCTCACTTCAGTGACTGTTTTATTAAATCATCTCTGTGTCACCTTTCTCCGTTTTCTTTCTTGTTTTAATCGCAATATATATGAGTGTAAGTGTTAATGCCACCAGCTAACAATCCTTGCAGCGCACTGCAAATGTCTATATGCAGACAAACTGCAAATTACGCAGTAGCAAAATACAGTCTGTTCCTCTTTTGTGCAGTAGGCTACAGCTAGCAAGATAGGGTTTAATTTTAAACAAAGCCGCATTGCATGAACTTCCAAGCGTGTTCACATTGTGCTGTGGTTTTTTTCAGTGTGAAGTGTACTGTACCATCAGTGATCACTGAGACTGCATAGGCACTGGCAGTGTTCGCACATCACAACATAGCTTGCCAGTGCAACTGATGGAATTAAATGTTACAGTAACAAATAATTAATCAAGTTCCGAAACTTTGTTCAGCCATGACAGTTAAAACCAAGTGGTGTGGCACTCTTTCTCTGTTACAGCATGCAACATGTTGCACTTCGGAATTAGGTTTCGAAGATAGCGTTTGTTTTTGTGGGTTGCGTTTTGTTTTGGTGCTGTGGTGTCGAAGTGAAACAGGCAAAGCGATGGTAAAGTGAATGAAAATCAAGACGTAAAAATACACAAAGCAACTTTGCACGTTCGCTTTTTTGGGGAAACAAACAAGCTTATGTAGAACAAATCAAAAAGAACTCGTCGGCACACCGAAATTCACGGCAACGAGTCCGCGTGTATCCTGTATCATGTGTCGATCACTTGATTTGGGATACCTTATTGTTGAGTAACGATATTTGAGCTCAAGGCAAGCTTTTTAAGTGTGAAAATTTACGTAAAAAAATAAATGAAATCCATTTAAGTGACATATAGTGCATACTACCACTGCAGACGGGAACAATGAGGCCCGTTTAAACTACTGATCCCCAGTGAACATGGCCGCTGCGACAGTCCTGGTTTCGTCTGCAGCCGTACTGGAAACAAATTAATGTGCTAGGGACAGAAAAATGTCTCCATCCTCCGGCGGTTTAAAACGAGTGCGCACTGCTACACTTCATTTTGATACACCCGAAACTGTGTTACTATCTAGAAAATCACTGTCTCGTAAACGGCTGATCGTCTATGAAGGGCAGCTGCTAGACTACTACACGGCGTCGTGGCGGGACTCAGTAGCGATGCCATGACGTGAACTGGTTTATAGTGACGCCATTTTGCTGCTCGTGTTCTCAGTTCTTCCTCTCCAGAATCCCTGTCGCTGCTCCAGCCCACAGACCGTACTACGGGTGGGAAGCGCCATGTGTCCGTCTTAAGTTATTTGTGTGCGCAGGCGTAGTTTTGATAAGAGGTTGGGTTAGAGAGGAGGGAAATGGATCAGAAGGATACGCTTAACTTGAAATATGAACGCTGAATGTTCCTAAAAGATGCTCAAAACAATCTTCCCGCGGTAGACTTTGGGATGAAACTCCTTCTTGTTTTTTTTTTTGTTTTGTTGTTTTTATTTCTTTGGCAGTGACAAACGACATACAATACGTAGAGAGTTAGCTCTTGATTAGCCCTGTAAACTTAGTGTATACTTCGTGTACGGTGAAGTGCCGCATCCCTCTACGGGTACACTTCTTGTTAGGGGAGTGCCCGCTCAAGGTGCCACCAAACGGCTGGTTGTCGGCACAGTGTATAACGTTGGCATCTAGATTCATACCGTAGGAAATCACTTGTAGTTCAAGGGTATAGTGAGAGAACAGCTTGGGCCTCTGGGCGCCAAACTGTTCTGGCATTACCCTTGAACTATCCGCGTAGTCAATTTTGTTCATGCTGATGATAGTGTATCAGGATGGAAAGGGTTAACACAGGACAGTGTACCAGGGTATATACTAACTCTGGTGGCAGTTTTTAATTCCGAAGGCCATTCCTGCACGAATCATTCGCCACAAAAGCCACTACCGACAGCCAACGATTAAATGCAGTTATGATGTGTCCTGGTCTGTGATTTTAAATCTGGACGAGCCAAAACACACATCAGTGTCACCGTTATCAAGACCGTAACGTATTATATGCCTGACAATGGAGAATCACGCATCTGCTAAGTGCCTTTCGTAAGTTGCTGGCGATGAATCGACCGTTTCAAGTAACCCTGAGGATGGTAGAAGTAAATTCGCTATCGACAGTGACTCAAACGGTTAAAGCTCAGGGGTGGTGTTGATTAGCTTGGCCATTACAAGAGCCAGTCTCAGTAATCAGGCATTGCCGCCATAACCAGAATTGTCAAAGTAAACAAATGCATTCACGTTGTAGATGTGGGCCGCTTTCACGGCCTGGCCATCGTCCTGCATTCGGCTGTTGAAAAGAAAGAGGCACCATATACTGTGTTTAACCCGTTCCCGCCGGAGAAAATAATATGAACACTACCCAACAGCGGGGGCACATGAGGATATATCCCTCTTGTTGATACCGTTTGAGTGCATGTTCTGGACGGAGTAGTTTTGACGTTGAATTAACGAAGACTGCAGAAACACAGTCCGCGTGAACTGGCACTGAACAGGTTGACTTCAAACACTTGCAGGGCCGGATCCAGGTGGGGGGGGGTGCTTTGTTACTACAACCCCCCCCCCGGCTTAAAAAAAAAAATTCACTGCCAGTCCACAGCACGGTCCGAGAAGGAGGTGGGTGCTGTAATGTTATTGCAGCCCCCCCCCCCCCCTTTCCATTTTACCGTCACAATTACAACAGTGTACAGTTTTTACATTGTCGTGCGGCAAAAAGACGGTCTGACGTCATCGACTACTTCCACTGAGCACCCCCCCCCCCCACCCCCACCCCCCTTGAAAACTGATTGATCCGGCGCTGACTTGTAACACACATTCTGCTCCATTACAGCTCAGACCACTAACCCTCCACCCCTGGAGCCGGAAAATACCCGCATGTCGACTGCTAAGAGAGCGCTGAGGATTGGAGTACCTTTAGCTACTGGTGTGGCAGCGGTTGGGGGAGCTCCTCTCGTTCTCAGTGCCATGGGTTTTGGAGCAGGCGGTATTGTAGCTGGTATGTTGCATTTAAAAAGTGTTGGTGTTAGGGGTTTTTCTTTTCTTTAAAAGATTGTGAGACATGTTTAAAAAGGACTCCTTTCAAGATTGACTATTATGAACTTGAAGCGAGTTTTGTTTTTGCTGAAGTCAGAGAGAGAGAGAGAGAGAGAGAGAGAGAGAGAGAGAGAGAGAGAGAGAGAGAGAGAGAGAGAGAGAGAGAGAGAGAGAATAAACATAACACTGACATAGCAATACTATCCCAATGCGCAAAAGGTCATCGGGCCGCAGTTGTGAAGGCCCGAAACGGCGGCCGACGTCGGCCCGATGACCCGCTTTTGTGTATTGGGAAACTGATTATCTTTGATATTCAGAGAGGGTGTAAGTTCATAAATCCTGTCCAATCATAAAATGCAGCGTTTGCTCGAAAACACAGCAGTCTACGCTGTATTGGAATGCACGTTAGTATTTCCCGTTGCCATCTTTTACCATGTGACCTGAATGACATGAACGTCTTGTATCTGCAGGCTCTTGCGCTGCATCAATAATGTCCTGGGTGGGAACTACGGGCTTTGGGGCGCTGGTACTTGCTTGTGCACAGAGTGCGGGTGCAGCGGGGTTCTCTGCCGCTGGAAACGTGTTGCTTGCTGGTGGTGGTGCAGCGATAGGGGAAGCAGCAGTGCGAGTTAGGAGGTAATTGATGTACATGCTAAGTCCGACAGCACAGGCTCTCAGGACTTAGGAGGTAAGTCAGGGACGGATATGGGGGGTGGGGGGGGGGGGTGTTCCAAGGGTCCCCAAAAGGAAAATTCTTTAAGGTGCTATAACAAAGTCCCTTCTTCTTCTTCTTCTCGAACGCCGTCACACTTGGAGTTTGGCTGTCAAAATGAAATCTGTGGTCTTCTGTAGCGCTATAACAAAGTCCCTTCTTCTTCTTCTCGAACGCCGTCACACTTGGAGTTTGGCTGTCAAAATGAAATCTGTGGTCTTCTGTAGCGCCTCCACAGGCCCGTACAGTTTCTCTTGTAGAGTGGCGGGCTTCGGCCATATCTCCTCCCTCAGCGGCTGGTGGTTCCCACAGTCCTGGAGGATGTGCTCTGCGGTCTGCTCTGCTTCTCCACAAGGGCACAGGGGAGATGGCACGAGGTGGAAGCGTCTGTGCAGGTGGAAATTGAGTCGGTTGTGCCCGGTCCTCAGACGAAAGATGGTCACCTGCTCTTGTCTGGACAGCTGATGGTAACTGTCTAGGGGCCGTTGTGGTGGTCTGTACACAGACTTAATGATGGTCTTCATCTCTGTGAAGCTGACTCCATTTTCATCTTGTTCTTTCTCTGCGCCCACTTTTGCCATTCTGTCAGCTTCTTCATTGCCGTAGATGCCACAGTGTGAAGGGATCCACTGCAGCACCAGTCTGGTGCACTTGATGTTTTGCAGTGCCTCTTGTAGACGTGGCAGTTTGCTTGCTGTTGCTGCCTCAAGGACAGACATGGCATCAGTAAGGAAGACAATCTGGGCATCAGGGTCTGCAGTGCCACTAAGGGTGTTAGCTGCGCGGACTAGGGCTTCCACCTCAGCTCTGTAATTTGTGCAGTGAAGGCCTCTGCCTGCCATTTTCCGTTTGGGTACTGAATGTACACCCCAGCCCCTCCATCCTGAACTGCATCTGTGGCTGATCCATCGGTGTATGCCCGTATCCATGCTTCCTGGGGATACTTTTCTTCGAGCATGGCCAGTGTCAGGGCTTTCTTGCTCACAGTGCTGTGCTCATCTCTGGTGGTGATGTAGGGTACCGTGGAAGAGATGGTGATGTTTTCTGGCTTACTTTCCCAAGGTGGAAGGTCGCTAGCAGGATTCAGAGCCTCTACCTGCGCAGGCAGCTTTGCCTGGTGTTTTCTCTGCAGTGCTTTCGTCTCCTTCACAAAGCTTGATCTTTTCAGTCTCCCTGAGGTTGGTTGTTTCATCCTAGCGTTCATAGGATGGTCTTTGGAAGACTTGACCTTTGTGGACTGTATCAAGGCTTTGCAATCTCTTCTCATGCGCAGGGGTGGGATGCCCGTTGTCTCTTCCATCTTTTCAATTGGTGTGGATCTCATTGCGCCGGTGATGATACGCAGTGCCTGGTTCTGAACTGTCAATGGTCTGCTGGTGTGACTGGGCTGCCGTCAACCATGCCATTTCCAAGTGTCATATGGCTGTATATGCATGGTACTGTGGTTTATTAGAGTGCGCTGTGCAGCCCAGTACCTCCGTCTTCAGCACTCGGGGTTTCTGTCGGGGTTACCTCACCCTTAGCTCCTGGTCAAAAGGCCTTTCCTGGGAGCACAGGATGGTTTAATTTTGGAGTATCCTTCTCCTAGATGGATTGCCGACCAAGGCTTATGGGTCCCATCTACTCAGGTTTTTCCTCGGAGTTTTCCTTCTCGAAGGAGATCTGCCAACCAAGGCTATCGAGCATCCCTGCCCGGATTTGTATAGGGTTTACTCCCCTAGCCTTTGCCTCTCCCAAGGCACCCACAAGGCAGTGGGGCTATTTACCCATAGCTGGGGATCTGGTTCATGGGCATCAGGGCTTGTCCACATATCGATGGGCCTGCATGCCGCATGTCTGGGGGCCAGATCTCCTCCGAGTCCTCTGTAGTTCAGCCCGAGTCCGTAAGGTGCTCGGTTACCATGAGTCACCACGAGGAGGCACTACATGAGGCTTGTTGTTGGAGAGGCTGTGTACTGGCAGGGAGAGACTGACATGTTCTGCTCCCCTTTTCGCAAAACTGCTAGCCAGCGGTGGGAGCTGAAAGCGAGAGCGACAAGCACAGACGCTACACTACCACACTAGACGCATCACAACAACCATTTGACCCACACAAAGTCCCTTTTTATGGAGGGAGCCGTCTTCCCCTGTATGATATTTCGGCGAGTGGTGAAAGTGTTGACACTGACACGCTTGGCATACACGGCCCCGGACAGGCGCTCGCGCCCGCCTCCCCGTTGTTTCATATTACGGCGAGCGTTTAGAGTCTTGTCACGCGCGCTTCACCCCCCCCTCCCCCCCTTTTTTTTTTGGTTTTTGTTTGTTTGTTTGATATTTCGGTTTCGCGTCGGTAGGCCTTTTGAGTCAGGTCCCAAACAAAACGCTGGAACCCCCCCCCCCTCCCCCCCCCTCCCCCAGGTAACTGATTCGCCCCGGTAAGTCCACATTGCACGTGTTTGTAAATTATTATATTACATACAAGTTTGATTCTGCTTTCGTCAAAAAGAGGCATAGATTTTCAACCCCTGCGATTGCATCTCTTAATGATAAGAATTCGTGACCTTTTACTTGGAATGGACTGTAAAAATTAGTGATTGATACTCACTTGTACTTTATAAACCTCATAGGTCATTTCAAGTAAGAGCAAGAGGTTATAGTTAGTTGAAACTTAAACACCACAGTCATTATCCCACACCATTACACAGTTATTATTTTAAAAACACTAAAATGTGTCAACCAAAAATGAAATGAACACATTGAGGAGAAGGAGTATAATCAACACAAGCAGTTTTTTCTTCTGGCATATGCAATTTTCAGCAGTTGTTTTGTTTCATATCCAGATTTGGAAAGGTGACTGCTAGGCGGAGAGTCCCCACTGACCATTATTAATGAGCGAGCAAAATCTAAGCTTGTCTTGGTCGCCACGACCTGAAACATTCTTTCTGCGTCATTCTTTGCAATTTCTTTTGTATTGTTAAAAATACTAAAGCCTATGGTGATGTGAAAATCAAAAGAACTTCAGTTATACAAAATAAGTCTCATTTTCGATTCGTGATTGACAAATTGAAGTGAGGCTTGTAGTGACCTTCACCTCATGAATATTCCAAAGAATAGTCAATGACAAATGTTAGCGGGGTCGAAGGGTTAGTGGGGGTGAGACGCACATCACGTTGGTTTTGGCCATCACACGTGGCAGGTGTATTGTCGTCAAATGGAAGGCTGTATATGTTCGCATGTCGCAGGCATCCCGTCGCAAGCCGCACGTCTGCCCAAAACGACCTTAAATTATATATACACATGTATGTGTGCTCGGAGGGCGGTTTGTTAGTTGGTGGATGATGGTACCGTTTCACTCTCAGAGCCAGCTAATTCACGTTTAATACCATTCTTCAGAACACAACGGGCAGAACGACCTTAGATATACCATTGAAAGTCAAATTTCAGCTCAATTTGGGCTGGGGGGGGGGGGGGGGGGGGGTTCTGACATTTTGTTTGGGACCTTCAACCTGATTTTTAAAAAAAGACCTCCCCGACCGTTAGACCTTGCTTAGTCCAGGGGCCAAAAAATCAAGCAACAGGAGGAGTGGGGAGGAGGGGGGGGGGGGTTAGTGGTGGGGGGAGGGGAGGTGGAAAGAAAGCGCTTGCAACTCATCATTTACCAGAATATCAAACAACGGGGGGGGGGGGGGGGAGGGCGGCAGGGGGGGGGGGGGGCAGGTTGGGGGGCAGGTTGGGGGGGGGGGGGGTAAGAACTTTGTCGTAACATTTAAAAATAAAATTGTTGTGGGGGGGGGGGATTCCGGAACCCCTGAAACACACCCCCCCTCCCAGATCCGCCCCTGCACGCACGCACACGCGGAACGCACGCACGCACACATGCAGGATTTCCATATCATGTTTAAGCAGAGAGTATAGAGGCTTAGCCTCTAAACTCTTTAGTTCAAGTAATAAAGTACTAGAGGTTGCTGGTTTTTAAGTCTACTTTTCAGAAAAAAAAATTAAAACACTAAAAAACCTTTACTTCTAGAGAAAGTCAGACAGTGGCGGTGACGTAAAAGAGGCAACTCCGTCATCACGCAGACACTGACATAATAATAATAATCTTTTCTAAGCGTGTTTCTTTCTCCGTTGGGTACTTCTTTGCATTTTACACGCTTGGCAGTCACCTTTTGGGTCTGGATTAGTGACATAATATTCTAAATATGACGTCATTCTCTCTCTCGCGCGCGGCTCTCTCTCTCTCTCTTACACAAACATGCGCGCATCTCCAAAAAGAATAGATCTTCATGCGCCCTCAGTCCAGGCGCATGAGGATCTATGCCTCTTGGAGATGTTTGGAGCGCGCGCGCACGCACGCACTAACACGCGCACACACATCGACGCGCTTTCAGAAGAGCATGCAGGTGACCCGTGTACTTAGTATATCATGTAGCTAGGCAAAGTCAACCTGCTTTCACACAAATTATAACAAGACTGAAATTGTACCGTGAAGTTCTAGTTTTGTCACCATTTTCTCAAGCCTATGAAGCGATCGTGAAACTCATATCACGTAAAATATAAAATTACGTAAAAACTAAAACTTACGTCATGACAAAAATGACGTTTGACAAATCACTGAATGACGCGTATGTCCTGCGACCCTTATAGAACTCACTGACGCATTGGCAGATCTGCGAGACTTTTTTCAATAGGAGATACTTCAACATCAGAATCAGGTCAAAGACAAAAGGTAGAGACCATTGACAGCGAGGATAGCTCTCTTATAGAAGAGACTTTGTGGGTTATGGTTCATCCCATCTTGTTATATCCACCGTGTCTAGTGAGGTAAAGCACAACGAAAACCGTTTCGCCGCGGCTTTGTGCTCTTCTTTGACACGACGTGCGTGTGCGACCTTGGTTGACTTTTTTGTGGGGCCGCCCATCGTCGGTTTAACTTGTTCAGTGCCAGCAGAAGCAGACTATGTTCCTGCAATCCAGACCAAAAAGGTGACTGCCAAGCGTGTAAAATGCAAAGAAGTACCCAACAGAGAAAGAAACACGCTTGGAAAAGACGGGTACAACACAATTTATTAATATTTCGGGTAAATACCCTTTGTCAAAATAGACAAACAAACAGAGAGATTAGCCGCTACTTATCTTCATTCGCAGAAAGAATGTGGCAAATGAAGGAGGTGACGTACAATAGAATAAAAGAAAAGAAAAGAAGAGGAAGAACAAAAGTGCGTAAAAAGAAAAAAATGACGTCAACGAAAAAATCTTAAGAGAGAGACTCGGAGAGAAACTGAACACGAGAGACAAGTGTGTGTAAGCACGCGCAGAAGCGAGCAAAAGTAAATACCTGTATGTGAGGAGAGAGAGAGAGAGAGAGAGAGAGAGAGAGAGAGAGAGAGAGAGAGAGAGAGAGAGAGAGAGAGAGAGAGAGAGAAAACGGGGAGTACCCTTGGGCACGAAGTAGGCTGAGTGTCTAATACACAAAGCCTGCTAAACACCAACCCGAAGACAAACTCTATATCACCTTCAAGTTGAGGACTACCTCGGGGAAAAACGGGAGGACCCCGGGGAAAAAAACCCCAGCATTTAGCACGGTACACAACAAGTAATAAGTCATTGAAACAAAGCAAATAATCAATTTCAGTAAGAGAATATTGGTATAAGTGGAGAGTAGGTAGTTGTGAAACCGTCTTCAAGGGTAACTCAAAAAAAAAAAAAAAATTAGGGGGGGGGGGGGAGGAGAAGAGAGAGAGAGAGAGAGAGAGGCGGGGTGGGGGGGGAGGGGGGGGGGGAAGGAGGAAGGTGAAGAAGGGTAAAGGAAAAAGCGTAAAGAGAGAAAGAGGGCTAGAGAGAAGTGTTAAGGGGGGTTGGGGGGGGGGGGAGGAAGAGAGAGACAGAGGGAGAAAGAAAGAGAGAGCGAAGGAAAAAATTAAAGGAGGGGAAGACAACCAGCCAGAGCCACCAGCCCCACCCAACAGGCACCCACCAGCCCACAGAAAAACACACATGCACGCAACAAGACGACCACATACATCCCCAAGGGATGCACACGATCGCCCCGCCCCACAACCGCGCATCACTCCGTGAGCCGGAGACTGGGCGCCCGACAGGGAAGGGCAAGGGATCCAACTAAACGTACGGCCAGCGCTGAGAAAGTCCCCAAGGGATGTGTACATATCAACCCGCGCCAGCCTCACCTATCTGGTTAGTGAGTAGTAAAACAGAAGCGACACAGTGAGGTAAAGGTACAGTTAGCAGACACAAGCAAGGTAAAAAATGTTAATCTTTCATATTCATCCCGAGTGGCGCCACAGTGCCCAGTTTATTAATCAGAAACTTTTCACGGTCTTTCCTGGCCCAGACAGTACTGGCTTGCATAGGCCAGAGGCCTTTAACCCGAATGTCCGAGACGGAGTGGTCGGCCTGATTGAAATGTCGTCCGACCGGTCTGTTGTATTGGTACTTGACAGACTGAAGATGTTCTTTGAAACGGTCGTTGATGGTTCTTTCCGTCTCTCCAACATAGAGTTGGCCGCATTTCACACAGGAGATGACATAAATCACGTTGGTGGTTTGACACGTGAAGTATCTGTCTATGTTGAATTTGTAACGTGGACCATTCACCACGGTGGAAGGGCAAATAAAAGGACACGTCTTGCAATTAGGAACATTGCACGGAGTGGAGCCGGAGGGTTTGGTGGTATGACGAGGCTTGCGAGTAGAGCGAACAAGCATGTCCCATAAATTGATATCCCTCTTGAAAGCTACCAACGGAGGTTCAGAAAAGATAGCAGCAGACTCTTTACTGGATGACAAAAGACCCCAGTTAGAAAGAAGGATTTTACGAACCGGATTGGTGTGGGGATGGTAGATCATAATTACGATAGGCCTGTCACTATCAGCAGTAGTTTTAGTCTGCAGTATACTCGCGCGACTAAGGTTTTGTACCGTTTGGAGAGATCCTTGCACAACAGTATGTGGGTAATGTCTGTCAATGAAAAATCCAGCCATTTCTTTGGATTGAACATCAAAAGCTGATTCTCCAGAACATATTCTTTTTAGCCGAAGAAACTGGGAATATGGGATGCTGTTTTTAGTTTTGGGGTTGTGAGAAGATCGGTAGTCGAGGTAGGAACGTGAGTCGGTAGGTTTATAATGTATTGAAGTTTTCAACATTCCGCAGTCAATCCTGATGTTCATGTCCAGAAAGTCGACTGAAGTAGCTGATATAGTGTATGTGAACTTGATGGATGGGTGGAAGTCCTGCACGAAGTGAATGAAGTCTGAAAGTGCAGCTTGGGTCATGTGTGTAGCTCCTAAACCATCATCGATGTAGCGTTTATACATCTCAGGGACAGGCCCGGTGTATTGCTGAAGTATTTGTTGCTCAAGGAAACCCATGAAGAGGCAAGCATAGCTGGGTGCCATTTTTGTGCCCATCGCTACGCCACTGCACTGAGCGAAGGTGACGCCATCAAAGGTGAAACTGTTAAGAGAGAGAACCAATTCAGCCAGACGTAGAAGTGTATGAGTAGGAGGTTGTTTATGACTTCTTTGGTTCAGGAAGTAGGAAAGTGCATTGAGGCCGCCATGACAGTATATAGTGAAGTAACATCAAGGCAAAACAACGTTTCAGGTTTTAAAAGTTGTTTCTGGTTGACTTGGTCTATGATCTCTAGAGCATGGTTGGTGTCTTTAATGTAGGTAGGTAGAGACTGGACAAAGGGTTGGAAGATGATGTCCAGGTATTCGGATATATGTGTTCAGTGGGACAGCTGCAAGCTGACACTATGGGGCGGCGGGATTGTTGAGTTTGTGAATTTTTGGGAGAAGGTAAAAGTTAGTATGCTTAGGCCGCTTTTTTATGAGGAGAGTAGCTGTTGAAGGAAGCTCTCCTTTAAGAATCATCTCTTTGACTGTCTTTGAGATGCGCTTTTGATCAGCTAGGAGGGAGCATTCGTCAAGGTGTTGGTAGTGCCCCCGTCTCTCTCTCTCTCTCCTTCTCTCTCTCTCCCCCCCCCCCCTCCCCTAATTTTTGTTTTTTTTTTTTTTTTTGAGTTACCCTTGAAGACGGTTTCACAACTACCTACTCTCCACTTATACCAATATTCTCTTACTGAATTTGATTATTTGCTTTGTTTCAATGACTTATTACTTGTTGTGTACCGTGCTAAATGCTGGGTTTTTTCCCCCGGGGTCCTCCCGTTTTTCCCCGAGGTAGTCCTCAACTTGAAGGTGATATAGAGTTTGCCTTCGGGTTGGTGTTTAGCAGGCTTTGTGTATTAGACACTCAGCCTACTTCGTGCCCAAGGGTAATCCCCGTTCGTTCTCTCTCTCTCTCTCTTTCTCTCTCTCCCTCTCTCTCTCTCTCTGGCCTCACATACACGTATTTACTTTTGCTCGCTTCTGCGCGTGCTTACACACACTTGTCTCTCGTGTTCATTTTCTCTCCGAGTCTCTCTCTTATGATTTTTTCGTTGACGTCATTTTTTCTTTTTACGCACTTTTGTTCTTCCTTTTCTTTTCTTTACTTTTATTTTATTCTATTTTACGTCACCTCCTTCAGTTGCCACATTCTTTCTGCGAATGAAAATAAGTAGCGGCTAATCTCTCTGTTTGTTTGTCTATTTTGACAAAGGGTATTTACCCGAAATATTAATAAATTGTGTTGTACCCGTCTTTTCTAAGCGTGTTTCTTTCTCCGTTGGGTACTTCTTTATGATTCTGCAGTCTTCATCAATTCAAGGGGGAAAAAACAAACAAAACAAAAAAAACCCTAGCTGTCCCAGGAACATGGATTCAAAGTGGTGTCAGCAAGAGGCATAGATCCTCATGAGCCCCCGCAACTGCGCGAGCTCATGAGAATCTATACCTCTTGCAGTTGGGTGGTGTTTAAAATTTATTGGCGCTGAACGGGTTAACGTTAGAGCGGTCATGTGCCGAACGAGCTCAGCACCTCCCAGCTCTAGCTGCACACCGCCCATGATGGATTACTATTTAATTAACTCGGTCAGTCACAGCTGTCTGTCTGTCTGTCCGTTTGTTCATACGCCCATCCACACTGCCATTAGTGATGTGCTGGTGGTGAATTTTCCACAGAAAAGAAAGGAAAAATCCGCATTACAAAACCAAGATTACAACTAATGTCCCTTGTCCACAGGACGGACCAGGTCACCAGCAGATGAGGGGCCTAGGGGGCCAAACAGAGCTCAAGGGTCTATGGGGCGAAACGGAGCTGAGGGGCCTAGAGGGCCTAATGAAAACGAGAGACGTAGGGACCCACCGCCGCCGGGAAACTGAGGCTCGACCACCCCGACACAGTGAACCTGAGCAGCTACTTGCAGTATCTAAGATAATGGAACAACCGACGTCTGTCTTGAATCGCCATGACCCCATTCACTGCCGAGAAAAAAATGAACGCCGTCCAACTGCAAGGGACATGGATCCACTTGAACCCCCGTAACTGCGGGAGCTCTTGTGGATCTGTGCCTCTTGCCGACCTCCGTTTTTTATCCACGATTCTTGGCTTGGCGTAAACAAAAAATTCAGAGAAACCAGATGCGTCCAGGGGAAGGGAAGGGGTTTTGAGACTTTCTAACGATCAGTTTAATTCATTCACCGCTGGGGAAAAGAAGCGCAGAAGAAGATGAATTGCTCAAGATGATGCAAGAATAGTGTCTGCCCACAGTAAGCAAAAGGTCCGGGGACCGAGCACATCTGAGCGCGGGCCAATGCAGCCGATGTCGTCCCGATGATTGTTTACTTCTTGGATGACTAGCCTGGCATCTTGGAAGGCGCCAAGCTAAGCTGACACTGCCCCTGAACTCTCACAGTCGTTAAAAGGACAGCAGTTTCCCCTCTATTCTCAACACCCCTCTCCCCCTCAACAGTCCTCCTCCCCCCCCCTCAATATTTGGATATGGGGGTGAAAGTGTTAAACATATGTTAATGATAATTATGCACTTGCATCTGTCTTCAATGCTTGGGTCACGATTATGGAAATAAAAGAGCCGAAAGCCGTTGTTCGATTGTCGTCTGTTCAATTGTAGGAATAAATGACGCGGAAAAGTTCTACAGCAAATATGATCGTTGCCTCCAGCTGGTGCCCTTTGGTGTTAAAGCGGCATGTTCCTTGACAGGCTTTGATTGCTAAGAGTTGACCGACACAATGGATTATCAGCTGAGGTCGTGTCTCAGCTAACACTTTTCTACCTATCTGTTCGCAATCTGATGGCCTTTGGCGCACTGGGTTAATGGATTGCGAGAAGATAGGTAGAAAAGTGTTAGCTGAGGCAAGACATCAGCTGATAATCCATTGTGTGGGCCAATCAGTCTTCGCAGTCCAAACCTGTCAAGGAACAGACAGCTTTAATTTAACACAAAGGGCACCAGCTGGAGGCATAGCCGCATGAGCCCCGCAACTGCGTGTGTCGCGTAAAACGCGTGATACGATCGATTTTTCTGACTGGATGAGTAGGTCACTCGATGTCGCAATAATACACCAGCGATAGAAAAAATATCGTCGGCCGTTTATATACACAACTGATAACGATTGACCTCCACAAATTATAAATATCTACCTGATGCAGGCTAGTTAGCTATCAGAATGTAAAAAAACCCCAAATCTTTGCCATTCTGAGGACGAAAAAACAAACAAAAACAAAACAACAACAACAAAAAACGATGCCGCGTGTCGCGTGCGTCCTGTTGTAATCAGAATGTCACTTATGCACTCTTTTTTTGAAGCGGAGGAATTCGGAACTAGGCGACTTACTATGACATTTTAACACTCGCGGGCTGTTCATTCCCGCCAACATTGTGTACCAGCCGAACCGCACGGAAAAATGTCTGCAGGCGGCAGAGAAAATTCAGGTAAGTTTTTGTTGTAAATCGTTTCGCTGTTTTGATGAGAGAACTATGTAAACTTTTTCATTTTGTTTCGAAGGTATTAGTCTAAGTTTATGATACTTTCACAGTCGAATATCGCATAAATAAGGCTTTATCGCGGTACCCGAAACTTGATGACTTTGTTGTGAAGATTATGTACATAATACACTTAAGAATAATTTAATCTTCTCGATCACTAAGAGTAGAATGAAAGCAACTGTTCTTGTACACAAAAATAGTTGAATTTCGTCAAGCACCAACGGCATCCCTGCTGATTTTGGTTTCAACCGAGGTTGTCAGTACACCACAACATCCAATCTTCCCATCCTTAAAGCATTTTCATCATGTGGTTGAAATTTGCCCAAGATTATCATGGATGTAGCCGTACCACATTTTTAGGATTTCAGAATCCAAATATCATAATACCTGACAGACCTTGGTCGTTTTGAGGCATTTATATTGCTTAAAAGACAGACGTGCATAACTTTACTACAAGCATTGTATTCAGTGTTGTGAGTTTCTGTACACATCATCACGATATGAAATATTTTTGTTGTGGACGAGATGACATCATGTTTTTACAGAGCTGCATTAGTTATCATGAGTTCCACACAAGTGCATACATACTGATGCAGTTCGTGGCTAAAAAAAAAACTTTGTTTATCCATGGAAAACTGCCAAAAACTAGTGAGTTTGTTGTGAAATTAGTACTCAGCCAGTTGTCCACCATTTTCCCGCATATTCCCTCTTTCCCCCCCCCCCCCCCCCTCCCTCCCCTCCCCCGCAGAAATCAATAACAGAGGTGCATTTATACAGAGTAGCTGTTGTGCTGGTATGATTTTGTTTTGTATTTCTTTAATCTGGCTCTGTTTTAAGCGTGTTCCTTGCAATGTCACGGTTTGAAGTTATGTACTTCAGGACCTCATTCAGCATATCTGACCAGTGTATTAGGATGTATGCCTGTTTTGTGGTAGTTCTTACCATGGTTATATGAATCTTTGAATACCACAAATACCTGTACCAATTAGAATGCGTTTGTAGCCATTTATATGTCTAAAAAGTGACTTATTTACACAAAATAGACGTGTCTATCATTGCCTGCCTATTTTTCATACTACTTACATTGAAAGCCGTTTTTTAGCACTGAAAATAAGCATCACAAACCACTGATTAAAAGAAAAAAAAAACAGGCTTTGAGTATTAGAGAGATCATTTTCTATTGAAAATTGAAAAATGTTGTCAAGTTATGTACACTTTCTTCTTGCTAAGAATGTTCAGTTTCTTTGGGATCCGAAACTTTGTTTTCACTTTAGCTGATAAGGTAATGGAACAATTTTGCCAAGGTGCTTTTTGTATGAGCTGCTTGGCATTATTGCTGTGGAAATTTGTGTACTAAACTTTTGTTACGGTTGTGGTTATGTACACAATGCTAACTGTTTGTGCAGTGAAATAACAGAAATAAAGGTTTTATCAACACAAAAATACCACAGGATGTGGCGTCTTGTTTTAAATTTGATGTGTCGTATGTCTGTCTGTACCTTTAAATATGAAATTTAATTTGGGATTTGGAGTGTCACAACTTCTTGACAGTAAATGTGAGCCAGGGCCATCTATGACCGGTCGCAAGTCCCTCAGTTAGTTTTGTGTGTGCATATCATGGCAGTGCGCAACTTAAATACATTGCCCACCTCTATTGCGTCTGGAGCTTTTTCTTTTTTTTCAGTGACAAACGACATACACTACGTAGAGCGTTAGCACTTGATTAGTCCTGCAAACTTCGTGTCCGCAACTCAGAACTCTGGCCATACCTTCCCCTGCAGCCACTGCGGTCGAACCTGCCTGTCCCGGATTGGCCTCCGCAGCCACGAACAAGCCTGCAGACGTCGTGGGCAACTCCTATAAAATCTTCGTTCGCGAAGTCCAGCCAAGAGAGAGAGAGAGAGAGAGAGTCCTGCAAACTTCGTGTATACACCGTGTACGGTGAAGTGCATCCCTCTACGGGTACACTTGTTAGGGGAGTGCCCGCTCAAAGTGCCGCCAAGCGGCTGGTTGTCGGCACAGTGTTAATAACGTTGGCATCTAGATCAAAGGAGATCACTTTTAGATCAAGGGTAGTCGGTGCCAGAACAGCTCGGCGTCTCTGGGGGCCAAACTGTTCTGGCACTACCCTTGAACTATCGTAGTCAATTTTGTTTATGCTGATGATAGTGTATCAGAATGGAAAGGGTTAACACAGGACAGTGTACCCGGGTATATACCAGCTAACTCTAGTGGCAGTTTTTAATGCCGAAGGTTCCTGCACGAATCATAGCCACAAAAGCCACTACCTACAGCCAAAGGGTTAAATTTATGTCGATATGTCCTGGTCTGTGATTTCAAGTCTGGACGGGCCAAAACACACACCAGTGTCACCCCGTCAGCAGCAGTGTCACAGTCGCGAGTGGCCCACCGTCATGCCCACACCTACCACCGTTATCAAGACCACATGCCTGACGATGGAGAATCACTCATGCATCTGCTAAGTGCCTTTCGTAAGTTGCTGGCAATGAATCGACCGTTTAACCCTGATCGTAGCGGGAAAATAGCTACCGACAATCACTAAAACGGTTAAAGCTCAGGGGTGGTGTTGATTAGCTTGGCCTTTACTGACAGGAGACAGTCTAATCAGGCACTGCCATTGCCAGAATTGTCAAAGTAAACACATGCATACACGTTGTAGATGTGAGCTTTCACGGTCTGTCCATCATCCTGCATTCGGCTGTTGAAAGGAAAGAGGCACCACATACAGTGTTTAATCTGTTCAGTGCCGAGAAAATAATATGAACACTACCCAACAGCGGGGGGACATGAGGATCTATCCCTCTTGCTGATACCGTTTGAATGCATGTTCCTGGAGGGAGTAGTTTTGGTGTTGAGTTAACGAAGACTGCAGAAACACAGTCCGCGTGAACTGGCACTGAAAAGGTTGACTTCAAACACTTCATCTTGTAACACATTCTGCTCCATTACAGCTCAGACCACTAACCCTCCGCGCTGAGGATTGGAGTACCTTTAGCTACTGGTGTGGCAGCGGTTGCCGGGGGAGCTCCTCAGTCTCGTTCTCAGTGCCATGGGTTTTGGAACAGGCGTTATTGTAGTTGGTATGTTGCATTTAAAAAGTGTTGGTGTTACGGGTTTTTCTCTTCTAAGATTGTGAGACATTTAAAAAAAGGACTCCTTTCAAGATTGACTATTTTGAAGCGAATTTTACTTTTAGTACTAAAGTTAGTCAGTTTGGCTGTACTGCCGGAAGGGCCTCACGTTGTGGAGAAACCGAAAGAACAAAAGAAAATAGAAGGAAAGGGAGAGAGAGAGAGAGAGAGACAGGAAATAACATAACACATAGCAACACTAACCCAATGCGCAAAAGTCCATCTGGCCGCCGTTGCGGGCCCGCGCACGGCCGTTTGCGCATTGGGAAACAACTACTAAAATTCGCAAACTTCTGATTATCTTTGACATTCACAGAGGATGTAAGTTCATAAATCCTGTCAATCATAAAATGCAGCGGCGTTTGTTCGAAAACGCAGCAGCAGTCTACGCTGTATTGGCATACGGACAGTCGCCCGCACCCCCCCCCCCCCACTTCCCCCGTTGTTTGATATTACAGCGAGTGTTGAGAGTCTTGACACACATGCGCTTCAACCCCATCTCCCGCCCCCCCCCCCCCCATCTCCCCTCCCCCTTTTTTGTTTGATATTTCGGTCACTGCATGAGCACGGTTTCGCGTCGGTAGGCCTTTTTTTTTGTCAGTTTGAAGGACCCAAACAAAACGCTGGAACCCCCCCCCCCCTCCCACCCGAGGTAACTGATTCGCCCCTGTAAGTCCACATCTAAATACCACTCTCAGTTTGATTATCAGCTTTCGTCAACAAGAGGCATAGATTTTCTTGAACCCCTAAGATTGCATCTCTTAATGATGAGATTTAAAAAAAAAATCTCAGTTGTACAGACTAAAAATTAGTGATTGACACTCACTTGTACTTTATAAACCTCATAGGTCATTTCAAGTAAGAGCAAGAGGTTATAGTTAGTTGAAACTTAAACACCACAGTTATTATTTTAAAAACAAATGTATCAACAAAAATGAAATGAACACATTGAGGAGGAGTATAATCAATACAAGCAGATTTTTCTTCTGGCATATGCAGTTTTCAGCAGCTGTTTTGTTTCCTATCCAGTTTTGTAAAGGTGAGTGACTGCTTGAGAGTACCCACTGACTATTATTAATGAGCGAGCAAAATCGAGGCTTGTCTTGGTCGCCACAACCTACAAATATTCTTTCTGCGTCATTCTTTGCAATTTATTTTTTATTGTTAAAAATACTAAACCTATGGTGATGTGAAATTCAAAAGAACTTGTTTTACAAAATAAGTCTCATTTTCTATTCGTGATTCACAACTGAACTGAAGTAAGGCTTGTCGTGGCCTTCACCTCATGAATATTGCAAAGAATGCCCACTGACAGGTGTTAGCGGGGTCGAAGGGTTAGTGGGGGTGAGACGCACATCACGCTGGCCAGTTATGGCCATCACACGTGGCAGGGGTATCGTCGTCAAATCAAAGGCTGTATAATATTATGTTCGCATGTCGCAGGTATCCCGTCGCAAGCCGCACGACTGCCAAAAACGACCATAAAATATATATACACATGTATGTGTGCTCGGAGGGCGGTTTGTTAGTTGGTGGATGATGGTACCGTTTCACTGTCAGAGCCAGCTAATTCACGTTTAATATCATTCTTCAGAACACCACGGGCAGAACGACCTTAAAGTACCATTGAAAGACAAATTTCAGCAAATTGCGCTGAGGGTTTTCCAACTTTTTGTTCGGGACCTTCAACCTGATACAAAAGGCCTCCCCAACGCCAGACCTTACTTCCAGGGGCCAAAAAATCGAACAGCAGGAGGGGAGGGGTGGTGGTCGTGGGGGGGGGGGAGGTGGAAAGAAGGCGCGTGATCCTCACCGTTCGCCAGAATATCGAACAACGGGAGGAGGGGGGGGGGGGGACTTTGTCATAGTATTTTAACAAATTTGGGTGGGTGGGGCGGAGGGGGAGGATCCGGCATCCCTGGACCCCCCCCCCCCACACACACACACAGATCCGCCCCTGCACACACACACGCGCACGCACGTACACATGACTACAGGATATACTCTTTGGTTCAAGTAACAGAGTAATGAGAGGTTGCAGGTTTTTATATCCACCGTGTCTAGTGAGGTAAAGCACAACGAAACCCGTTTCGACGAGCGTGTGCGACCTTGGTTAACTTTTTTTGTGGGGCCGCCCATCGTCGGTTTAACTCGTTCAGTGCCAGCTGAAGCAGACTATATTTCTGCAGAATTCATCAAAACAAGACAATTTTTTTTAAAATCTAGCTGTCTCAGGAACATGGATCATGGATTCAAAGTGGTGTCAGCACGAGGCAACTGCGGGGTCTCATAAGGATCTATACCTCTTGCAGTTGAGCGGTGTTTACATTTTCTCGGCGCTGAACGGGTTTAAGTTAGAGCGGTCATGTGCCGAGCGAGCTCAACACCTCCCCGCTCTAGCTGCACATCGTCCATGATGGATTACTATTTAATTAACTCGGTCAGTCACAGCTGTCTGTCTGTCTGTCCGTTTGTTCATACGCCCATCCACACTGCCATTAGTGATGTGCTGGTGGTGAATTTTCCACAGAAAAGAAAGGAAAAATCCGCATTACAAAACCAAGATTACAACTAATGACCCTTGTCCACAGGACGGAACAGACCACCAGCAGATGAGGGGCCTAGGGGGCCAAACAGATCTCAGGGGTCTATGGGGCGAAACGGAACTGAGGGGCTAGACTTATTACTTACGCCTGTCACCCCTACCCGGATATAGGCCGTCGACGAGAGACCTCCAGCGACTCCTGTCCTGTGCTTCTCCTTCGATTTTACTCCAGGTGGTTCCCAGTCTCTTGATGTCTGCTTGGAGGTCTCGACGCCAGGAGTTTCTCGGCCTACCTCTTTTCCTCTTTCCCTGGGGGTTCCATGACAATGCCTGCCTAGTGATACTGGAAGCTGGCTTTCTCAGACTGTGACCAATCCATCCCAATCTTCTTCACCCAATTTCATTCTCTGCTGCTATCTGCTCTGTTCTCTCCCAGAGTCTGACGTTGCTGATCTTCTCTGGCCAGTGGATTTTCAAAATTCTTCTAAGGCAACTGTTTATGAAGATCTGTACTCTGTTGACTGTGGTTTTTGTCAATCTCCAAGTCTCTGCTCCATATAGAAGAATTGCTTTTACGTTGGAGTTGAAAATCCGGACTTTGGTGTGTTGTGACAGCTCTCTGGAACTCCACATTTTTTTCAACTGGAGAAAGGCTGCTCTGGCTTTACCGATTCGTGCTCTGACATCTGCATCAGTGCCGCCTTTTTTGTCTATGATGCTCCCAAGATAGGTGAAGGACTCCACCTCCTCCAACGGGGTGCCAGCAAGCAAGACTGGTTCTTCCCTGGTTGCGTTCAGCCTCATTGTCTTTGTTTTCTGTTTGTGGATGGTGAAGCCCATTTGGGACGAGATGTCAGCAAGCCTCGTGGTCTTGTCCTGCATTTGTTGATGAGTGTGGGACAGTAATGCCAAGTCGTCTGCAAAATCGAGGTCGTCAAGCTGTGTCCACAGTGTCCACTGTATTCCACTTCGTCTATGCTCTGTGGTCCTCTTCACGACCCAGTCTATGACCAGTAGGAAGAGGAACGGAGACAGCAGACACCCCTGCCTGACACCGGTTCTGACCTGGAGCTCCCTGGTGAACTGCCCTTCGTGGATCACGCGACATGTCATTTCATCGTAGCTGCTCTTGATCAGGCGGACGAGCTTTGTGGGTACACCGTAGTGTCGTAGGAGTTTCCACAGAGTCTCTCGGTCCACGCTGTCAAATGCTTTCTCGTAATCCACAAAGTTGACGTACAGCGCGGAGCTCCACTCCAGAGACTGTTCCACGATGATGCGGAGAGTGGCGATCTGGTCTGTACATGATCGGTTTTTCCTGAATCCTGCTTGCTGGTCTCTCAGATGGGGGTCAACGGAGCTCTTCATTCTCTCCAGGATGATCCTGTTGAAGACCTTTCCTGGTACTGACAGCAAGGTGATTCCTCTGTAGTTGGAACACTTGCTGAGGTCACCTTTCTTGGGAAGCTTGATTAGGTACCCCTTCTTCCAGTCAGCCGGCATCACCTCCTCTTCCCAGATCTTTCCAAACAGTGGGTACAGCATCTCTACTGTTGTCTCTAGGTCTGCTTTCAGAGACTCCACTGGGATGCCATCTGGCCTTGCTGCTTTGCCGTTCTTCAAAAATGTCACTGCTCTTCTGATCTCTTCCCGGCTGGGTCTGTCACAGCTGATAGGTAGGTAGGTCTCTGCTGGCTGCATGTCTGGGGGGTCGGGTGGGCTGGGTCTGTTCAGTAACTCTTCAAAATACTCGGCCCATCTGTCGAGTTGGTCTGCGATAGGCTTGCCTTCTTTGTCTTTTACTGGTCTTTCTGTTTGGCCATACTTGCCCGACAATCTTCTGGTAATGTCGTAGAGCTGTTTCATGTTGCCGCTGCCTGCTGCCTTTTCTGCCTCTGCTGCCAGGCTGTCTGTGTAGGCCCTCTTGTCTGCCCTGATACTCCTCTTCACCTCGCGGTTGGCTTCCGAGTATTCCTCCCTTGCTTTGGCTGCTCTCGTGCGACTGTTGTTGACAACTGCTTTCTTCTGCTTCCTCACTTCTAGCTTCTTCAAGGTCTGTGCCGACAGCCAGTCCTTGTGATGGTGTTTCCTGAACCCTACAGTGTCTTTGCAGGTTGAGTTCAGCGCCTCTCTAACTGCCTTCCACTGTTGCTCTGTGGTGACTGCCTCCTCTTCATTTACTAGCTCCTGTAGCGCTTGAAACCGGTTGGACAGCACCAGTTTGAACTCTTCTCTCACTCCAGTCTCTCTCAGGAGGCCTACATTATAGCGCTGTCTTCTTGTTGTCTCTGTGCGGCTTTTCTTTAACTTGAGCTTTATTCTTAAGGTGAGCAGATGGTGGTCTGAGGCGACATCTGCTCCCCTCCTCACTCGAACATCTTGAAGGGATCTTGTAAATTTCTTGCTAATGCAGATATGGTCTATTTGGTTCTCTGTAGTATGGTCAGGTGAGACCCAAGTCGCTTTGTGTATTCTTCTGTGTGGGAAGATGCTGCCTCCAATGACAAGTCTGTTTAGAGCACAAAAGTCTACAAACCTCTCCCCGTTCTCACTCATCTCCCCTAGTCCCTGTCTCCCCATCACCTCTTTGTATCCGGTGTTGTCCTCCCATATTTTGGCATTAAAATCGCCCATGACGATGGTGATGTCTTGCTCCACACATTTGTCCACGGCACTCTGGAGTCGGTCGTAGAACTCTTGTTTCTCTTCCTCGTCACTGTCATTAGTGGGCGCATAACACTGGATGACGTTCAGCTTGAGCTTTTTCTTGGTTCTAAAGGCTGCTGTGATAATTCTTGGCCCAAGAGGTTCCCAGCCCATCAGCGCTCTCTGTGCCACTGGTAACAGCATGAATGCTACTCCTTCTGTATGGGGGGGCATTCTCCTCTTCATGACCTGAATACAGAATCATCTCCCCACTTAACAGCCTTTTCTGGCCAGACTGCGTCCATCTGGCTTCACTGATACCTAGCAGGGAAAGGTTGTACTTTTGCATTTCCGCTGCTATCTGGGCGGCCTTGCCGCTCTGGTACATGGTCTTGACGTTCCATGTGCCCATGGTTGTGTCCCTGGATAGAGAGAGGCGGCTCGGTCCTGTGGCTTCCGAAGACTTTCACCACAGGACGTCATAAATCTTCTGGTAGAAGAACCTTCCTCCTCCAAGAAAGGAATTACTGTTTGTCTTTTCGTCGGCGTTTTTGTAGCTATTTCCTTTTTTGCAGGGTGGGGAAGCTACTTACTAGGAGGACCAGGGGTTTTCTGTCGGGGGTCACCTTCCCTTAGACCATGTTGGTTCACGGCACCTTATTTCATTCGGTGCACCCCTCTCACGAGGGCCCCCCCCCCCCCCTATCTACCGCCCAGGGGACGCGCCTCAACGCCATATGGTCCCAGCGCGAGGTGAGGGGCCTAATGAAAACGAGAGACGTAGGGACCCACCGCCGCCGGGAAACTGAGGCTCGACCACCCCGACACAGTGAACCTGAGCAGCTACTTGCAGTATCTAAGATAATGGAACAACCGACGTCTGTCTTGAATCGCCATGACCCCTTCACTGCCGAGAAAAAAACGAACGCCGTCCAACTGCAAGGGACATGGATCCACTTGAACCCCCGTAACTGCCTCCCGACCTCGTTTTTTATCCACGATTCTTGGCTTGGGGTTAACAAAAAATTCAGAGAAACCAGATGCGTCCAGGGGAAGGGGAAGGGGTTTTAAGACTTTCTAACGATCAGTTTAATTCATTCACCGCTGGGGAAAAGAAGCGCAGAAGAAGATGAATTGCTCAAGATGGTGCAAGAATAGTGTCTGCCCACAGTAAGCAAAAGGTCCGGGGGCCGAGCACATCTGTGCGCGGGTCAATGCAGCCGATGTCGTCCCGATGATTGTTTACTTCCTGGATGACTAGCCTGGCATCTTGGAAGGCGCCAAGCTAAGCTGACACTGCCCCTGAACTCTCACAGTCGTTAAAGGACAGCAGTTTCCCCTCTATTTCCAACACCCCCCTCCCCCTCAACACTCCTCCTCCCCCTTTTAATATTAGGATTTGGGGGTGAAAGTGTTAAAAATATATTAGTGATAATTATGCACTTGCATCTGTCTTCAATGCACTGGTCAAGATTAATGGAAATAAATGAGCCGAAAGCCGTTGTTCGATTGTCGTCTGTGCAATTGCAGGAATAAAGCTTTTAGAAATCCCGAAGCTTAACATGAAAACTGTCGGCAAGCGTTCTTTCACCTTTTTAGCCCCAAGTGTGTGGAACTCGCTGCCAACTGAAATGCGGAATCTGCCCACATTGTCACAGTTCAAAGCTCACTTAAAGACGTTTCTTTTCTTTCGGGCATTTAACACTTAGCTCATCTTTAGCTAACTGTTGACTGACTGCCTTTTATTCTGATCCTAGAGGAAGTGAGTGTAAGGTGTTGGGAAGGGATGGGGTAGTTTAAAGTAATAATAATACATGGTATTTATTTGTCGCATTTCTCATATTTATAATATAACTCAATGCGCAGGCGAAAACGACACACATACGCACACACACACACACACACACACACACACACACACACACACACACACACACACACACACACACACACACACACACAGAGAGTCTGCAGGGGGGGGGGGGGGGTACAGAAAACCGTAGAGATTACACGAAAGTCTGCGAGAAAAGGTAAGTTTTTAACTTTGCTTTGAACTGCATAAGGGGGGAGGCATTTCTCAGCTCAGTCGGTAAGGAATTCCAAATTAAAGGAGCAGTACATCTGAAAGAGCGTTCACCGGCAAATTTGAGATGGTACTTTGGAACTTTGAGAAGTTTTTCTCCCGATGAACGCAGTGAGCGAGAGGGCTGGTAAGTAATTAGACTGGAGGAAAGGTATGACGGAAGACTGCCATCAAAGTGGCGGTATGCAAGGGTCGCGATCTTAAATTGTATGCGGGATTAGATTGGAAGCCAGTGAAGGTCTTTCAGTATAGTGGTTACGTGGTCTCGTTTTCGCCTGCGCTTCACAAGCCTTGCGGCATTATTTTGAACTCGCTGAAGGGGGCTAATCTGCTCAGATGGAAGACCCAAAAGCAGAGAATTGCAGTAGTCAAGACGGCTCGTGACTAAAGCATTCACTAAATTTGCAGTGGCAGATTCAGAAAGACTGTGTTGGACAGATGCGATGCGTCTCAGAGAGTATGAAGCACCACGACAGATTTTTACCGACGTGATCCTGCATACTCAAAGTCTTCTCGAGCTTGACCCCAAGATATTTGACCGAAGACTGAAATGGAATATCAGTGTCATCTATGCGTAAAGACTCAGTGTGAATTTGTTGAAGCCGGGATGCTGAGCCAACGGGCGGTAACTCTGTTTTTCTGGGTTTAACATAACTTTGTTACTGTCCATCCATGTCGTGACATCGTCAACACAAGACTTGATGCCAGTTTCAACAGACTGAAATTCCCCAGGTGGACTACTCTGAGAGATTTCGGTGTCATCTGCATACTTATGATAAGAACACTGATGGCTGGAAATAACATCTGACAGCGGTTGTGAATACAACGTAAACAATACAGGGCCCAAGACAGAGCCCTGAGGCACTCCAAACTCCAGAATGGAAGGTCTAGAGACACTGTCTTTTACACCTACAAACTGGTACCGATCGGAAACGTAAGATTCAAACCAAGAAAGAACCGTTTCACGCAGGCCAAAAGTGATTTCAAGCTTTTTCATGAGAATGGAATGGTCCAGCGAATCGAAAGCAGCGCTGAGATCCAGTAGGGCCACAAGGGAGACAAGTCTCTCATCTGCATTACAAAGCAAGTCATTTAGAACACTCAGCACTGCTGTCTCCACGCTGTGACCTTTCCTATAGGCGGACTGATACACTTCCAACAGACCATTCATCTCTAAGTGTTTCAGGAGCTGTTGTAAGACAACTTTCCTTAGAAATGAATGGTAGGTTGGATACAGGTCTGTAGTTTTTCAGGGTATTTCTGTCCAAGCCTGGTTTCTTTAGCAACGGGGTAACAACAGCCTGTTTGAAAGATTTTGCAACAGTTCCAGCTGACAGAGACTTGTTTACAATAGCAGCAATCAACGGTGCAAGATCGCTGATGCACTGCTTTTTGAAACAAGTCGGAACAGGATCCAACATGCAACTTTTTGTTGGAGACTTTGCAATTATGACAGTCATGTCGTTGAACTTTGCAAAACATGGACCATCATAAACAGCAAAAACGGGTGGATCGCACTGCTTAGCATTTAAGTTCTTACGCAGCAGTTTGATTGTTTCAGTGACTGAAAAAAATCACAATATGTCTGCGGCAGTTCAGAAGAGGGGACATCAGCAGGAAGAGCAGTAGACTTGGGTTTTTCCAGCAGTTCATTTGACACTGAGAAGAACAGCTTGATGGAAGAGGCAGCCGAGTCGAGCTTGTCCATGAAGAAATGTCGTCTGGCAGCATTTAGGCACTGAGAGGCCGCATTTCTTTTACACGTGTATATCTGTCTGTACACGGTCAGTTTGTGCTTTCTCCACTGACGTTCGGCACGCCTCCCCTCACGCCGTGCATCTCTCACATCCTCAGACAGCCAGGGGGCAGACGGACGGTCGGCCTTGACACGCCTCGTTGTCAGAGGAGCATGACGGTCCAAAACTTGTCGAAGACCGTCATTGTACAGGTCCACCAGATTATCCAGCAGAAGATCAGAGGTCCGGCTACTAACATCAGCGGCACTGAAACACTTTCACGTCGGCTTGGAAAACTGCAGGATCTATGGCTCCAAGTTTCCGTGACGTCACAAGCCGTGTGGGTGGGGGTAGCCTGGCAATAGCCACTTTACACAACACAGCGTAGTGGTCCGACAGGTCCGGGTATTCTCGTACACCCGAAAGGGATATGAGACTGTTTTCACTGCGCACTACCACCCAGTCTAAAGTATGGCCGTGACGGTGTGTGGGGACAGTCACGAGCTGCGACAGGCCATGGTCACTGAGCACAGTCTTTAGGCAGTTCACTTGTCCATCAGAACAATCATCAAAATGGAAATTGAAGTCTCCAAATACAGAAACATCGGCACTGCTGCAAATAAACTGGGACAACCGACAGTTCCGGAAATTCTCGAAGGAAGATTGCGCTGAACAGTTTGTTACGTTTACTCGGTGGCGGGCGATAGAGACACACCCACTCGAGGCCGACATCTGTTTTACAGTCATCTTCATTTCCACACATTCAGAGGAGGAAATCGCGCGTGTGTCTGAGAGAGAAGGTGTGCTGTTGAGCATGCGCAGTGAGTCCAGTGTTTTCCTGGAGAACAGCGCTATACAAGAACTATGTCTTATTATTATTATTATTAATAAATGACATCTACGGAAAATATGAGATACTTTCCGGCATAACTACAGAAAATATGAGACACTTGTATAACTACAGCAAATATGAGATACTTGCGTAACTACAGACAATATGAGATAAATTGAATAACTACAGAAAATGAGATACTTGCATACCTTTGTGTGTGTGGAAAGTCATGTCATTTCTGCAAGCAATAGGCCCTGCGAGATTTAGTTTTCTGACCATACCGCACAAACAATTCAAAATAGTTCATGATAAATTTACAGAATTCGTTGTTTGAGTGTTCAGTTGAGACAGAGACTGTTGTTTGCATAATTTGCTGCTTGTGCGTTTGTATGTTCGTACACATGTATATTTGCATATTTTCCCTTTTAACGTGTAATAGTCAGAATCTTTAGAGATACTGTTGAGCTGCTGTGTTTGCCTACAAAAATGCCAGTTTATCAGAATGTTTTATCAACTGTTTTCTGCATTTTGCATATGTCCAGCCAAGGTCAAAGGTCGCAATAGTGTTTAAATATCTGTAAGGGTCAGCAATACATTACACACAACATTTGTTCACACAAGCAGTTCATGCTTGTGTCTCAGGACATGTAAGATGACGTTATGCCTATCAAACAACCGCTATTGATCAAGGATGAGGTCACTAATAAAGGTTAAAGTCAATACATCTGTGCTGAAAAATGTCACATAGGAATACTCTTGTAAACTATAGAAGCCAGAGATTTATACTTGACACAACACTTTAGGTAACACTTTAAAAATATATCATTTTGGCTGACCTTTCTCAAAAGCCAAGGACACAAAGACGAAAACAAAGGACATAATTCATCATTTTTGTAGTTGTTTTGGTTTTTTTTTCCAGATGCTATTGCAGTTGTACACATTTAGAGGTCAAACATGGACCACAGGTTGCTTTGGAGAAAGCATTTATGTGCGTGCTTGGTTTATGGACTAGTCTGATAGGTTAGTTAGTTAGTTATTTGGGTTCAACCCCGAGCAGGCGACTAAGGCCATCTCACGGCGGTAGTCTGATAGGTCAAGGGAACAAGAGGTCAACACATACATAATAATGCCTGCTTTCAGACAAAATCTCAGGTATTTTAGATAAAGTTTTAATCAGATTTTACTTACAAATAGTTTATATTAAGATATGCCCATGCATACTAGTTTGGATGATTTCTCTGAAAGGTCAACATATGGAATCAAAATACCTAAGTTTATGCAAAGTATTTTTACAGGTACCTTTCGTAGGCGATATCAATGAAATACGTTCAATGACTTGGCTCATACACATCTTTGAGGAACTGCCATGATAACGTTTTGCTAATCCCTACCGGTGAGGCCAAGGTCACGTCGGTCATACTTAGTTTTGGTCTGCTTATGCAAAGTCTTTGATTCTAATCGACCGACTTGGTTCAAATTTGGTGAAATAGTAGATATTAAGCACAGAAATGTTAATGTACAAGAAATGCATCGGTCTGTGTATAAGGTCACCCAAACAATCGTTATAGGTAGGATATGGTAACGGTCGTTTTTAATATTGGTTGCCATGGTAACATTAAGCAAAATCTTCGATGCCCCAGGTGTGGAATTTTCTTCTATTACGAGACGGTCTGAAGTTCAATGAGTCCTCAGGACAGCATCTGTGTGCCATGCTGGAAAAAGATAGATGGTAAGAAAATCATTGTATTTAAACATTAACTGACGATTTATTAGTTTTAACTTATATTGATTGATTGATTCATTATTGATTGATTGATGGGTTGGTTGGTTAACCCCTTCACTGCCGAGACAAAGTGGACACGGTCTGATTCTGCCGCCGTGTGTCCTTAGCCGGACGGCATCTAGTGTGTGCCATGTTGGAAAAAGATGGAATGTGAGAGACTATTACTATAAAAACAGACGATTGATTGACCAATTGGTGATTGATTGATCGCTTGGTTGGATGGTCACAATTTAAGCCCTTCACTGCCGAGAAAAAGTGAATGCGGTCCAACTGCAAGCGTGGGGCGGGAGAGATTCATAACGGCGTCAGTGCTACTTAACTCTTTGCGTGTCGGTTGCGTGGGTTTTTGTCACGATGACTCTTAAGGCCCCGCCACACATGCCCGATTTTGAGGCCGATTCTTGAGCAGTTTCGAATCGGAGTGTGATCGGACCGGACTGCAAAAACGTGTGCACTTTGACACATTCCCCGACTTTATTTAGCCGACCGGTTTGAATCGAAGATCAAGGTCGTACCTGTTCAGCGAAATAGTTGCTAGTTTGGACAGTGATGATGATGTGCTTGCATTATCAGCAGTTTTACATCATATTCGGGAAGACTGAGGCGGGCGAAACATCGGCAACGACTGAAGGTGGTTGACCGATCTTCCGCCATTTGCAAACTGAAACGACGTGCTTTGCGAGACGCGCTCTGATTGGTTGAAGCTTACAATCGGGACCGATTCGGATCGGAAAAATAGAGCAGTTTCTAAACACCCGATTCCCAGCCGATTGCGATCGGATCGGATATATGACGTCATCCGATCGCAATCGGATCGGAATCGGCTTCAAAATCGGGGCACAACTCGCAAGTGTGGCGGGGCCTTTACAGGAATCATCGCGACAAAATCCTCAACCGACACGGACAGTTTTAAATTGAACCCGGAAGCTAATCTCGCACATTTGCCAGAAGTAAATTCTCCGCGTCAGTCAAGACGGCTGACTGACCGGCCCTGCAGCCGGCGCAGCACTGAGTGTGGCCACACAGGGCAATTGCTTCTGGTGCATGTAGTAAATTCCTCAAGAAATAGTAACCAAAAAAAAATTCCTCCTTTTTTGCAATTGTTTTAGGGTGTAAAATTTAAAATTTTTGCCTTTTTTTTTTTTTTTTTTTTTTTTTTTTTGCGTTTTGAGCAACAAAAGGCATGACAGGTGGTGTGAAAAAGTGCAAAATCTGGGTAATTTTAGTCGACCTAGTGTGTTCATAGGAGCCTTATTGGGGCATGTGCACGGTTGTATGCAGGCTTGCAGACGACAGTTTTGCCTTTTAGTGCATTAGAGTGTTGTGGAAAACGCTAACAGATTAAAAAAAAAAAAAAAGAATAGCTGAAAATGTTTCTCCTGTGATATGCTCCGCGTGGATGTTTTGTTTTGGCTGAACTTGAAGGTTCTTCGTTTATAGCTTTGTGTTGCAAGAGGCTAATAGAAAACAGTGTGTGAAAAAAGGTTCTATGTTTATAGCTTTGTGTTGCAAGAGGCTAATAGAAAACAGTGTGTGAAAAGGGGGCGTAACCTAATTGCCCTGTGTGGCCTGCGTACGAAGTAGCCACACTCTCTGCCTCTGCCGCAACTAGGCGGCAGAGACAGCGCAATGCGCAACGAAAGGCCATCGGGCCGATGTCGGTCGCCATTGGCCCGCGCACGTCTGTGCGCAGGCCAACGGCGACGGCCCAATGGCCTTTTGCGCATTGGGTGAGTGTGTATCAGCGGGTTTTCGTGCGTCATGTGACTTGACAGCGACAACGTCTCTGCCGTAGCTAAGCGACTTAGGGGCCTGACGAATGGTGCTTTGACTAAATGCAAATCCGCTGCGCCACTGGGTGCGCGCCACCGCGTCCACTAGCTCAATTCAGAATACAAGGGAGGAAACAAAAGGCACGCAAAGCGGCGAAGCACTGTGATTCCAGAGCAGTTTTCAACCCTCGAAGCAACCATCCGCCTAAAACCTCGAACTGAACAAACTATTTGCCACACTTGAAAACTATACCAACTTTGTCGGAGGATCAAAACTGATAGTTCAGTATCAAAGCTTTTTGCACAGTCAAGCATCATTTTAGCAGACGTCCGTGTGTTGGGTTTTAGATGTGGCCGGAAATATGCCTCATGCTCATTTTTCATTGGGTTATGTAAATTAGCATATCCAAAGAAATTAAAACTAGAGTGCACCTAGAGAGAGGAATACTGAGAGAATTAAAGCTTCATTAACACAATGACTGAGTTAACCCCCTTAATTATATTTTTTTTGACCATCCATATCCATGTCCCCAGCACAGAGTAAATACCATTGGAAGTTACCCCTAAATCATTATTATTTAAACAGCCACATTTTTATGAAAATCAAAAATAATACTTAAGGGGTTAACTCAGTCATTGTGTTAATAATACTTTAATTCTCTCAGTATTCCTCTCTCTAGTTACAACTAACTTTTAAGAACCTGCAGAGGTAACCTTTAAGTTACTTATCATAAGAACTTATAAGAACTTATCATAAGCACTTATTAATTACTTACTGTAAGTTCTTATAAGTTCTTACAACAACTTGACTTAAGTCACAACTTACTCGGTCAGATTTGTCAAGATACAAGGACAATAGAAAAAACTTTTTTTCTCAGTAGTACTCTGGGGGTGGTGCAGATGGGGCTAAATAATCAGGCACAAGTGGTGTAAGTGACATGGCATTTTTCTGTGAAGTGTATGACATTATTAAAGGATTACCAAATCTGATTTTTATTTGTTTAAAAGATTGTGTAGTTTTTCTGTGGTTTCCTGAACACCGATCTGTTTCCCCATCTCTAAAAAACTGGCTTTTAGCTCTTCAACATTCACAGGAGATTGACTACGCATCTTATTCTGTATTTCAGACTTCTGTTTCTTGTAATTATTTAAATCATCCTGGACCCGCTTAAATTCTTTATCATCAATACAATTATCATTTAATGCCTTACTGATAATAAGTTTCATACTGCTCAGCTTTGCACCAGCAAGCGTACTCAATGCTTCATGTTTCTGTAATTTCGTGTGAAACCTCTTGTTCAAGGCCTCCAAACCAAAGCAAGCCAGGCATGTAGCAACGCTAACACCCTCAACTGCTATTCCAGCCAAACTCCCAATTCCTGTGGCGAACAGAACTATACCCCCTACAGAACATGAAGCTGAAACTGCACCAATAGCCATAGAAGTGTTTTGAACAGAATTAAATACTGACTTATACCTCCTTTTGAACCGTGAGTACTTAGCCTCTTCACTTTCCAAATATTTTAAAGCTTCTGTAATATTTATTAGATAGAAGCGCTTTACAAGAACGCCTGCAGCGCGGTTCTACTTAACAATCAGTCAGGCGAGTTCTTCAGGACGACGATCGGTGTCCGTCAAGGATGCCTGCTCTCTCCTGTCCTTTTCAACATATTCCTGGAGAAGATCATGCAGGAAACCCTCCACGACCACCATACTTCAATCTCTATTGGTGGCAGATCCCTGTGCAATCTTCGATTCGCAGACGACATTGACCTCATGGCAGGCAGCAATAGTGAGCTCCAAAACCTGACAGACAAACTTTCAAGTAGCGCAGGGTCTTATGGCATGGAGATCAGTACGGATAAAAGCAAAGTGATGATCAACACCACAAGCGACAGCAGCAGCAAAATTCACATGAACGGCCAGAAGCTAGAAGAGGTCAATAGCTTCAAGTACTTGGGAGCCACCCTGTCCAAAGATGGTAGTTGCATAGCAGAGATCCGTATCAGGATAGGTACAGCAACATCCGCAATGGCCAGGCTGGACAGGATATGGCGAAGTAACTCCATCAGCTTCACCATCAAGTACAGGCTTTACAAGTCCCTCGTAGTGTCTATTCTACTCTACGGCTGTGAGACTTGGACACTGCTTGCAGACTCAGAAAAGAAAATCCAGGCCTTTGAGAACAAGTGCCTGAGGAAGTTGCTCCGCATCTCGTACCGCGAGCACAAGACCAACGAATATGTACGGAGCATCGTCACTTCCCTGGTGGGCCCACATGAACCCCTTCTGGCAACCGTGAAACGGCGCAAGCTTACTTGTTACTTGGTTTGGCCACGTGACCCGACACAACACCTTGTCCAAGACTATCCTCCAAGGCACTCTCGAAGGAAGTCGTCGGCGAGGTCGTCAGAGAAAGAGTTGGGTCGCAAACATAAAAGAATGGACCGAACTCGAGATGCCAGACTTGCTTGCCACCGCCCAAAATAGAACTCAGTGGAGAGCACTGTCTGTTGCTGCTGCCTTTCAGTCCCCCCAACGCCCAGTTCGGGCAAGGGACTGATGATGATGATGATGAATATTTATTAATCTGAATGCGTCTGCCTGTAATGTTTTATCTGAAGCAATTGGCACAGCTGTCACCTGTGGATCAGGCGCAAGTGTTGTTTTAGTCGTCACATTTGTTTCAGTCGGCTCAAGCGTCGGTAGTTGCGGATAGAAGTTTACCATTTTTTTTTTTTATTGACAAATATTTTTTTTTATTTAATCAGCAATTACATTTTGCAACTCTTCAAAAGTATACAATTTGTTAGCATAATAAAATGCAACAAGATCAATGTGTTCAAGGTTTATGTAAGTTAGACGAACAAAAGTTGTTTTGTCGACCACCACCTTGACAGCTGGAACACTGCTCGAAACATTAATAACATCATTATTTTTTGTAATGGCAATAAAGACCTTTGATGATTCTGTTACTGTTTCATTCCATGTAAGTTTAATTCCTTGTGCAATTTGAGCCTCTTTAGCAGTAGTTACTGATCTCATGATAATTTCAAATACTATTGTCGCTTCTCTTGCGATGGAAAAGTTTATTGGTGCAAACACGACCTTCGCATCAGACCTACCCTTCCTATGTGTAAGAAGATATCTCCGTCTCTCATAATTTTCAACTTTCAGTTTTTCTCTGCTATTGTCGTCTGGGGCAAAGCTTGGAACAAGACTTACAATAAGCGGCCCCGAGTTAACAACCTTCCTAAACACTAAGGCGCCTTCATCATCAGTGTATACATAAGGACTAATAAATTCAATCTTTATGTCCCAGTCAATTGTTGGAGGTGGTGCAGGCACGGGTGAAACAACCCACTTACTACCTACATGTATTAAGTTGTAGGGCACATTATTTACAGGTGGAGTAGGTACAGTAACATCACGTAGCTGACCAAGTTTAGGAATCTGTTTTTCACCGTCTTTCATGTCAACAATTACTTTCCTCTTGTGCATGCCATTTAAATCAAGTTCAAAACCATATATTTCTCCAACATCCCCTTCCTTCTCAAAATCCTGGACGTCTGCCAAATCTTTCAACTCTGTAACCGGACACGCAACTGGTATGATTGTTCGCTTTGGACCAAGACCACTCATTTTTATAAACAAAAATAAAATTATTTAACTTCTAACACTACACTAAAATCATGCATAACAACTGGTTTGTCATCCTGATTAGTTACAGATATACTCAGTGACTCAAAGAAACTAGAACCTAATTTCTTAAACTGTAAATTAGGAAATCTAACAACCACACTTTCACAATAGGGTGCAGTTCCAGTTGGTAAGCATCTCAACAAAGTTGAAGGTTTTCCATTGTGAACATTCTCAGATGTGTTTAGTTCTTTCAAATAAACATTTAGCACTGTGTGTACTGACAAATGAACAGCATATCTTCCAGTTATTTTGGTTTTTTTGGGCTTAAATTTTAATCCTGCTTCATAAGTCCAATCATCATCACCACTAACAGCTACAATACCAAGATCAGATTCAGTTAAAAAACCCAGTAGTATTAAAAGTTTGTCTGTTAATATAAGCTGACTATCTTTTGGAAATTCCAATGTAACAAACAAGTTAGCCGGATTTAAAGTTGCTTTAATTTTATACCTATCTTGTAAAAATTCAGCTATAGTACAAAAGTCATTATACCCAGGCTGTAAATGATTAGCACCCCAACTTGTAGTACCTACCATTCCATGTACAGAATATTCACCATCATCTGTTACATTAAACCATTTTACTGTGTAGAACATTTCATGGATAGCTACAGCCTTGCTACCATCACGATTATCAATCCCATTAGTTAACCACACTGGTTTGCTTGTGTCAAGATTTGTTAAGGTAATAAACATTTTTATTATCTCATATAAAAAAGGATGGAATTTAAATCACCAACCATTACCACAACGAACGCATTTCAATTTAATGTGAATGCCAAATATAATGTTGCACCAACTTATGAACAGAAAATAATTCAATTAAATCAGCTTGATATTGCTGTATCAGAACAAGATCTATTCCAAGTCAAAGTACCCAACCCCTTTGATCATTACCTAAACCCTCCAATAACAGATGACTCTACTGCAAGAAAGTGGTCTTCAAGTCCACTACAGATGTTTCAAAACTAACTTAACTTTGCTATACTATGCTCAACTACTGGCTGTGGGGTTTCTTTTACAGACCATTTGAATCACTCAAACAAACTTATTAAGTCTGTCTATCGTTTCCATGTTTATTACCAGCTTAGACGTATACTGTCAGAACTGCATACACCACTACCAACTGAATCCAGTTTCAACAGGTTTAACAACCCCATGGATATGAAAGCATTTGAACGCATCTGTAATGAATTTAACATAAGCCCCGGTATGACTTTACACAAAAACTTGATGATCACAGTGGTATGGGTACATTGTATTACGCTATGAGTCACAGACAATACCCTCAAGATTACTACCCTGGGTACACTTCATTCTCATCAAAATCACAAGTCTGGTTAGGATCAATAGAGCAGAAGCAGACTAATGCGTGGACCACATTTATTTTAGATAAATCTGACGGGTTTACTCAAGCAGGAGTCGAGCGCGTCAATGAGTCTATCAGAACATATGTCTACTAGGAGCACAATCACTAACAAAATCAAACATTTTGAATGGAAGTGGTAAATTTGAAGCACAAAAACAGTTTCTTGCAAATCTTGAAGATTCAATCAACTCAACAGTTGATCTCCCATCAAGCATACAACGCTACCAAGACGTTTTAAGATATGCGAGATCAAAAGTTGACTTTGTAGTTGGCATCGGGTTATACATGTTACCATCTGATCTTCAACGCCAAATGGGTACAATAACAAATTATAATAATGAAATAGTTGTGTGGTGGTAAGAAAGCAAGACCGGTCCCACCCAGGTATGCATCCTGTCACTCTGGTCCCGACGCCTGTTTATTCTCCGAGTTGTTGGTGGTCGCTGCTGTCGCATGCGTTGTGTTATGTGAAGCACTCGGGAGGCGTTTCGATCGGTATTCGTAGTCTGTGACTACAGGCTCCGATATACTCGTCAGGGAACCGGCCTATTGTTGTAGAGGGCTGTCGTTTAAGTGGGTGGGTGCGTTGTTGATGTCGTAGAGGGTTGTCGTTTAAGTTGGTGGGTGCGTTGTTAGTGTCGTGGTGTTGGAGTTACCCTACGTGTTTCTCCTTATCCGTTCGTGGGATTCCGTCTCTTGAAGTCTGGTGGGGTGTGTAGAAGAGGAATCGCGGATTGGGCAGTGTAGTGGGCTGTGCTTAAGGGTTACGTAGTTTTCCTGGTCCGATGAGTTTAGGGTGACGGGCAGTTGTTGGTTGTGACTGAAATGTGGCCGTTTTTTTCTTTGACGCGGTGGTAGATCCTTGTTAATCCTGCTTGATCGTCCCGTTGGAGTATGGTCCTGGGTTAAACCGCTTTCTTTTCCTCCGTCTCGTTGTCTTTAGGGCTGACGCGGGGAGAGGAGATAAGCTTTATCGTTGCTCCGGGCTGTCTGTGGGGAATTAGGCGTAATGTTGCTTGCTTTCTTCGTGGCAGCGGGTCTGATTCTCGTTGGGTCCATGGGGCAAACTGGATTACGTGGAGTACTGTATGCTTCTTACATCCTTTTCTTACCCTAGTTGGGGTGGGTGGCTGAGAGTCCCCTACGGGGTTTGAGCTTCATGCTGTGTGTGTGGTTGGTTTCCCTGTCGTTGAGCTGGGAGCGAGAGTGTGAAGGGGGATTAAACGTGATGAGCTTTGTCTTTGGATGGTGGATGGGGTGCTCTGTTTCGGGTCGATGGTTTCTAATCCTTGCTTGGAGGGCCGTTGTTGTTTGCGGCGTCGTCTTCTAGTGTTTTGTTTATGTCCGTGGCTGACACGGCTGTGTCTCTCTTTGTGTTGAGTTTCGCTGATATAATCAAGTCCTTTATGTTTTTATGTCGCTTATAGGCGATCAGCGGTGGATTGGGGAAGAGTGTTTTACACTCTGGGTCTCTCGTCATGTGGTGCCAGTGTGTTTGAATTTTCCTTTGTAGGTGCTTGATACTGGGGTAGTATGGGGTGACCATGACCAGAGGTGTTTTTCCTGCTTTCTTCGGTCTTTCCGCTAGGAGTTGTTTTCTGTCTTTCGCGAGTACTGTGTCCGTTTCTTGCGTGAGTTCCGTCTGTTTGTATCCCCGGTCCGTCATTTTGTCGTGGAACAGATGGATCTGTTCGTGTAGGTCTGTTCTGTTGCTGTTAGTCCTCATATATCTTGTTGTTTCCCCCCGAATCAGAGCTTTGAAGACGTGTTGAGGGTGAGCTGAATCCCTTTGTAGGTATTGATAAGTTTCTGTCGGTTTTCTGTATGTTTTGATGTCCAGTATTCCTTCACGCTCAAAACGCTCTCCCTTGTAAACTTGAGTGTCCAGGAAGGTAGCTGTATGGTCTTCGATTGTGTATGTGAATTTCAGGAGTGGGTGATAGGAGTTGGCGAGGTTAAAAAACCTGTTGATGGTGTCATTGTCCGCATTCCACATTTGGAAGCCGTCATCTCTGTATCTTCCGTTCCAAATGATTTTCTCTCTCTCCTCAAAAAGGTTGATGATATTGTTCAGTATTATGCCCATATTGATGTCGCAGGCTTCCGGTGAAACTTTAGAGCCCATCGGGGCGCCGATAATTTGTCGGTAGAGCTGTCCATTGAAGGTGAAGACGTTGTTCGTGAGGATAATCTCCAGGAATCTGAGGAGGTGGTGTTTTTCAATCGGTGGCATAGGTGGTGTTTCAACTATGTCCGGGACTGTTTGGTTCACTGCCTCCGGCAATTCGTGGAATTCCATGTTACTGTACATCGATGTGACGTCATAGCATACTAGCTTAGTTTCTCGGGGGATCCTTGTTTGTTCAATTTTATTAATGAACGCCGGTGTGTCTTTGATGTATGTAGGTTGTTTTTGTACGAACGGTAGTAGGTGGAGATCCACAAATTTCGCTATAGCTATAGTCGGGCTTGCTGACTGTGCCACGATTGGGCGACCCGCTATAATTCTCCCTTGCATTCCATTTTTCTCCATGTCATCCAACACCTCTGTTGGGTGTTTGTGGATTTTGGGAAGTAGGTAGAAGGAGGCTGTGTTTTTGTAGGTTTCCGTTTGTCGTAGGAACTTGTAGGTTTGTTTGTCTATCTTCTTAGTTCTGTATAGTGTCTCAGATGTGTTGAGGATTTCGGCTATGATGGCCTCTGTGTTTGCCGCATCTGTTTTCTCGTAGTGTATTCCGTCCTCCAGTTGTCTCAAACCCTCCCTGATGTAATCGTCTCTGTTGAGGAGTACGATTGTGCTGTTTTTGTCGGCTTTTTTTAAAACGATGTCCGTATTATTTTTGAGTGCCTTGAGTGCTTCACGTTCCTCTCTCGTGAAATTGCTTCGTGTGCTTGACATGCTGACGTGCGTTAATTCTTCCTTTGTGTTGCTGATGTATTGTTCAATTGGACCGTTTGCCCTTTGTGGGGTGTACCCTGAGCTAAACTGTAGTGGGTGTGGAATCCGCTCAGATTTGTCCTGATTCTGAAAATGGTATTTGCAGCGTATTTTACGGGTGAGTTCGTCAAATGCTGATATGATTTCGTTCTTGGCTCGTTTGTTGTTTGGGACTGGAATAAATTTCAGTTCTTTTCCCAGCGCTCGAATTTCCGGGTCCGTGAGTTTGTGTTTGGAGAAGTTCCGAAATAATTTTCTTGCTTCCTTTGTCTTCTCCTTGAGAGTTGCTGTGTTGGTGTGACCACCGTTTTGTCTGTATTTGTGTCGTTGCGCCTTCGCTTTCTTGTGCCTCCTGTTAAAATGCCTCGCCATGAGTGCTCAATCCAATGGTCCTTAGCCGGGTAGTGACAGTTGGTTAGCTTTTAAACCCTTTACTCGCCCAAGCTGAAAAATGTGTTTGGGGACAAGTTTCTCAATTCGGTGTGGTGAGAGATGGGGGTTCCGACTGCCCTTAAATGCGTGTGGGGAGTGGGTCTCAACCACCCTATTATAGATGTGGGAGTCGGTCTCAACCACCCTATTATAGGTGTGGGAGTGGGTCTCAACCACCCTATTATAGGTGTGGGAGGGCGGGTCTCAACCACCCTATTATAGGTGTGGGAGAATAGTCGAAGAGTTCCTTCTTGCTTGTGGTTTTCCTGTTGATTTGGAGTCTTGGGCCTTGCTTGCTTGGTTGTTTCTTGTTTCATCCACCCTTTATCAGGTGTGGGTCTCAACCACCCTATTATAGGTGTGGGAGGGTGAGTCTCAACCACCCTATTATAGGTGTGGGAGAAAAGTCGACGAGTTCCTTCTTGTTTGTGGTCTTCCGTTGATTTGAAGTCCTGGGCTTCGGTTGCTCGGTTGTTTCTTGTCGAGTGGGGCTGGCAGCTGTAGTCGGCTTTGTGGTTCCGTTCTGTCTGTGGCTTTATAGGGTGCGGGTAGGCGGCTTGACGGCGCAGCGCGCGCGTCGGTGACGCGTGGTCGAATCCTAATGGTCGGCTGTCGTCTGTGTGGTGTCGCTCGCTGTTTGTGCCGTGGGGTGTGTGAGCGGTCCAATTGTTGTGCCCTAAGTCACAGACCTAAAAGTGCCTATGTGGGCCGTTTCCTCACGGGTGTGTGGGAAATCGTTTCGATTACTCCCTGTGTTCCTCTTAATCGGTAGAGAATCTGGTTTTGCTTGATGAGTTTTGGTGGTCGGTGTGTGCCATTACTCCACGCCCTGCATTCTGGTGTCTTTTTGGCTCTGTGTTATGTATCATTTCAGCGTTTCGGTCGAGGTAGTCGGTGAAACCCCTATACCCTCATTGTCGATGGTCGGTGTGTGTTTGTGGTCTCCTCCCTTGTCCAATTACCTCTGTGTTTTGTTGTATTCGGTGTGTCCCGTGTTATTGTCCTAGTAGCCGAAGCATCCTCCTGTACCTTGTTGTTTTGTTCTTGGAGTTACGTGGTGTCGAAGCTCGTGCAGCTTCCGTTCGTAGACAGTTCTGTTCCATTTTATTAAAGTTTGTCCCTTTCCTTTTTCGTCGTTTTAGGGTATGCTTCTTTACTTTTATCTGGTGTGTCTTTACACATGTGTGAGAGACTGGACAAATGTTCGAATGCGTGGTCTGTCATGTTCGTCGGTCTAGTTGTTGATGGTGACGTATCGTTTAGGTTGTCGTTAGTCGTTTCGTACCCCGTAGGGATGACTTAAGGTGTTTGGTTGTGGGTGTTGTGCTTCGATCCGTTTTATCCTTTTTTTCCTGTCCTGGTGTTGTTTGAATAGGGTCAAGTCTTCCAATACGTCGAAAAGTGTCTAGTTGTGGGAGGTGTGGGGGTATGGTTGGATGCGTGTCCCCTTGGGACTTAGGAGCCAAGACCAGAAAAGAGAAGAAGCCAGTCCATTCTTTGGAGGACTGATGGCCCTGAAAAGGGCCTAAAGATGCGACGTAATAGGGCATCTAAGGACGCCTCTGTCGTCCTTGTGGGTGAGGGCGGCGGGAAACGGAGTAAGGCTGGTTGTCGTATGGCCTGCGTCTCTCCGGCCTGGTCTCTTCTCGTGGTCGTAGGTCTCTCGTTGTCTCCATCGTTGATCTCTTCTTTCAGAAAGTTGGCAAACATCTTTTTGGTTTCACCCACGCCTGATCTCCATGGGATTAACGACCACAGATTAAACTACCGATCCTCCTAGGGATTAACAACCACGAATTGGAGGCTTCATCATAAAACGGACAGGAGACCGCCAAACAAAACGCCGGGGGGCTGCCCAACCCCCATACACTTCAAACAACAACGGAGACGCCGACCACTCAAAACTGGATTATACACCAATGAGGATTATACTTAACAAGCCCGCGGGATGAATCGGGACCTATATTACCCGAACCCCCAAGAAGCCTCGCCACATCGATCCTTAGCCAGCTCGACAGCCGAAGAGAGAGGACGGTATTTTCCGCTCTCTCCACACAGCTACACCGCACAAGCAAGCGGCCAGCCAGCCACAGGAGAGACCACGGTTCACCGCGTCTCTCCCACCAAGCGAGCCAGCCTACAACCAGCCAAGCCAACAACATGGACAAAGGGCGAAAGTCACGGAAGAAGACAAACAAGGAACAGGTGGAAGAGTATACTTCCACCTTTCCCCAAACACAGAAGAAACCACCACCGGCCAGGCGGGAGACGAGGGGCTACAAGCCCCCTCTCTCCCCGCCAATTCGGCCTCAAGAAAGACAGCGGGCGTTCTGGGAAGAGGTGGGGGACTCACCCCCTCCCCCCCCGGCGCAACAGCGACCAACAAACAACGGCACACCACTGCCAATTCGGCCTCAAGAAAGACAGCGGGCGTTCTGGGGAGAGGTGGGGGACTCACCCCCTCCCCCCCCCCCCCCGGCGCAACAGCGACCAACAAACAACGGCACACCACTGACAGCGGCCGAATGCGACCGAAGAATGAGGGAAACGCTTCAGCGATTCCCCCCACCAACACCACCAAGGGGAATGTTCCCGCAGATGGACGCTTTCCTGGACCGAATGCGTAGTCCATCAACCAACGAGGAAGTGGCGAGCCCTGCTCGCCCCCAGTCACCGCCACCACCACCAGTACTACAAGACGAACAAGAAGAGGAGCCCTCTTCGGAGCTCTCGTCGTGGGCCGAGTCCCTTTACTCCCCACCGCCGGTCGCGATCCCCGAATCACTAACTCGGGAGCGGCCGGCTTCAACGGAGGAGGAGGCGACTCGGCTCAGGGGGATGGACTTCGGGGAGCTGGTGATCCTCTTGCAAGACACCGTCCCGATTATCGAGGCGATTGATGGCAGCCCATATCACCGAGCACTAGTCGCCGCTCGGTGGCTGGTGCACTCGGGTGCCATCAAGGACCTCGAGCCCCCCAAGTCAAAGGACACGGCCAGCCAGGCCACAGCCCAGACAACGGAAACAGGGAGTCAAAGTAACACCGACTCCCCGCAGACGGCGGAAAAATCAACCGGCACCACGCCAGCGGAAACCCAGGACAAGAACACAGAGACTGAAACTACAGCCAAAATACTCCAAGAGGCGGGTACGGACCCGCCCCCCCAGCAACAACCACCAGCACAGGTGGGCAACGGTCCCATCACCGGCCCACAACAGCAAAGAAGAAAACGCAACCGACCGCCCAAGCACTTCAGGCAACAACGCCCACCACTCCTCGCCACACCGCCGCCACACATGCGGCTGCCATCGCAACACCGCCATCCACCCCGTCCACGACCAAGAATCGACTGGCCGCCACCACCACCACCCTACCTCCTCAGACCCACCTACAACCGGCCACGGTTCCCCCGGCCACCCCCACCACCACCGCCACCACTCCTACAACATTTTTGGGAGTGGCTGGCACACCACCACCCACCAGCCTGGCGATAGGTGACGGGCCTCCGGCCTATCGCCTGCCTCCTGCACCACCAACCACCCGGCCCCGGCAACAACATCAGCCAGCGGAGCGACGGAGCGGCAGACAGTGAGACAACCTCCCCCCCAAAACCCCCCTGGCCCACCCCCCCTGGACGAAATCAGCGAAAGCTGGAAGTCCCAATCCCTGTGAAAGACTTGACTTGAAGCCTCGCCACTCGACAATGAGACCAAGCGGACGGCGAAAGCGGAAGCCTTTATCATCTACCACACCGGAAAACACTATGGCCAACTACGGAGCCAACGAGGCTTCAACCACCCCACTGCCCAGCGCCTTCGACGCCCTACTACAAGACAACGAATCGGGAGAAATGCCATCTAAGGACACCTTAAAAGAAGCTTTGGCAACTTGGAGGGATGTCACCACAGCGAAGGAAACCTTGGAGATCTACATGGCACACGGCGACCTTCCACCTTATCTTCCGCCGAAGAACATCAACTTGCGAGTTGGGGGAACAGCAGGCCGAGCCAAAGAAATCATGGCAGAGATTAACAAAATAGCTGCGACACACGTCGAAAAAATGGCAGAGGAGATTGCGACCTACCTCACCGAGCGACAGAAAGCAGAGAATGCAAGAATCAGCCACCTACTCCAGAAAGCGAGCTCTTCCCTCAGCGGCCAAATCAAAGACGACACTCTGACGGCGGCGAAAATGGCAGCGCATGAAGCCCAAGCAGCGATCAAAAAACAAGGCGACAGAGTTAGGCAGCAGTTTGCCAACTTTCTGAAAGAAGAGACCGACGATGGAGACAACGAGAGACCTACGACCAGAGCGGCACCGAGAATGGCACCCCCACCAAGTAGACGACCACGAGAAGAGACCAGGCCGGAGAGACGCAGGCCATACGACAACCAGCCTTACTCCGTTTCCCGCCGCCCTCACCCACAAGGACGACAGGGGCGTCCTTAGATGCCCTATTACGTCGCATCTTTAGGTCCTTTTCAGGGCCATCAGTCCTCCAAAGAAGGGACTGGCTTCTTCTCTTTTCTGGTCTTGGCTCCTAAGTCCCAAGGGGACACGCATCCAACCATACCCCCACACCTCCCACAACTAGACACTTTTCGACGTATTGGAAGACTTGACCCTAGTCAAACAACACCAGGACAGGAAAAAAGGATAAAACGGATCGAAGCACAACACCCACAACCAAACACCTTAAGTCATCCCTACGGGGTACGAAACGACTAACGACAACCTAAACGATACGTCACCATCAACAACTAGACCGACGAACATGACAGACCACGCATTCGAACATTTGTCCAGTCTCTCACACATGTGTAAAGACACACCAGATAAAAGTAAATAAGCATACCCTAAAACGACGAAAAAGGAAAGGGACAAACTTTAATAAAATGGAACAGAACTGTCTACGAACGGAAGCTGCACGAGCTTCGACACCACGTAACTCCAAGAACAAAACAACAAGGTAACAAGGTACAGGAGGATGCTTCGGCTACTAGGACAATAGCACGGGACACACCGCGGGATACAACAAAACACAGAGGTAATTGGACAAGGGTGAGGAGACCACAAACACACACCGACCATCGACAATGAGGGTATAGGGGTTTCACCGACTACCTCGACCGAAACGCTGAAATGATACATAACACAGAGCCAAAAAGACACCAGAATGCAGGGCGTGGAGTAATGGCACACACCGACCACCAAAACTCATCAAGCAAAACCAGATTCTCTACCGATTAAGAGGAATACAGGGAGTAATCGAAACGATTTCCCACACACCCGTGAGGAAACGGCCCACATAGGCACTTTTTAGGTCTGTGACTTAGGGCACAACAATTGGACCGCTCACACACCCCACGGCACAAACAGCGAGCGACACCACACAGACGACAGCCGACCATTAGGATTCGACCACGCGTCACCGACGCGCGCGCTGCGCCGTCAAGCCGCCTACCCGCACCCGATAAAGCCACAGACGGAACGGAACCACAAAGCCGACTACAGCTGCCAGCCCCACTCGACAAGAAACAACCAAGCAACCGGAGCCCAGGACTTCAAATCAACGGAAGACCACAAGCAAGAAGGAACTCGTCGACTTTTCTCCCACATCTATAATAGGGTGGTTGAGACTCACCCTCCCACACCTATAATAGGGTGGTTGAGACCCACACCTGATAAAGGGTGGATGAAACAAGAAACAACCAAGCAAGCAAGGCCCAAGACTCCAAATCAACAGGAAAACCACAAGCAAGAAGGAACTCTTCGACTATTCTCCCACACCTATAATAGGGTGGTTGAGACCCGCCCTCCCACACCTATAATAGGGTGGTTGAGACCCACTCCCACACCTATAATAGGGTGGTTGAGACCGACTCCCACACCTATAATAGGGTGGTTGAGACCCACTCCCCACACGCATTTAAGGGCAGTCGGAACCCCCATCTCTCACCACACCGAATTGAGAAACTTGTCCCCAAACACATTTTTCAGCTTGGGCGAGTAAAGGGTTTAAAAGCTAACCAACTTTCACTACCCGGCTAAGGACCATTGGATTGAGCACTCATGGCGAGGCATTTTAACAGGAGGCACAAGAAAGCGAAGGCGCAACGACACAAATACAGACAAAACGGTGGTCACACCAACACAGCAACTCTCAAGGAGAAGACAAAGGAAGCAAGAAAATTTATTCGGAACTTCTCCAAACACAAACTCACGGACCCGGAAATTCGAGCGCTGGGAAAAGGACTGAAATTTATTCCAGTCCCAAACAACAAACGAGCCAAGAACGAAATCATATCAGCATTTGACGAACTCACCCGTAAAATACGCTGCAAATACCATTTTCAGAATCAGGACAAATCTGAGCGGATTCCACACCCACTACAGTTTAGCTCAGGGTACACCCCACAAAGGGCAAACGGTCCAATTGAACAATACATCAGCAACACAAAGGAAGAATTAACGCACGTCAGCATGTCAAGCACACGAAGCAATTTCACGAGAGAGGAACGTGAAGCACTCAAGGCACTCAAAAATAATACGGACATCGCTTTAAAAAAAGCCGACAAAAACAGCACAATCGTACTCCTCAACAGAGACGATTACATCAGGGAGGGTTTGAGACAACTGGAGGACGGAATACACTACGAGAAAACAGATGCGGCAAACACAGAGGCCATCATAGCCGAAATCCTCAACACATCTGAGACACTATACAGAACTAAGAAGATAGACAAACAAACCTACAAGTTCCTACGACAAACGGAAACCTACAAAAACACAGCCTCCTTCTACCTACTTCCCAAAATCCACAAACACCCAACAGAGGTGTTGGATGACATGGAGAAAAATGGAATGCAAGGGAGAATTATAGCGGGTCGCCCAATCGTGGCACAGTCAGCAAGCCCGACTATAGCTATAGCGAAATTTGTGGATCTCCACCTACTACCGTTCGTACAAAAACAACCTACATACATCAGAGACACACCGGCGTTCATCAATAAAATTGAACAAACAAGGATCCCCCGAGAAACTAAGCTAGTATGCTATGACGTCACATCGATGTACAGTAACATGGAATTCCACGAATTGCTGGAGGCAGTGAACCAAACAGTCCCGGACATAGTTGAAACACCACCTATGCCACCGATTGAAAAACACCACCTCCTCAGATTCCTGGAGATTATCCTCACGAACAACGTCTTCACCTTCAATGGACAGCTCTACCGACAAATTATCGGCGCCCCGATGGGCTCTAAAGTTTCACCGGAAGCCTGCGACATCAATATGGGCATAATACTGAACAATATCATCAACCTTTTTGAGGAGAGAGAGAAAATCATTTGGAACGGAAGATACAGAGATGACGGCTTCCAAATGTGGAATGCGGACAATGACACCATCAACAGGTTTTTTAACCTCGCCAACTCCTATCACCCACTCCTGAAATTCACATACACAATCGAAGACCATACAGCTACCTTCCTGGACACTCAAGTTTACAAGGGAGAGCGTTTTGAGCGTGAAGGAATACTGGACATCAAAACATACAGAAAACCGACAGAAACTTATCAATACCTACAAAGGGATTCAGCTCACCCTCAACACGTCTTCAAAGCTCTGATTCGGGGGGAAACAACAAGATATATGAGGACTAACAGCAACAGAACAGACCTACACGAACAGATCCATCTGTTCCACGACAAAATGACGGACCGGGGATACAAACAGACGGAACTCACGCAAGAAACGGACACAGTACTCGCGAAAGACAAAAAACAACTCCTAGCGGAAAGACCGAAGAAAGCAGGAAAAACACCTCTGGTCATGGTCACCCCATACTACCCCAGTATCAAGCACCTACAAAGGAAAATTCAAACACACTGGCACCACATGACGAGAGACCCAGAGTGTAAAACACTCTTCCCCAATCCGCCACCGCTGATCGCCTATAAGCGACATAAAAACATAAAGGACTTGATTATATCAGCGAAACTCAACACAAAGAGAGACACAGCCGTGTCAGCCACTGACATAAACAAAACACTAGAAGACGACGCCGCAAACAACAACTAACCACCACGGCAGCAACGGCCCTCCAAGCAAGGATTAGAAACCATCGACCCTAAACAGAGCACCCCATCCACCAACCAAAGACAAAGCTCATCACGTTTAATCCCCCTTCACACTCTCGCTCTCAGCTCAACGACAGGGAAACCAACCACACACACAGCATGAAGCTCAAACCCCGTAGGGGACTCTCAGCCACCCACCCCAACTAGGGTAAGAAAAGGATGTAAGAAGCATACAGTACTCCACGTAATCCAGTTTGCCCCATGGACCCAACGAGAATCAGACCCGCTGCCACGAAGAAAGCAAGCAACATTACGCCTAATTCCCCACAGACAGCCCGGAGCAACGATACAAGCTTATCTCCTCTCCCCGCGTCAGCCCTAAAGACAACGAGACGGAGGAAAAGAAAGCGGTTTAACCCACGACCATACTCCAACGGGACGATCAAGCCGGATTAACAAGGATCTACTACCGCGTCAAAGAAAAAACGGCCACATTTCACAACCAACAACTGCCCGTCACCCTAAACTCATCGCGGACCAGGAAAACTACGTAACCCTTAAGCACAGCCCACTACACTGCCCAATCCGCGATTCCTCTTCTACACACCCCACCAGACTTCAAGAGACGGAATCCCACGAACGGATAAGGAGAAACACGTAGGTTAACTCCAACATCACGACACTAACAACGCACCCACCAACTTAAACGACAACCCTCTACGACATCAACAACGCACCCACCCACTTAAACGACAGCCCTCTACAACAATAGGCCGGTTCCCTGACGAGTATATCGGAGCCTGTAGTCACAGACTACGAATACCGATCGAAACGCCTCCCGAGTGCTTCACATAACACAACGCATGCGACAGCAGCGACCACCAACAACTCGGAGAATAAACAGGCGTCGGGACCAGAGTGACAGGATGCATACCTGGGTGGGACCGGTCTTGCTTTCTTACCACTGATTCGAAGCGAGACGACGAAGGAAACAACAGCTGCCAGCCCTAACTCCGCCAGAAACGGCGATCAAGACCCAAGACATCTATGTCAACGGAGAACTACAAGGAAGAAGAAGGTCATCGCTGGTTTCCCACACCTGAAACAGGGTGGTTGAGACCCATTCCCCACGCCTGATAAAGGGTGAATGGAACGAATACAACCAAGAAACCACAAGCAAGAAGGAGCTCTTCGACCATTCTCCCACACCTATAATAGGGTGGTTGAGACCGACTCCCACACCTATAATAGGGTGGTTGAGACCCACTCCCACACCTATAATAGGGTGGTTGAGACCCACTCCCACACCTATAATAGGGTGGTTGGAACGCACTCCCCACACCTGAGAAAATGTGGATGGAACGAAAATCACCAATTAACACCACACTATCGACAAGCTAGAACAAGCGACAAACTACACGGCGATCCTATTTTTCTGCTACTTTAACAAGACACGTATGAGCCAGCTACTCAACTGAATCGGCCCTGCAGCCCCCACGGCAAAACCCTCTACTGAAGTGACATCTGTCATGAATCGCTACACGCTATGACGTCATACTGTTTGCTAAAAGACTTGGCCTCCCGCCAACAAGAAAGGCAAGCCACTTTGTCTACAACACGGACTAAGAATAGAGGAAACGGACATTGTCTACTTCACACCGACCACAAAACTACGCAGCACCAACTTTAATCTACAACACCAGGCAACACTGGTCACAAAGAACTCGTTCGAAAAGCGCACAAAAGTGAAAGGAGGACTGGAACGCTCGCAACAAGCGAGGCCAACTATTCTGTGAAGCACTCGAAGAATTGAAGGCCCTTCTACAACGACAAAACCCGGCACCTACCACCAAAACGGTATACAATTCAGGCGGCCCAACGAGCCAACGGCAACAACAGCAATCAACGAAACGACAGCCACACCAAAACAGCAACAACAGCTACAACAATAAGCTGATTTTAAAGCATCAACCGTGAGATATGCACCACGGCAACACTGTGTACCACCTACACAGAGGACAATACTAGAAACACTAGTCTGTCGTAGGGAAGGCAACACAGCCGCAACAAGCCAACGGCAACAACAGCGATCAACGAAACGACAGCCACACCAAAACAGTCGCAACAGCTACGACATTAAGCGGATTTTAAAGCACTATCAACTGTGAGATATGCACCACGGCAACACTGCGTACCATCTACACAGAGGACAATACTACGAACACCAGTCTGTTGCATGTAAGGCAAAACATCCACACAAACAACCGGCATCGTCTACAAACACGAATACACTGAGAATCAACAACAACAACAACGACGACGCTAAGTCTGGGAGTGATCCGTCAAAACGGACGGATAAATAAACAAAGAATATGACTCCCACGTCCATACACGCACTGAGACGCCCAACGCTTCCTTGTGATTTATCGCAGCTAAGTCCCACTGAGCAGGCCGGAAATGACCTTGGACCTGACAGGCACAAGCGCCAAGAGAACAGAAGACGCGGCGATACAATCGTATCCCGACATAAGACTGGACCCTGCAAGGATTTGAAAGCCATCATACTGGACATCAATTACACCGCGTCAGGAATACTGCAAATATTTGAAAGCGATCACACTGGACATCAATAACACCGCGTCAGAAATACTGCACGGATTTGAAAGCGATCATACTCATCAATAACACCGCGTCAGGAACACTGCACGGATTAGAAAGCGATCATACTGGACATCAATAACACCGCGTCAGGAATACTGCACGGATTTGAAAGCGATCATACTGGACATCAATAATGCCGCGTCAGGACTACAGTTACATGCACGGACTACACTGACAACATGTCCTAATGTAAGGAATAAAATGCGACACACCGAGGGAATACACCAAGGATTGGACTGAGAATTGTAGGCCGGTTCCCTGATGAGTAAATCGGAGCCTGTAGTTACTAACTACGAATACCGATCGAAACGCCCCCCGAGTGCTTCACATTTTTCTGCTCGGATATTATGAGGCGTCGGGACCAGAGTGACCGGATGCATACCTGGGTGGGACCGGTCTTGCTCTTTTACCACTGGATTGAAGGTGCGTAGCACCGACCTGACTAGGACCCGTGAATAGCCACCCGATTTTTTTTAGGGTCGTTTGCTATCCTCAGCAATGTGCAAAACCGGTCACTTTTGGTTTCACCTACGCCTCGCTTTCAAATCCTGGCATATTATGCCCACTTCATTCTCCTTTCACTCGGACTGTGCGAACAAGAAAAATATCGCATCTTCATTGCTCTACTGGACCATCAAGATTGAATCGACAAACACACGAAGGGACTAAGCATAATACAGCGGCCCACCATCACTCATCTTCACTTCGCGGCCAGAATGATGATGCAATCAGGATGACGCCACCGCCATCGGCCCCGGCCCCGCGCGCACCGTTAGGAGTGGCCACGCTTCAATGCACACAACCCCAACCTCAGGCTCACCGTCTTGAGGGGATCGGAACACTGATTCAACAAAGCAGAGAGCGCCTCTTAAATAAGAGGAGATAGCTCATATCAGTGCCGGTAGAAGAGCAACCGAGCTAGCTCACTTTCTAGCAAACACTTACGGGAGACGGACGCCGTGTCATGACAGATGTTTACTCTAAGCATCCAGATATACACCATCAACAGACAACTACATCTCATCTCCACGTCTATACGGCTGACAGAGATATAGCATACCACAAAAATGGACCGGCCGACATAGAAGATAGACTCCACCTGCAACCAAGGTCACAAGACGCTATCTCACACGGACAGCGGGCGATCAGTCCGACCACCACAGCCGACCAATGAGATTCGACCATACGTCATCGGCACGCGCGCTGCACTAAGCCGCTCTGCCCTCACACCCAGCAAAGCCTCATTCGAAGCGAGACGACGAAGGAAACAACAGCTGCCAGCCCTAACTCCGCCAGAAACGGCGATCAAGACCCAAGACATCTATGTCAACGGAGAACTACAAGGAAGAAGAAGGTCATCGCTGGTTTCCCACACCTGAAACAGGGTGGTTGAGACCCATTCCCCACGCCTGATAAAGGGTGAATGGAACGAATACAACCAAGAAACCACAAGCAAGAAGGAGCTCTTCGACCATTCTTCCACACCTATAATAGGGTGGTTGAGACCGACTCCCACACCTATAATAGGGTGGTTGAGACCGACTCCCACACCTATAATAGGGTGGTTGAGACCCACTCCCACACCTATAATAGGGTGGTTGGAACGCACTCCCCACACCTGAGAAAATGTGGATGGAACGAAAATCACCAATTAACACCACACTATCGACAAGCTAGAACAAGCGACAAACTACACGGCGATCCTATTTTTCTGCTACTTTAACAAGACACGTATGAGCCAGCTACTCAACTGAATCGGCCCTGCAGCCCCCACGGCAAAACCCTCTACTGAAGTGACATCTGTCATGAATCGCTACACGCTATGACGTCATACTGTTTGCTAAAAACTTACCTCCCGCCAACAAGAAAGGCAAGCCACTTTGTCTACAACACGGACTAAGAATAGAGGAAACGGACATTGTCTACTTCACACCGACCACAAAACTACGCAGCACCAACTTTAATCTACAACACCAGGCAACACTGGTCACAAAGAACTCGTTCGAAAAGCGCACAAAAGTGAAAGGAGGACTGGAACGCTCGCAACAAGCGAGGCCAACTATTCTGTGAAGCACTCGAAGAATTGAAGGCCCTTCTACAACGACAAAACCCGGCACCTACCACCAAAACGGTATACAATTCAGGCGGCCCAACGAGCCAACGGCAACAACAGCAATCAACGAAACGACAGCCACACCAAAACAGCAGCAACAGCTACAACAATAAGCTGATTTTAAAGCATCAACCGTGAGATATGCACCACGGCAACACTGTGTACCACCTACACAGAGGACAATACTAGAAACACTAGTCTGTCGTAGGGAAGGCAACACAGCCGCAACAAGCCAACGGCAACAACAGCGATCAACGAAACGACAGCCACACCAAAACAGTCGCAACAGCTACGACATTAAGCGGATTTTAAAGCACTATCAACTGTGAGATATGCACCACGGCAACACTGCGTACCATCTACACAGAGGACAATACTACGAACACCAGTCTGTTGCATGTAAGGCAAAACATCCACACAAACAACCGGCATCGTCTACAAACACGAATACACTGAGAATCAACAACAACAACGACGACGCTAAGTCTGGGAGTGATCCGTCAAAACGGACGGAGAAATAAACAAAGAATATGACTCCCACGTCCATACACGCAGACGCCCAACGCTTCCTTGTGATTTATCGCAGCTAAGTCCCACTGAGCAGGCCGGAAATGACCTTGGACCTGACAGGCACAAGCGCCAAGAGAACAGAAGACGCGGCGATACAATCGTATCCCGACATAAGACTGGACCCTGCAAGGATTTGAAAGCCATCATACTGGACATCAATTACACCGCGTCAGGAATACTGCAAATATTTGAAAGCGATCACACTGGACATCAATAACACCGCGTCAGAAATACTGCACGGATTTGAAAGCGATCATACTGGACATCAATAACACCGCGTCAGGAACACTGCACGGATTAGAAAGCGATCATACTGGACATCAATAACACCGCGTCAGGAATACTGCACGGATTTGAAAGCGATCATACTGGACATCAATAATGCCGCGTCAGGACTACAGTTACATGCACGGACTACACTGACAACATGTCCTAATGTAAGGAATAAAATGCGACACACCGAGAGGAATACACCAAGGATTGGACTGAGAATTGTAGGCCGGTTCCCTGATGAGTAAATCGGAGCCTGTAGTTACTAACTACGAATACCGATCGAAACGCCCCCCGAGTGCTTCACATTCTTCTGCTCGCATATTATGAGGCGTCGGGACCAGAGTGACCGGATGCATACCTGGGTGGGACCGGTCTTGCTCTTTTACCACACGGTGTTGGTCAAAAACTCGGTCTCAATCAATCTGTAAACTTAGGGGCCACAACCACACACGTACAGCCGTTAAAATCATTACAGACGGTAACACCCCCAACCCCGGCCCTGGCCCCAACACCGGCACTCATACAAGCGGTAACCCCTACACCAACCCCGGACACACATGAGTCAGAAAGAACTGCATTGGTAATAGGTCTAACAGGGTTAGGGGTTTTACTTCTTTATCTGTTTCATTAAATAACCCACCATCAACCCTCCTACTGTAACCAAAAAGACCCACACATGCTCTGCCATAAACCCTACTGCCTTTGCTGCTGTAGTAATCAGCCAACTGACAACAGTGCCAATTATGCCAGGCAAAGCATCTATTGCTTTCACAGCCAATTTCTTAAGCAGGTCTGATATGTGAGACAGTTGTTTCTTTACCCATGACTGTAAATCTTTTGGGTCTGTTGGAGTCGGGGGGCCCGGGGCTGACGGTGTTGGACTACCACCAGGTCCACCAGCACCGGAGACAGCTAACACAACAGTACTGATAATAAATCCCAGAGCTGTAATTAAACTAGCAATTGTGATACCCTGCTCTCTGAAAAGTGTTTTTAGTCTCTCAGCCAGAGTAGTGTCTTCGTGAAGTATTTTCTGAATAGTTTCTCTAATTCTGTTGACCTGTGATTTTAGTTTTTGTCTTCCAATACTAATTGTTTCTAACCTTCCTGATCTTTCTATCTGCAAATCATTTAATCTGTGTTGGATTCTTTCTTTCATTTCTGTGTCAAGATTCCCATTGTCTGCGGTAGCCAGTTTCTCTTTTTCACGTTCTATGTGTTTATCACGCTCACCTAGTTTGGCAACATTATTAACCATCTCACCTCTTATTGTCTGCAGTGATTTATCCAACCCTATAATCTCTCTCATTGACAAAGGTGGATCATCTATTGTTTTCATAGCATCATTTAATTGACCTTCAGTAAATGAGGTTTCTTGTATCACTGTGTTTGCTATTTCTGGTAGGCTTGTTACTGGTGCCATTTCAATTTGTTGCCCTGTTGGTAACTTTGTTTGCGTGTCGTGAAGAACACTAGCCAGTCTTGGCGTGACAGGAGACCCACCAATTCCAAGTTGACGCAAGGCACCAATACCACCTTCATTTTTTATTGTACTTAAAGCCCTAAACCTACTAGGGTCTTTTTTGTTAGTCAATAGTACTTTTCCTTTGTCAACAGTATTTAAATATAAATGACCCTTGCCATCAAGTTCAAACTGGTTAGGGTCTATGTTGTCTGGGCGGCCACCAACATGATCATAAAATGAGTTCACTTTGGTTTCTAAAAGTTCATGACGTAAACTGTAAATATTTCTTGTACCAGTCATATCTGGCATATCTGTCATATCTGTTGTATTACCAAAATCATACGTGTCATCCATTTCAAAATCTTCATGATTAAATCCTCCCGCAGCCATTGTTTTATTAATTTATTATTTTTTATTGTGCATAATAAAAATGACACAGTCTTACGGATCAAAGTTAGACCCATACAGAAAACTACGTGAGCCTCTGGGTGTTAAGGGCATTAGACAATCGATAGTCATCACGAACAATCCAAGTACCATAGACCAGAACCAAACTCTTACAGTCAAGTTTCCAAACCTAGGTCCCAGTGACGTTATCGTTCCTGGCACTGCACGCCTTGCATTTAATATTGAACTATCATCAGACGCAGACGTAAACAGAACACTGGTTAACAATCTTGGCAGAGCAATTGTTAGAACTATTAAAGTAAAACTTGAAGGACAAGAAGTGTTTAGTCTTGACGACTCCGATGTGTTCTACTGTTACAAAGACCTTTGGCTCACAAGAGAAGAACGAGAGGACCGTATTTACCAAGGCATACAGCCAGATAATGTTTGTAAACTTCGAATCAATGCTGGAGATAAATCAACGTCAGCAGCCCAGGACGTTATATTAGCAGAAACATATGGAACCAGATTTTACATTCCACTTGAGTTTGAAATCCTCACAGCTCATTTGCCTTATTACCAAGGGGCACTGAATGACCGTCTGAGTTTTGAACTAACCTTCAATGACTACTCCAAAGTTATAAAATCATCTGCCACAGATGCAACATATAAGATCTCTAACATTTTTTTGGAATATGAAATTGTCACACATACTGAACTAGCCAGACTCATTCAAAATCAATACCAGTCAAGACTTCCAATTTATTATGACAGGGTGATTAGACATAGTTTAATACCCAAAGATAAGAGCGACCCAATGTGGAACATAAACTTGAACACACCAGCTAGGTCACTGAAAGGTATTCTTATGTTGTTTGTTGAACCAGCAGATCCATATAAACGGGATTCAGAAAAATTCTACAATCCTAAGATTACACATTTGTCCTGCACAATTGAAGGCCGCCCTAATCAAGTGTACGCATCTGGAATGTTACCTTATCAACACTACGATGAGATCACAAAGTATTTTGCGGGTGGAAGGATTAGAGATAAACCTGCAAACATTGCGTGCAAAGATCTACATCTGTATGATGTTAGGATCGGACAATACCTTACAAACAAGTATGCACTGTGGCTAGACCTTCATAGTACAGATGATGACTACCTTCATGGGTCAGGTCGAACTGTTGAGAACGGCAGTGATGGAATTACAATTCAGATACAAAAGAAGGTTGAAACTGCTGCAGCCATAAACATATATTTGTACCTGATATATGATGCACAACTCAATATTGCAGAAAGCAGACTGAGTGGACACATATATTAAAATTATATTGTGTATTAAAATAAACCGGAGCTTGATGACACTCGATCCACACTGTGGCTTATTTGTTGGTGCCACAGGGTGTGGAAAGACTCAATTCGTACTTGACTTATTACAAACAAGATACATCCACCATTTTGAAAACATTGTAATATTTTGTCCTACAATCAAACACAACAAAGCTTATCACAACTGTTTATTCATTTGGACTGACAGCAACATATACTTAGTCGACCCTGAGAAAAAACTGAATGACTACCTACAATATTTTTACAAGGAATTTGAAGGACAGCCAATTCCAACGTTGTTTATTGTTGATGACTGTTCTGCAGAGAAAGACATTGTCAAAAAGAGAAACACTCTATCAGAACTTGCCTTCAGTGGCAGACATGCAAACATCAGTGTATGGATTCTCACACAGAAATATAATGCTGTACTGAAAGATTTTTGTGAACAGTTAAAGTTTATCTGTTTGTTTTACTGTAAGGATCGTGACAGCTTTGAAGACTGTCTCAGAGAAAACGATGTCATCCCAAATAAGCATGAACGTGATGATGTAAAAAATAAACTGAAATCAACTAAGCATCTAAAGCTTATTTTAAAGACAGATCAGCCCACAGGGTATGGGCTAGTAAATTAATGTAAATTAATTTATACATTTGTTTGTCCAATAAAAATGACAGACGGACAAATCATACAGGTGATTGATCTCACACACCTTTTCAAAGATGATATGTACTTTACTGACTTAATATCACCCAAACAGACTAACATAAGTCTTTCAGCACCATCAGAAATATATGCTACATATAGTGTGACTTTGGATTATGTCGATGAGCATCCAGATGTGGAGCACATGACAGTTGATTTAAAGACACCTACTTTTAAAGTTAATGATACCAACTATGGTTGGATAGGGGAAATTTGTTATAGCATATTTAAGCAACTACGCAAACTAAATGTTTATATTGACAGTGTTACAGTTAATAAAGTGGTATTACACAAGGTGAGCAAGCAGAGTTAACATTATTATTTTTTAATTTCATTATAAATGAACCAAGACGAATTACTTCTATTGAATGATATCAATGCGGTAAAGAACAAAGACTTAGACTCTAAGAAACAGCGTCTTTTGTCTGTGATTGTCTCAGGCAAGTCAAAGACTTATCTCGGGAAACAATACATGACAGAGGATATTGAATCTTTAACCTCTGACGAACTAATCAAGCTTCATTTAAAATATGAAAACCACATTGCCTCACTAATGACTCGTGATTTAAGTCGATCTCTTGTATGCCTATACACAAAAGCAGTGAGTCACTTTCTACCTGTGGATAGTGACAGTCTATCACACGACCTTGAAAGCAATCCTATTGTTTCAAGTACAATTGGCAAATTAGCATGTGTCATGTTTTACAAGTTTGGAAATTACCTTGCACCTGTGGTAACTTTACTTGTTACTGGGAGCCATATTGATTTCTCGAAAATAAATTTTACTGCAGAAGAAAATGGATGAAACCCAGACGACTCCACAACCGAACCCCAGTCCAGTTTTGACACAGGTTCAAACTGTGACTAAGGCTAAAAGTCCAGGCAGGGTTGAGGCTGGTAAAAGATTAGCTGAAAATAACAGACAAAAAAAAATTACAGCTTCAAGCGCAAACAGAAAAGGCTCATGTTTCTGACCAGGCGTCAGGACCGTCAGAGCCTGTGTCAATACCGTCAGGACTGACACCGACAGGACTCCCTCATCAAAGTGAGAGACAAACAACTAAGTCTGACCCTGACCCCGAACCTCAAACAACAAAATATATAATTGCCGGATTTGTTGTCGGATTTGGTTACGTAGGTTATCAATTATACAAAAAATACAAACCACAGACTCGTACAGTGACCAAAAAATCAGACACTCCAAAAACAAAACTAGAAGTCGCCACATTACCAGTAACACCCAAAGTCGTTGACCCATTTTATATGCAGTAAATAAAAATATTATTTTAATTTTTATTGCCTTAGAAAATGAGCGACACAAAGAACTTGATGAACCTTGTCTATCACTCTGCCGTAATTAGTGGATTAGCAGTAGCTTATTCTATGCTGGGAAAAAGTCTACTCAAAATGAAATCAGCAGACCTCAGTAGACTCGATTTCGAAGACAGCACTAAGCTAATTGTAGTTGTTACAGCGTCGATTGCGACAAAAGACTTTCTTGTCAAGCAGGGAATTATTCCCGAAAATGTTTCTATGTAAATAAAAATATGGCGACGATAGCTATTATGATTGGTGGGGCAGTTGTTAATGCTCTGGCATTCAGTGGCTCAAACTACCTCTTTTCAAAAATGGGTAGAGAAGAATCAGCAGAAGAAATGAAACGTCACAATGAGGCAACAGAGAAACTCACTCAAGCTCAACAAGAATATGAAAAGAATAGAATTGAAAAACTTGATTTCATCAATGAAAAACTCAGGCTTGAAGGTCACGCACAGCATACGTTTTCAAATACAGACGAAGCAATCAGGGAATATTTTCTTGTCACGGGTGAAGACATGTCTATCCCAAAACCAAAACTAAGTGACTACTATCAACCAAGCCCAGAACAAAGAAACGGGGAGATAATCTTTGTTCTAGTGGGAATGATATTTGTTTATTTTACTGGAGTTTTCATTGCTAGAAAAAATGGCAGCCGAAAATAAACTATCTAAAATATATTACTCACCATCAGGGTATTGGAAAGGGCAAACAGCTATTGAAAAATTACATGCCGCTGTGGGCGGAGATGTATCACTCAATCAAGTCAAGCAATGGTTACAGAGACAGGCTATTTGGCAGATATACCTCCCTGCTCCAAGTAAAATATCTAGACCCCATTTTGAAAACACAACACCAAATGACACACATCAAATGGACCTCCTGTTCCTACCGCATGACACAATAAAAAAGAAATGATACAAATATGCATTAACTGTCGTTGACATAGCTTCAAGGTACAAAGACGCTGAACCCATATCTGACAAAACTGCTACCACAGTTGCGACTGCATTAACAAAAATATATGGTCGAGGCTCCTTAAGATACCCCAGACTTGTACAAGTCAATGACGGATCAGAATTTAAGGGTGCAGTTAATCAGTTATTTGCGAAGCATGGCGTACTGGTCAGACGAGGTATTCCAGGCGTACACAGATCACAGGCAATTGTAGAAAACTTTAACAAACAGTTATCAGAGAGACTTTTCAGTTACCAGTATTCTAAGGAACTCATGCATGACACCCGTAACACTGAATGGGTTAAGAGATTACCACATGTGATAAAAGCAATGAACAATGAAGGTCACCCAAAACCTGCTGATGCTATTAAATTGAAAACAATTACAGAGCCAAAAACAGGACCAACCCCACCTCCAGACACAAGTTTATTTACCAAACAGGTGAGATATTTATATCAACCAGGTGAAGCTGAAAATGACATAAAGCGCAGGGTGACAGACCCCATCTGGTCCACATCCGTTCATAATATAAAAAAAATAATCCCTGGTCCTGATGCAACAATATATTACCTGTTCGACCCTGCACCCCAGAGGGCATTTGTCAGAGAAGAATTACAGATTATTCCCCCAGACACTGTTACTCATTTCAGTAACTAACTCATCAATTAATTCATCAACCAGTTCATCAGCTATGTCTTCAGATAACTTGAGTCTGTAATGTCCAGGTGCATAAGCTTTTTCCTTACTGTGAAACACTCGTTTCGTGTCTCCAACTGCAAGTGACTTCTTATGTGTTTGAATGAGCGCTTTTGGCGTTCCCCAGCTGTCGCAGGACCGATAACTCTCCGATAGGTGGCGTTCCACCAAGAGGCCTAAAGTCACCATCTTGTTTTAACTTCTATATTACTACTAGTACTACTACAGTCGAGTTTACTTATTATTTTTGCTTCGTGAAGGCACTCTGCCAGCCGGTCACTTTACAATAAAGGCATCCCACGCAGAGGACGCTGAGGCGCACTCTAATTTATCGAACCCCCGGTTACAAAAACAAAATAGAATATAAACATCATTACCAAATAGTAATAGTGACTAGTAACAAAATGCATACATAGAAAATGACTATATATATATATATATATATATATATATATATATATATATATATATATATATATATATATATATATATATATATATATATATATATATATATATATATATGAACACATTTTTTAAATGGATATAGCAGCTGTTCCCTTTTGGTGTCATGAACTATGAAAGAGTATTATTATCAGTACATAAAGCAACATAGGAAAGATCACAATTTTTTAGATAATTTTATTTTGCAAGAAATAGAAAGGGCTGGGTGCGCTTTTTAACATCTTGCCCTTGGGGCTTGTAATAGTAACTATTAAATATAACACATTCACATTATAACATTAAACCTCATTGAACAATAACAATTAATGTATTGTCTTCAGCGAAGAGTTTACAAGATGTTGAAATATGAAGAGGAGATAATTTATGTAGATAGAAAATAACAGGCCCTAAAATAGACTACTCCAGCTTTAACAGTTTCAAATTGTGACTTTCGGTTATTTACATAAACATACTGTTCTCTGTCATATATAAATGATTTTAGAAGTTGTACAGATTTTGAATCAGGCATCAACACCAACAACATTGCTTCTGAAATTACAGAGCATAAAACACACTGCAATAATGTGTTTGGACATGGCGTGGCACACACTCTGCTGTGCAGTGTCGGCTGCCACTTGTCTCGCCGAACAGCAATTATCCATCTTTTTCGCAGCGCTTGATCTTTAGGAAAAGCAAAACCACCTACATTGCTGCACTGAAAAACGCAGCATTTGTTCACCATTGCCACGATTGTGCAAAGCAGTTTCTTAGATATGCAGACTGGAAACTTGGTATGGATAACGAGAAACAGAAAGTAGCGGATATCCTCTTCGTGGAACGCCACCTATCAAAAATTCAAGGGAGATAATAATTGAAAATAACCGCTCATTATTTCAAGATTATGTTTGTTTGATCTCAGTGACTTGTTTGGATAATCAGGCATTAATGCACCATCTAACACTTGCTTGTAATGTTCATGACGTATGTCTTTATTTTTTATTGCTGTTTTTTTAATTCCTTTGGCTTTTGACTGACTTCCCTTCTGGTGCAGTATAGAATACATTTTTGATCTCAGTCCAACGTACTCAACTATTGGCACACCATTTAGTTCATCCTTAAACTTACCAGGCACTTTTTTGTTTTGTGTGCTGAACAGTGGGTGATCCTTAGGGTAGTCAGACATGTCATACATGTGTAGTTCTGTTTTCATGTCTTCATAAAAGTCTTCAGTACACACGTCAATGATCATAGAGTCAGTGTCAGTGTATAACAGACGACAGTCAGGATACTTTAATTTGAAGTAATCATAATAAAATTCAAGCATCACCAGTTTTGACAACTCCAGAATTGCCATACCAATGAATACTGGCTTGTCCAGTTTAACAATCTTTTTTTTGAGTGACACAGCATACAATGATGAATGAAATTCTTTATACCCTGTGTACTGAGGCTTGCCTGTAAGTTTAATAGCACCCAATTCAGTTGTGACAAGTCTCACATCTTTTCTGTGATGAGGATTTTCCATTGTCTTGCCAAAACAGGCATTGTTCATAAGCTTAAAGAAGTCTTTGTCAAATGCAGTGTTGCCGTCTCTGGCACGAAGGGTTGTGTTCTTCATTATGTAATCTTTCATGAAAGCACTCTGATCAAATTGAATTCCTCTGTGAACTTTCTTTAGTACTAACCCGTGTCTGATGTAAAACTGCAACAAGCGGTAGTGACAAACGTAATTGAATTTGTCATTTAGATTTGGCACAAGTTTAGTGTCTTCTTTTTTCCCCGTCATACTCATTTTCTCAACAGCCAACGGATAATCATTGTGATAATCATGTAGGTGGTGTGGGTACTCTAGGTCGACTTCAAAGATCCAACCCTTCGCGTCATTTCGGTCAAGATTCATAATATTGTTAGTTAACCCTGAGTCTGTTACATCATACTGTGACAAATCATACAGACAAAAGTTTTTCAAGGGCAATAACTCACACATCGCCCAGCCATACAAATTGTTAGCGTCTACATAGGTAATGAATGACCTTGACCTTGAGGGGTCAAAACCCTGGTCAAGGTCATCAAGATATTTATTGTTGGCTCTGGCGTAGTTATTTGCTGCAATACTAATCCCACCCCTCAATCCACGTTCCACCATTTCACCCATCGTACGATCAGACAACAGGTCTATAGATATCTTACTGGATTTCAAAAATGCATCCCATGTCATGCCAGGACTAGTTATGTAACAAGCAGGGTCAAGTTTGTAGTGAAACAACCCCTTTTCACGGTAACTTTCAAATACGTCTGCTAGCAAACAAACGTCTGCTTTCAAGTACTGGTCATGGTAGTCACCAATCGTCTGACACCCCAATTTATCCCATGCATCAAGTGCGTGTTGATATTCAGAGTCAGAAATACCTTTGCCAGTTAGTGTAGAATAAAATTTCTCTTTTGGTGGCAGTCTTGTTTCTTCAAACACAACCCAGTGATCAATGTACTCATACGGATAGACACCTTTCTTAACCAAGTCTGGCTCAAAATATTTACTCGTTATTGGATACTTAGTCAGTCCTTCTGCAAGACTAGCCAATCCTAAAGACAAATGTTGCATGGAGTCATAAAATGCTAATTTATCTAACCTAAAAGTCAAGTATTTCTCAGTTGTCTGGGCAATACAACTTATGTTTTTGTACGACTCATCTACAGCCTGCATGATAATGTGTGAATCATACCCTTTGAGATTGTGGAAAAAGATTGGTAACTTGTATGTCTTAGGATCTATTTTTAATAATAAGTTACAATTGTTATGTGCAGCTCCTCTGTAACGCCCAGTTATGTGATCGTGGTCACGAACTTTATCACCACTTAAAGGTTGTTCACAAATCCAACACGTCACAGCTGTATCAAATTTTAGTTTGTCTTCTTCTGTCATCACCAAAGGCATCTGACATGTTGTGAGATATTGTACTACCTGACTATACAGATGTCTCATTTCTGTTAAAAACAAGCATGCTGCATTTTCACCCCTGTAGATAACAGGTTCTGAATGAAGACCGTCTGACCTAACAAGAATGTATCCAAAAGAACACACCACTTGGTCACTCAGTTTTATAGTCTTTGGTAATGACTCTGGAACAGGACCCTCATATGGTATTACTAATGATTCAAAATCAGCGTATACTATAAATGGCAGCTTTTGCTGATTCCCATAGTTCTTAAAATACACTTGACTACCAGGATCTGGATACTTAAGTACTGTTTGTATGTCATCAGCTGACCTGCAGTGTAGAATGTGATTATGTGCTATTTTAATAGAAGAGAATCTCTGTAAACATCTCTTGCACACTTCCTGTTTCCCATTGTGTTTCGTTGTATGTGCATGAATTAGACGTGACATATTCCTGATAATTGTGTAGTGAAAGTTATTGTCATCTCCGATTAGCAACATGTCAACATGTTTATCTTCTGACTGACCGTAGGTTGGAGCAATTGGGGACACTCTAATTGGCTGTAACTTATTCTCAGATTCATTATCCCACACAAACACATTCACAGATATACCAGGATTTAATTTTTCAAACAAGTCTATGTCCTCTATTTTAACAGGGAACTCAATGCCACTA
>BTPG01000003.1:136774639-136907158 GCA_036245525.1 Semisulcospira habei
CCAGCCCCACTGAATAGCAAAAGGTCTTCGGGCCGACGACGGCCGCAGCGGTTACCCCTGCATAGCCGTGTGCAGGCCAACTGCATCTGTCTTCGGCCCAAATACCTTTGCTTTCGTACTGTTTACAATACTGAAGGAACTCGAAGTTGCGTAGTCTCTTGCTTTGTGCATCGCTTTTTAGCGTTGATGAGGCTGAGGCCGTGCGCCATCGCCAGCTGTCGTCGCCCGCGCCGTAGTGCTTGCCGTCTGCGAACCCGGGCAGTGCGACTAATTTTGGGGTAATTACGTGCCAACATCATAATGCTGTAGGGATCCATTCTGCTGCATTTTCAGTTGTCGGCGACCGGCGTAGTAAATCTAGTCAGCACTCCAACAGTACAGCACCTCTTTTCCGTCGATTATGGAGTAAAAGACGAGTAGCTCCTGAAACCGAAAGAACATGGTGGCTATTCAGTTTAGCGCATAACCAGGCCGGCGGACACCTGTCTAGGGACCGGCTTTTCACGTGGTAGCCGGCGCACCCCCCCCCCCCCTCTCATACACACATGCACCTCAGTCCCTCGGGTCATTTGTTTTTCAGACAGTTGACTATTCATCACCGTTTGAAATCTTCCTACGCCACAGATGAAGATTTATAAATGCGAGCCTGCCTAAATCTTAAACTGATCTATCCTTAGTAAATTCAAGCTTGTTGCATTCATCTTTTGTTAATCGGCCTTTGACTGTCGGCATCGGTTTTTGTGGCGATAATTCCTGCAGAAACCATTGCCACAAAACCTGCTACCGAAAACCAAAAAGTTACATGTATGCCGATATGCAGTCAATATGCGCTGGTCTGTGTCCCCATTCAATTCAAGTTTGTGTCACTCTTTCAGCAGTGGTGACACAGTCGTGTGTGTCCCATCATGCCTACACAACCACCGTTTTCAAGGCCATAAATGTATGTCTGACCAGTTTCGGGTGATCATTGCGTCATTGCTCGCCTCCTACTACCCGTGTTGCCACGTAGGAGCGGGTGAGCAATGAGGCAGCGAGGTACTTTCTTTTTACTTCCCGGGTTAGGAGGTGAGCCAGGACGCAACGATCATCCCGTGCCTGAGTGTCTGACAATGGAGAATCGTCTGATAAGTGCCTCTGATCTGGCGTTGGATCGACCGTTAATCCTTTGAAGAGGTTTTTGTCCGACAAAGATTCCTACCATAGGGGCCTGTCGTTAGTGCTTTGACTAATGCAAATCCGCTGCGCCACCGCATGCGCGCCACCGCCTACTAATCTCAAGTGGGAATACAAGGGAAGAAACGAAAGGCACACAAATCGACGAAGTACTGTGATTCCAGAGCAGTTTTCAACCCTCAAACCAACCATCCGCCTAAAACCTCGAACTAAGCGGCAAACTCGGTAGATATTTTGCCACAAATCTATACCAACTTTGTCCTCCGATCAAAACTGATAGTTTAGTATCAAGGCCTTTTGCACAGTCAAGCATCATTTATAGCAGACGTCGAGTTTGTAGGGTTTAAGATTTATGTAAATTAGCATATCCAATGAAATTAAAACAAGAGGGTGCGTCTTACTGTCGACATGAACTTCTGACTGACCTGCACGCAGCAGTCGCTTTAGGTACGTATTTCCCACAGCCCGAAAAGGTCTACTTCAGTTAATGGAGTCTGGTTTAAACACTGCTCAGTTGTCAAATATCTTTTCAAGCAATTTGCTTCGACTACAGAGTAAACACGGCAGAAAACAATGGATTCACTGCAGTGCAAAAGATGCCTCTTTCACGGCACTCTACTAAAGGGTTTAGCGATCAACTCAAGATGTTGAGAAAGAGGTCCGGGATACTTCCGGCTACAGCTAGAATTTCGCGGCGGGTGTGCTTCGTTTCTTCGTTTCGTTTCTTCCCTAATATTCTGACTTGAGCTCACGTACGCGGTGGCCGCGCGCACGCGGTGGCGCAGCGGATTTGCATTACTCATCACGCCCCTATGATTTCTACGGGACTCGTCGCGACAGAAACCGCTACCGACAACCAAAGGGTCAAAGCTCAGGGGTAGTGCCTGCTTAGCTTGGCCTTGACAAGTGCCAATCTAATCAGGCACTGCCATTGAATAGTCACGACTCAACGCATGAATACATGTCAACGTGAGCTTTCACGGTCTGTCTCTGCCCATCTCCTGCATTCGGCTGCAGAAGAGAAAGAGACACCATATACATGTGGTGATAAGACTTGTTAAACGAACTCTACTCCTTTTCAGCACAGCCCACTAACCCTCCACCTTTTGAGCCGGAACCTACCGGCAGGTCGACTGCTCAGACAGCGCTGAGATATGGAGTGCCCATAGTTGCTGGTGTAGCGGTGGTTGCGGCAGCTCCTCTCGCTCTTAGTGCTCTCAGGTTTTGCAGCAGGCGGCATTACAGCTGGTATGTTTCATTTAAATTTTGTTGGTTTTTAAGGTTGTTTTTCTTCTCATTAAAAGACTTGAGACATCAAAACACACACACACACACACACACACACACACACACACACACACACACACACACACACACACACACACACACACACACACACACACACACACACACAAAACAACAAACAAACAGGCTTTGTTTATGTGTCTGACTGTCATGAAAGAGAATCATAAAAGGAGTGTAAGTTTTACTGAAATCATTTTGGCTGTACCATATTCTCCTCATTAAAAATTGACCCAGTCAAACGCAAGGACTGAATGGCCTTTTTTGTTTGCTTTGTTTTTTGTTTTTTTAGCAACCACTAAAATTACGATTGTCTTTGATATTAAGAGAGGATGTAAGTTCATGAATCTCATTAGTCATATAATAAACAAACGTTTGTTCCGAAGTACAGAGGTCTACGCTGTATTGGCGTACAGGTTATTTCTTTCCCATGCCATCTTTTATGTTCCCTGACTTCGCGAACGTCTTTTATCTCCAGGTTCTTACGCTGCATCAATAATGTCGTGTGTGGCAACTACGGGCTATGGGGCGGGGGTACTTGCTGCGGCACAGAGTGCGGGTGCGGCGGGGATCTCAGTCTCTACAAGCGTGTTGCTTGCTGGTGGTGGTGCTGCGGTAGGGGAGGCAACAATGCGATTGACCGGGAGAGGCAAGTCCACATTGCAAGTGTTAGTAAATTGTTATTTTACCACCTTAATCCATTTAACCCCAAGGCCGCATCCTCCAGTTTTTGGAGGCGTCACCTAACGACTAAGTACCAGTTGTAAAAAAATGAGTCGACCATGATAATTCAAGGGTAGTGCCAGGTTAGCTTGGCGCCTAAAGGCGCCAAGTTAATCTTGCATAACCCTTGAATTATCATGGTCCATCCATCTCCTGCTGTAGGGTGTTGGGGCTAAATAACATCTTCAGTTTGATGATTAGCTTGAACTGAAGATTTGGTCAACAAGAGGCATAGAATCTCATGAGCCCCTGCGGTTCACGTGAAGCTCAATATAATAATATTAATAATGTACATTTATATAGCGCTTAACCTCCAGATGAATGGTGCTCTAAGCGCTTTACAAGATCAAAAATCACAGAACAAAAAGTACAAGAAAGTAAAAGCTACAATAAATATTACAAAAACTAAAGTGACACTTACCAAAAGCTCACACTCACACATACACACACACCGTTACAAAAACAGTTACTGCCAAAGATTGCTAACGCACTGAAAATGCATCTAACTATACGCATAAGAAAGTAATAGAGCCAACTTTAATTATACAAAATAAGCATCTTTTTTTTCGATTTGTGATTCACAAATTGAAGTGAAACTTGTCGTGACTCCACCTCATGAATATTTCGAAGAATAGCCGATGGCACATGTAAGCGGGGACGAGGAGGTAATGGAGGTGCGGCGCAATTTGCAAAAGGTATGGTCGCAGGTAGTGGTCGCATGTCGGAGGCGTCCCGTCGCAAGTCGCACGCCGGCCAAAAACGACCTAAAAACATGTATTATATATGTTGGCCGCCGCTCGGAGAGCGGTTCTATACCCATATCCAGTTTTAAAAAATGGGACATTTGGAGATTTTTCGCGGCCTTTATTTCGCGTCTTCAGGGCGATTTCTTACAAATGGTCAAACACTATCTGCATAAAAAGTGTGCAAACATTACATTCAGATTATTGCTTTTGTATTTGTGTTTGTTGCATTTTAACGATGAGTTGACACTGCACCATTTGATATTCCATTTTATGTGAAAATCTCTAAAATAATGTTATTTTATTTTAATTAATTCACATTTCTGATGCACACACACACACACACACACACACACACACACACACACACACACACACACACACACACACACACGCACACGCGCGCGAATGCAGTATTTCCATGACACTCAAGTAGCATAGTAGTCCTAACGGAGAGTGCAAGTTTAGATATTCACCCTGACAAGCCGGTAAAGCACAACGGGAACTGACTCGCGCGGTTTTGTCAAGTTCTCGTTTTTCTGCTCAGATGTCTGTGACACAGAGTGCGTGTGCGACAGGGTTAACCCCTTCACTGCCAGCGGACACGAAATGCTCATCCGGCTGAAATCAGCGCACGTTGACCGACCTTCGCGTGAAGATGAACAAAATGTAACGGGGACCATAGGAGTAAACAACATGGGACTATCAAGAGACATAAATCCTCATGAGCTCCCGCGACTGCGCCGGGGGGCTCATAAGGGTTTATGTCTCTTGCAGATGGATATTTCCTTCGACTTTCCGCGGCAGTTAAGGGGTTAATGAGCTGGTTGTGTTGCCGTCCATGGATTGTTTAAAGTTACTGCGGGGAGGTGTCGAGCGAGCTCGGCACCTCCCCGCTCAAACTTCACACCGTCCATGGACATAACCTTACCATTTAATTAACTCGGTCACAGCTGTCCGTCCGTCTGTCCGTTTGTTCATACGCCTATTCATATTTCCATTAGTGGTAAAAGAGCAAGACCGGTCCCACCCAGGTATGCATCCGGTCACTCTGGTCCCGACGCCTCAAAATGTCCGAGCAGAAGAATGTGAAGCACTCGGGGGCGTTTCGATCGGTATTCGTAGTTAGTAACTACAGGCTCCGATTTACTCATCAGGGAACCGGCCTACAATTCTCAGTCCATTTCTTGGTGTCTTCCTCCCAGTGTGTCGCATTTAAATCCTTACATAAGGACATGTTATCCGTGTAGTCCATGCATATAACTGTAGTCCTGACGCGGCATTATTGATGTCCAGTATGGTCGCTTTCAAACCCTTGCAGTATTCCTGACGCGGTGTTATAGATGTCTAGTATGAACGCTTTCAAATAGTCCTTGCAGTATTCCTGATGCGGTGTTATTGATGTCAAGTATGATTGCTTCAAATCCTTGCAGGGTCCAGTCTTGTGTCGGGATCCGATTGTATCGCTGCGTCTTCTGTTCCCTCGGCGCTTGTGCCTGTCCGTTCCAAGATCATTTCCTGCTCAGCGGGGCTTAGCCGCGATAAGATACAAGGAACCGTTGGGCGGAGTTTGCGTGTATCGACGTGGGAGTCATATTCTTTGTTTATTAATCCGTCCGTTTTGACGGATCAATCCCAGACTGAGTGTCGTTGTTGTTGTTGTTGATTCTCCGTGTATTCGTGTTTGTAGACGATGCCGGTTGTTTGTGCGGCTGTGTTGCCTTCCATACGACAGACTAGTGTTTCTAGTATTGTCCTCTGTGTAGGTGGTACGCAGTGTTGCCGTGGTGCATATCTCACAGTTGATGCTTTAAAATCAGCTTATTGTTGTAGCTGTTGCTGCTGTTTTGGTGTGGCTGTCGTTTCGTTGATTGCTGTTGTTGCCGTTGTGGGCCGCCTGAATTGTATACCGTTTTGGTGGTAGGTGCCGGGTTTTGTCGTTGTAGAAGGGCCTTCAATTCTTCGAGTGCTTCACAGAATAGTTGGCCTCGCTTGTTGCGAGCGTTCCAGTCCTCCTTTCACTTTTGTGCGCTTTAGAACGAGTTCTTTGTGACCAGTGTTGCCTGGTGTTGTAGATTAAAGTTGGTGCTGCGTAGTTTTGTGGTCGGTGTGAAGTAGACAATGTCCGTTTCCTCTTATTCTTAGTCCGTGTTGTAGACAAAGTGGCTTGCCTTTCTCGTTGGCGGGAGGTAAGTCTTTTAGCAAACAGTATGACGTCATAGCGTGTAGCGATTCATGACAGATGTCACTTCAGTAGAGGGTTTTGCCGTGGGGGCTGCAGGGCCGATTGTTGGCCTCAGTTGAGTAGCTGGCTCACACGTGTCTTGTTAAAGTAGCAGAAAAAAAGGATCGCAGTGTAGTTTGTCGCTTGTTCTATAGCTTGTCGATCGTGTGGTGTTAATTGGTGATTTTCGTTCCATGTTCATTTTCTCAGGTGTGGGGAGTGCGTTCCAACCACCCTATTATAGGTGTGGGAGTGGGTCTCAACCACCCTATTATAGGTGTGGGAGTGGGTCTCAACCACCCTATTATAGGTGTGGGAGTCGGTCTCAACCACCCTATTATAGGTGTGGGAGTGGGTCTCAACCACCTTATTATAGGTGTGGGAGAATGGTCGAAGAGCTCCTTCTTGCTTGTGGTTTCTTGGTTGTATAGTCAGTCGTTCCATCCACCCTTTATCAGGCGTGGGGAATGGGTCTCAACCACCCTGTTTCAGGTGTGGGAAACCATCGATGACTTTCTTCTTCTTTGTAGTTCTCCGTTGACATAGATGTCTTGGGTCTTGATCCCCGTTTCTGGCGGAGTTAGGGCTGGCAGCTGTTGTTTCCTTCGTCGTCTCGCTTCGAATGAGGCTTTGGCCGGCTGGGTGTGAGGGCAGAGCGGCTTAGTGCAGCGCGCGTGCCGATGACGTATGGTCGAATCCCATTGGTCGGCTGTCGTGGTCGGACTGATCGCCCGCTGTCCGTGTGAGATAGCGTCTTGTGACCTTGGTTGCAGGTGGAGTCTATCTTCTATGTCGGCCAGTCCATTTTTGTGGTATGCTATATCTCTGTCAGCCGTATAGACGTGGAGATGAGAGGTAGTTGTCTGTTGATGGTGTATATCTGGATGCTTAGAGTAAACATCTGTCATGACACGTCCGTCTCCCGTAAGTGTTTGCTAGAAAGTGAGCTAGCTGGATTGCTCTTTTACCGGCACTGATATGAGCTATCTCCTCTTATTTAAGAGGCGCTCTCTGCTTTGTTGAATCAGTGTTCCGATCCCCTCAGGACGGTGAGCCTGAGGTTGGGGTTGTGTGCATTGAAGCGTGGCCACTCCTAACGGTGCGCGCGTGGCCGGGGCCGATAGCGGTGGCGTCATCCTGATTGCATCATCATTCTGGCCGCGAAGTGAAGATGAGTGATGGTGGGCCGCTGTATTACGCTTAGTCCCTTCGTGTGTTTGTCGATTCAATCTTGATGGTCCAGTAGAGCAATGAAGATGCGATATTTTTCCTGTTCGCACAGTCCGAGTGAAAGGAGAATGAAGTGGGCATAATATGCCAGGATTTGAAAGCGAGGCGTAGGTGAAACCAAAAGTGACCGGTTTTGCACATTGCTGAGGATAGCAAACGACCCTAAAAAAATCGGGTGGCTATTCACGGGTCCTAGTCAGGTCGGTGCTACGCACCTTCAATCCAGTGGTAAAAGAGCAAGACCGGTCCCACCCAGGTATGCATCCGGTCACTCTGGTCCCGACGCCTCAAAATGTCCGAGCAGAAGAATGTGAAGCACTCGGGGGCGTTTCGATCGGTATTCGTAGTTAGTAACTACAGGCTCCGATTTACTCATCAGGGAACCGGCCTACAATTCTCAGTCCATTTCTTGGTGTCTTCCTCCCAGTGTGTCGCATTTAAATCCTTACATAAGGACATGTTATCCGTGTAGTCCATGCATGTAACTGTAGTCCTGACGCGGCATTATTGATGTCCAGTATGGTCGCTTTCAAACCCTTGCAGTATTCCTGACGCGGTGTTATAGATGTCTAGTATGAACGCTTTCAAATAGTCCTTGCAGTATTCCTGATGCGGTGTTATTGATGTCAAGTATGATTGCTTCAAATCCTTGCAGGGTCCAGTCTTGTGTCGGGATCCGATTGTATCGCTGCGTCTTCTGTTCCCTCGGCGCTTGTGCCTGTCCGTTCCAAGATCATTTCAAACTCCTGCTCAGCGGGGCTTAGCCGCGATAAGATACAAGGAACCGTTGGGCGGAGTTTGCGTGTATCGACGTGGGAGTCATATTCTTTGTTTATTAATCCGTCCGTTTTGACGGATCAATCCCAGACCGAGTGTCGTTGTTGTTGTTGTTGATTCTCCGTGTATTCGTGTTTGTAGACGATGCCGGTTGTTTGTGCGGCTGTGTTGCCTTCCATACGACAGACTAGTGTTTCTAGTATTGTCCTCTGTGTAGGTGGTACGCAGTGTTGCCGTGGTGCATATCTCACAGTTGATGCTTTAAAATCAGCTTATTGTTGTAGCTGTTGCTGCTGTTTTGGTGTGGCTGTCGTTTCGTTGATTGCTGTTGTTGCCGTTGGCTTGTTGGGCCGCCTGAATTGTATACCGTTTTGGTGGTAGGTGCCGGGTTTTGTCGTTGTAGACTGAAGGGCCTTCAATTCTTCGAGTGCTTCACAGAATAGTTGGCCTCGCTTGTTGCGAGCGTTCCAGTCCTCCTTTCACTTTTGTGCGCTTTAGAACGAGTTCTTTGTGACCAGTGTTGCCTGGTGTTGTAGATTAAAGGACCCTGCAAGGATTTGAAGCAATCATACTTGACATCAATAACACCGCATCAGGAATACTGCAAGGATTTGAAAGCGTTCATACTAGACATCTATAACACCGCGTCAGGAATACTGCAAGGGTTTGAAAGCGACCATACTGGACATCAATAATGCCGCGTCAGGACTACAGTTACATGCATGGACTACACGGATAACATGTCCTTATGTAAGGATTTAAATGCGACACACTGGGAGGAAGACACCAAGATATGGACTGAGAATTGTAGGCCGGTTCCCTGATGAGTAAATCGGAGCCTGTAGTTACTAACTACGAATACCGATCGAAACGCCCCCGAGTGCTTCACATTCTTCTGCTCGGACATTTTGAGGCGTCGGGACCAGAGTGACCGGATGCATACCTGGGTGGGACCGGTCTTGCTCTTTTACCACTCTGTGAAGCACTCGAAGAATTGAAGGCCCTTCTACAACGACAAAACCCGGCACCTACCACCAAAACGGTATACAATTCAGGCGGCCCAACAAGCCAACGGCAACAACAGCAATCAACAAAACGACAGCCACACCAAAACAGCAGCAACAGCTACAACAATAAGCTGATTTTAAAGCATCAACTGTGAGATATGCACCACGGCAACACTGCGTACCACCTACACAGAGGACAATACTAGAAACACTAGTCTGTCGTATGGAAGGCAACACAGCCGCACGAACAACCGGCATCGTCTACAAACACGAATACACGGAGAATCAACAACAACAACAACCACACTCGGTCTGGGATTGATCCGTCAAAACGGACGGATTAATAAACAAAGAATATGACTCCCACGTCGATACACGCAAACTCCGCCCAACGGTTCCTTGTATCTTATCGCGGCTAAGCCCCGCTGAGCAGGAAATGATCTTGGAACGGACAGGCACAAGCGCCGAGGGAACAGAAGACGCAGCGATACAATCGGATCACGACACAAGACTGGATCCTGCAAGGATTTGAAGCAATCATACTTGACATCAATAACACCGCATCAGGAATACTGCAAGGATTTGAAAGCGTTCATACTAGACATCTATAACCGCGTCAGGAATACTGCAAGGGTTTGAAAGCGACCACTATACTGGACATCAATAATGCCGCGTCAGGACTACAGTTACATGCATGGACTACACGGATAACATGTCCTTATGTAAGGATTTAAATGCGACACACTGGGAGGAAGACACCAAGAAATGGACTGAGAATTGTAGGCCGGTTCCCTGATGAGTAAATCGGAGCCTGTAGTTACTAACTACGAATACCGATCGAAACGCCCCCGAGTGCTTCACATTCTTCTGCTCGGACATTTTGAGGCGTCGGGACCAGAGTGACCGGATGCATACCTGGGTGGGACCGGTCTTGCTCTTTTACCACCGTTAGGAGTGGCCACGCTTCGATGCACACAACCCCAACCTCAGGCTCACCGTCCTGAGGGGATCGGAACACTGATTCAACAAAGCAGAGAGCGCCTCTTAAATAAGAGGAGATAGCTCATATCAGTGCCGGTAAAAGAGCAATCCAGCTAGCTCACTTTCTAGCAAACACTTACGGGAGACGGACGTGTCATGACAGATGTTTACTCTAAGCATCCAGATATACACCATCAACAGACAACTACCTCTCATCTCCACGTCTATACGGCTGACAGAGATATAGCATACCACAAAAATGGACTGGCCGACATAGAAGATAGACTCCACCTGCAACCAAGGTCACAAGACGCTATCTCACACGGACAGCGGGCGATCAGTCCGACCACGACAGCCGACCAATGGGATTCGACCATACGTCATCGGCACGCGCGCTGCACTAAGCCGCTCTGCCCTCACACCCAGCAAAGCCTCATTCGAAGCGAGACGACGAAGGAAACAACAGCTGCCAGCCCTAACTCCGCCAGAAACGGGGATCAAGACCCAAGACATCTATGTCAACGGAGAACTACAAAGAAGAAGAAAGTCATCGATGGTTTCCCACACCTGAAACAGGGTGGTTGAGACCCATTCCCCACGCCTGATAAAGGGTGGATGGAACGACTGAATACAACCAAGAAACCACAAGCAAGAAGGAGCTCTTCGACCATTCTCCCACACCTATAATAGGGTGGTTGAGACCACACTCCCACACCTATAATAGGGTGGTTGAGACCGACTCCCACACCTATAATAGGGTGGTTGAGACCCACTCCCACACCTATAATAGGGTGGTTGAGACCCACTCCCACACCTATAATAGGGTGGTTGGAACGCACTCCCCACACCTGAGAAAATGTGGATGGAACGAAAATCACCAATTAACACCACACGATCGACAAGCTAGAACAAGCGACAAACTACACTGCGATCCTTTTTTTCTGCTACTTTAACAAGACACGTGTGAGCCAGCTACTCAACTGAGGCCAACAATCGGCCCTGCAGCCCCCACGGCAAAACCCTCTACTGAAGTGACATCTGTCATGAATCGCTACACGCTATGACGTCACTACTGTTTGCTAAAAGACTTACCTCCCGCCAACGAGAAAGGCAAGCCACTTTGTCTACAACACGGACTAAGAATAGAGGAAACGGACATTGTCTACTTCACACCGACCACAAAACTACGCAGCACCAACTTTAATCTACAACAACTGGTCACAAAGAACTCGTTCTAAAGCGCACAAAAGTGAAAGGAGGACTGGAACGCTCGCAACAAGCGAGGCCAACTATTCTGTGAAGCACTCGAAGTATTGAAGGCCCTTCTACAACGACAAAACCCGGCACCTACCACCAAAACGGTATACAATTCAGGCGGCCCAACAAGCCAACGGCAACAACAGCAATCAACGAAACGACAGCCACAACAAAACAGCAGCAACAATAAGCTGATTTTAAAGCATCAACTGTGAGATATGCACCACGGCAACACTGCGTACCACCTACACAGAGGACAATACTAGAAACACTAGTCTGTCGTATGGAAGGCAACACAGCCGCACAAACAACCGGCATCGTCTACAAACACGAATACACGAAGAATCAACAACAACAACAACGACACTCAGTCTGGGATTGATCCGTCAAAACGGACGGATTAATAAACAAAGAATATGACTCCCACGTCGATACACGCAAACTCCGCCCAACGGTTCCTTGTATCTTATCGCGGCTAAGCCCCGCTGAGCAGGAAATGATCTTGGAACGGACAGGCACAAGCGCCGAGGGAACAGAAGACGCAGCGATACAATCGGATCCCGACACAAGACTGGACCCTGCAAAGATTTGAAGCAATCATACTTGACATCAATAACACCGCATCAGGAATACTGCAAGGACTATTTGAAAGCGTTCATACTAGACATCTATAACACCGCGTCAGGAATACTGCAAGGGTTTGAAAGCGACCATACTGGACATCAATAATGCCGCGTCAGGACTACAGTTACATGCATGGACTACACGGATAACATGTCCTTATGTAAGGATTTAAATGCGACACACTGGGAGGAAGACACCAAGAAATGGACTGAGAATTGTAGGCCGGTTCCCTGATGAGTAAATCGGAGCCTGTAGTTACTAACTACGAATACCGATCGAAACGCCCCCGAGTGCTTCACATTCTTCTGCTCGGACATTTTGAGGCGTCGGGACCAGAGTGACCGGATGCATACCTGGGTGGGACCGGTCTTGCTCTTTTACCACTGGATTGAAGGTGCGTAGCACCGACCTGACTAGGACCCGTGAATAGCCACCCGATTTTTTTAGGGTCGTTTGCTATCCTCAGCAATGTGCAAAACCGGTCACTTTTGGTTTCACCTACGCCTCGCTTTCAAATCCTGGCATATTATGCCCACTTCATTCTCCTTTCACTCGGACTGTGCGAACAGGAAAAATATCGCATCTTCATTGCTCTACTGGACCATCAAGATTGAATCGACAAACACACGAAGGGACTAAGCGTAATACAGCGGCCCACCATCACTCATCTTCACTTCGCGGCCAGAATGATGATGCAATCAGGATGACGCCACCGCTATCGGCCCCGGCCACGCGCGCACCGTTAGGAGTGGCCACGCTTCAATGCACACAACCCCAACCTCAGGCTCACCGTCCTGAGGGGATCGGAACACTGATTCAACAAAGCAGAGAGCGCCTCTTAAATAAGAGGAGATAGCTCATATCAGTGCCGGTAAAAGAGCAATCCAGCTAGCTCACTTTCTAGCAAACACTTACGGGAGACGGACGTGTCATGACAGATGTTTACTCTAAGCATCCAGATATACACCATCAACAGACAACTACCTCTCATCTCCACGTCTATACGGCTGACAGAGATATAGCATACCACAAAAATGGACTGGCCGACATAGAAGATAGACTCCACCTGCAACCAAGGTCACAAGACGCTATCTCACACGGACAGCGGGCGATCAGTCCGACCACGACAGCCGACCAATGGGATTCGACCATACGTCATCGGCACGCGCGCTGCACTAAGCCGCTCTGCCCTCACACCCAGCCAAAGCCTCATTCGAAGCGAGACGACGAAGGAAACAACAGCTGCCAGCCCTAACTCCGCCAGAAACGGGGATCAAGACCCAAGACATCTATGTCAACGGAGAACTACAAAGAAGAAGAAAGTCATCGATGGTTTCCCACACCTGAAACAGGGTGGTTGAGACCCATTCCCCACGCCTGATAAAGGGTGGATGGAACGACTGAATACAACCAAGAAACCACAAGCAAGAAGGAGCTCTTCGACCATTCTCCCACACCTATAATAGGGTGGTTGAGACCCACTCCCACACCTATAATAGGGTGGTTGAGACCGACTCCCACACCTATAATAGGGTGGTTGAGACCCACTCCCACACCTATAATAGGGTGGTTGAGACCCACTCCCACACCTATAATAGGGTGGTTGGAACGCACTCCCCACACCTGAGAAAATGTGGATGGAACGAAAATCACCAATTAACACCACACGATCGACAAGCTAGAACAAGCGACAAACTACACTGCGATCCTTTTTTTCTGCTACTTTAACAAGACACGTGTGAGCCAGCTACTCAACTGAGGCCAACAATCGGCCCTGCAGCCCCCACGGCAAAACCCTCTACTGAAGTGACATCTGTCATGAATCGCTACACGCTATGACGTCACTACTGTTTGCTAAAAGACTTACCTCCCGCCAACGAGAAAGGCAAGCCACTTTGTCTACAACACGGACTAAGAATAGAGGAAACGGACATTGTCTACTTCACACCGACCACAAAACTACGCAGCACCAACTTTAATCTACAACACCAGCAACACTGGTCACAAAGAACTCGTTCTAAAGCGCACAAAAGTGAAAGGAGGACTGGAACGCTCGCAACAAGCGAGGCCAACTATTCTGTGAAGCACTCGAAGAATTGAAGGCCCTTCTACAACGACAAAACCCGGCACCTACCACCAAAACGGTATACAATTCAGGCGGCCCAACAAGCCAACGGCAACAACAGCAATCAACGAAACGACAGCCACACCAAAACAGCAGCAACAGCTACAACAATAAGCTGATTTTAAAGCATCAACTGTGAGATATGCACCACGGCAACACTGCGTACCACCTACACAGAGGACAATACTAGAAACACTAGTCTGTCGTATGGAAGGCAACACAGCCGCACAAACAACCGGCATCGTCTACAAACACGAATACACGGAGAATCAACAACAACAACAACGACACTCAGTCTGGGATTGATCCGTCAAAACGGACGGATTAATAAACAAAGAACATGACTCCCACGTCGATACACGCAAACTCCGCCCAACGGTTCCTTGTATCTTATCGCGGCTAAGCCCCGCTGAGCAGGAAATGATCTTGGAACGGACAGGCACAAGCGCCGAGGGAACAGAAGACGCAGCGATACAATCGGATCCCGACACAAGACTGGACCCTGCAAGGATTTGAAGCAATCATACTTGACATCAATAACACCGCATCAGGAATACTGCAAGGATTTGAAAGCGTTCATACTAGACATCTATAACCGCGTCAGGAATACTGCAAGGGTTTGAAAGCGACCACTATACTGGACATCAATAATGCCGCGTCAGGACTACAGTTACATGCATGGACTACACGGATAACATGTCCTTATGTAAGGATTTAAATGCGACACACTGGGAGGAAGACACCAAGAAATGGACTGAGAATTGTAGGCCGGTTCCCTGATGAGTAAATCGGAGCCTGTAGTTACTAACTACGAATACCGATCGAAACGCCCCCGAGTGCTTCACATTCTTCTGCTCGGACATTTTGAGGCGTCGGGACCAGAGTGACCGGATGCATACCTGGGTGGGACCGGTCTTGCTCTTTTACCACCGTTAGGAGTGGCCACGCTTCGATGCACACAACCCCAACCTCAGGCTCACCGTCCTGAGGGGATCGGAACACTGATTCAACAAAGCAGAGAGCGCCTCTTAAATAAGAGGAGATAGCTCATATCAGTGCCGGTAAAAGAGCAATCCAGCTAGCTCACTTTCTAGCAAACACTTACGGGAGACGTACGTGTCATGACAGATGTTTACTCTAAGCATCCAGATATACACCATCAACAGACAACTACCTCTCATCTCCACGTCTATAGGCGGCTGACAGAGATATAGCATACCACAAAAATGGACTGGCCGACATAGAAGATAGACTCCACCTGCAACCAAGGTCACAAGACGCTATCTCACACGGACAGCGGGCGATCAGTCCGACCACGACAGCCGACCAATGGGATTCGACCATACGTCATCGGCACGCGCGCTGCACTAAGCCGCTCTGCCCTCACACCCACGCAAAGCCTCATTCGAAGCGAGACGACGAAGGAAACAACAGCTGCCAGCCCTAACTCCGCCAGAAACGGGGATCAAGACCCAAGACATCTATGTCAACGGAGAACTACAAAGAAGAAGAAAGTCATCGATGGTTTCCCACACCTGAAACAGGGTGGTTGAGACCCATTCCCCACGCCTGATAAAGGGTGGATGGAACGACTGAATACAACCAAGAAACCACAAGCAAGAAGGAGCTCTTCGACCATTCTCCCACACCTATAATAGGGTGGTTGAGACCCACTCCCACACCTATAATAGGGTGGTTGAGACCGACTCCCACACCTATAATAGGGTGGTTGAGACCCACTCCCACACCTATAATAGGGTGGTTGAGACCCACTCCCACACCTATAATAGGGTGGTTGGAACGCACTCCCCACACCTGAGAAAATGTGGATGGAACGAAAATCACCAATTAACACCACACGATCGACAAGCTAGAACAAGCGACAAACTACACTGCGATCCTTTTTTTCTGCTACTTTAACAAGACACGTGTGAGCCAGCTACTCAACTGAGGCCAACAATCGGCCCTGCAGCCCCCACGGCAAAACCCTCTACTGAAGTGACATCTGTCATGAATCGCTACACGCTATGACGTCATACTGTTTGCTAAAAGACTTACCTCCCGCCAACGAGAAAGGCAAGCCACTTTGTCTACAACACGGACTAAGAATAGAGGAAACGGACATTGTCTACTTCACACCGACCACAAAACTACGCAGCACCAACTTTAATCTACAACACCAGGCAACACTGGTCACAAAGAACTCGTTCTAAAGCGCACAAAAGTGAAAGGAGGACTGGAACGCTCGCAACAAGCGAGGCCAACTATTCTGTGAAGCACTCGAAGAATTGAAGGCCCTTCTACAACGACAAAACCCGGCACCTACCACCAAAACGGTATACAATTCAGGCGGCCCAACAAGCCAACGGCAACAACAGCAATCAACGAAACGACAGCCACACCAAAACAGCAGCAACAGCTACAACAATAAGCTGATTTTAAAGCATCAACTGTGAGATATGCACCACGGCAACACTGCGTACCACCTACACAGAGGACAATACTAGAAACACTAGTCTGTCGTATGGAAGGCAACACAGCCGCACAAACAACCGGCATCGTCTACAAACACGAATACACGGAGAATCAACAACAACAACAACGACACTCAGTCTGGGATTGATCCGTCAAAACGGACGGATTAATAAACAAAGAATATGACTCCCACGTCGATACACGCAAACTCCGCCCAACGGTTCCTTGTATCTTATCGCGGCTAAGCCCCGCTGAGCAGGAAATGATCTTGGAACGGACAGGCACAAGCGCCGAGGGAACAGAAGACGCAGCGATACAATCGGATCCCGACACAAGACTGGACCCTGCAAGGATTTGAAGCAATCATACTTGACATCAATAACACCGCATCAGGAATACTGCAAGGATTTGAAAGCGTTCATACTAGACATCTATAACACCGCGTCAGGAATACTGCAAGGGTTTGAAAGCGACCATACTGGACATCAATAATGCCGCGTCAGGACTACAGTTACATGCATGGACTACACGGATAACATGTCCTTATGTAAGGATTTAAATGCGACACACTGGGAGGAAGACACCAAGAAATGGACTGAGAATTGTAGGCCGGTTCCCTGATGAGTAAATCGGAGCCTGTAGTTACTAACTACGAATACCGATCGAAACGCCCCCGAGTGCTTCACATTCTTCTGCTCGGACATTTTGAGGCGTCGGGACCAGAGTGACCGGATGCATACCTGGGTGGGACCGGTCTTGCTCTTTTACCAATGGTCGCAGGTAGTGGTCGCATGTCGGAGGCGTCCCATCGCAAGTCGCACGCCGGCCAAAAACAACCTAAAAACATGTATTATATATTATGTTGGCCGCCGCTCGGAGAGCGGTTCTATACCCATATCCAGTTTTAAAAAATGGGACATTTGGAGATTTTTCGCGGCCTTTATTTCGCGTCTTCAGGGCGATTTCTTACAAATGGTCAAAAACTATCTGCATAAAAAGTGTGCAAACATTACATTCAGATTATTGCTTTTGTATTTGTGTTTGTTGCATTTTAACGATGAGTTGACACTGCACCATTTGATATTCCATTTTATGTGAAAATCTCTAAAATAATGTTATTTTATTTTAATTAATTCACATTTCTGATGCACACACACACACACACACACACACACACACACACACACACACACACACACACACACACACACACACACACACACACGCACACGCGCGCGAATGCAGTATTTCCATGACACTCAAGTAGCATAGTAGTCCTAACGGAGAGTGCAAGTTTAGATATTCACCCTGACAAGCCGGTAAAGCACAACGGGAACTGACTCGCGCGGTTTTGTCAAGTTCTCGTTTTTCTGCTCAGATGTCTGTGACACAGAGTGCGTGTGCGACAGGGTTAACCCCTTCACTGCCAGCGGACACGAAATGCTCATCCGGCTGAAATCAGCGCACGTTGACCGACCTTCGCGTGAAGATGAACAAAATGTAACGGGGACCATAGGAGTAAACAACATGGGACTATCAAGAGACATAAATCCTCATGAGCTCCCGCGACTGCGCCGGGGGGCTCATGAGGGTTTATGTCTCTTGCAGATGGATATTTCCTTCGACTTTCCGCGGCAGTTAAGGGGTTAATGAGCTGGTTGTGTTGCCGTCCATGGATTGTTTAAAGTTACTGCGGGGAGGTGTCGAGCGAGCTCGGCACCTCCCCGCTCAAACTTCACACCGTCCATGGACAGATAACCTTACCATTTAATTAACTCGGTCACAGCTGTCTGTCCGTTTGTTCATACGCCTATTCATATTTCCATTAGTGATGTGCTTATATATTATGGCGAATTTTCCACAGCAGAAAAAGATTTCCGCATTAAAAAAAAAACCAAGATTACAACTAACGACTCATGTCAGTCCACAGGAGGGAACAGGCCACCGGGGAACAAGGCGCCTGGCGAGCCAAACGAAGATGAGGGGCCCCGGGCCTAGGGAGCTAAATGGAGATAAGGGGCCTAGGGAGCCAAGCGAAGACGAGGGGCCTAGGGAGCCAAACGGAGATGTGAGGCCTAGGGAGCCAAACAAAGACGAGGGACCTAGAGGGTCAAATGAAGAAGAGAGGCGTAGGGACCCACCGCCGCCGGGAAACTGAGGCTCGACCACCCCGACACAGTGAACCTAAGCAGCTACTTGCAGTATCTACCCAATGCGCAATAGGCCATCGGGCTGACGTCGGTCGCCGTTGGCTCGGGCACGGCCGTGCGCGGGCCAACGACGACCGACATCAGTCCGATGGCCTTTTTGCCCATTGGGTACTGACCATTAATTCGTCTCTCTATGTCGAATTGCTAAGGGCTTCCTCACACGGAGAAACGAAACGAAATATTTCGTCGAAATGTCCGCATTTCAGACATTTCTCCAACATTTCACCGTTTCACGAAATGCGAAACGACACATTTCACGAAATAGAACTTGTCCCTATTCGCGAAACATTTCGCCGAAACATTTTACCCGTCACCCAATCAGCGCCGTCCGCTCGGTCACACCCCAATCTGACGTCATTCAAGCCCTGTTCAACACTGACGGTAAAGCGATGCTGTGGAGTCAGGTCTATTATGGCTAGAATTGCGTGATGTGACGCACGATTCTGTAAGATTTAAGCGGAGAAATCATTTTCGAAATTGAATCTATCAAGTATCATCACTAAAGTACCACCAAAATATGATTTTAGGTCAGTTTTCTGAACCCCACTTTCATCGGCTGCTCTGCGAAGCCGCCTACAAGATGGCGGCTATCGCTTCGAGACGGCGGCATCCTCGATTCACTTGAACCCGCCTTGTTTACGCATTCAAAAGCGCTTACGTTTATTCGATATGGTCGGCAATTCACTTTAATTGTGTAAGTGAAGGCACACATGTCTTATATGTTTAGTTTTTAAGCGTCAGTAGTCAGAAATATGACCCGATATTCACCGATACAAACCAGAGCATGTGTCAGTGAACAGTTACTTCCCCTGTACCAGGCGAAATGAATTTTCACCGCGTTTCTGCGTGTGCGGAGAAGGCATTTCGATGCAATGAAAATGTTTCGTTTCTTGTACATTTCGTTTCTCCGTGTAGGAAAGCCTTAACGACAGTAGGCCTTACAAGCTTCCAACACGGTGCCCAAAATGTTAACCTAGACGTAAATGATTGTGATGCCCAGTTTAAAATGTTCATTTTTGCTCTATGCATACAGTGCTATGCTTCGAGTCTGTAAAAGGTTTGCCGGCATGCTGCCCTTGATGCACTGTCTGAATGCTGTCGTAACTAGCACATTAACGTAAACATTGACACGACTAAAGTAGTTGTTTTTTTCAAAGGGTAAGATACGAAAAAAAAAGATGTTTTTAATGAGAGACATTTCGAGGTAGTTTATGACTACAAATATCTCTGGTTGAAACTTAATTACAACAATAAATTTACAATTGCACAAAAAAGAATTACAAGTTAGTGCATCAAGGGCAATGTTTGCACACCTGAAGAAAAGCAAAAAACGTATGCTTCCTCTAGAAATACAAATTGACCTCTTTGACCGACTTGTGTCACCTATACCTTTGTATGGCAGTGAAATACTGGCAGAACTTGCCTCAAAACTACAGCTATGGGATTATAAGATAGTGCTTGGCGTAAGAAAATCTACACCCACCTTATTTATCTACTCGGAAAATTTCCTATGGAATTACATGCCAAAGCAAGGAATTTGTGTTTGTGGTATAGGATTGTCACAAACAGTAAAAAGTGCAAATTTTCTGTAGCCATGCATAGATTTCTGCTAAAGTTGTTTGAGGAGAGAAAATTTGAGTCCAATTTTATAAGGTCTGTCAAGATTAGCTGGGAAGAACTCGGCCTCAGTGGATTTGGAATAATCAGAATAAGTTAGATTATAGTTACATATGGTATCAAGAAAAGATTAAGCGTTGCCTCCAGGACCGGTATATTCAACAGGGAAATGTTGATGTGGAGTCATCTGAATGTTGTTATAATTATAGGATGTTCAAAGCAAAGTTTGGTATGGATGACCACATTTGTAAATTACCTGAAAACCTAGCAAAATCAATGTTACACTATAGAACACTTAACCACTCTCTACCTGTACAGTCACTCCGATATAGAGGGATTAGTAGGGAAAACAGAGTATGTGATAAATGTAACAGTGGGGATATTGAGGATGAAATCCATTATTTATTTTGCTGCCCTTACTTTGTTGAAAAGCGTAAACTGTGTTTAAAAAAAATACTGTTACAGCACACAAAACTCAATCAGATTTGAACAGCTACTTGGTAGCAGCAGCAAAACTGTCATATTGAAATATCTCAATTTATGAATCAGATAATGATATAATTCTAACGCCCACATTGGGTAGCTGTTTCATGTTCCCTTCTTCGAACTCACGCACTAGTGTGCAAGTTCTGATGGCTTGCCAGATTATGCCATATGTATGTACAATATAAGTGGTGTTGTATGGTAACCAATCAGAAACACATATATATTATTGTCCATTTTTGCTTCCCTTTTGTCACGTTTTTTGTTGTTGTTTGTTTGTTGTTGGTTTTTTTCTTTTTTCGTTTTCTGTGTTTTCATAGTTGTTGTTTGCTTTTAGGCGCTTACTGTAAACCAGGTTGTTTAGCTCATTTATTACCAAGTCAGAATCGCTAACCGAATGGTTAATTTCTCAAATGTACCCTACATGATGCATACACTCGCATTTTCTGTTACGCACGCACGCACGCACGCACGCACGCACGCACGCACGCACGCACACACACACACACACACACACGTCCCAAGTGGGCGGGAGACTGAAATAAACTGAAACTGAAACTGCGCTATGACTCCTTCACTGCCGAGAAAAGCTGAACACCGTCCAACTGCATGAGACACGGATCCATATGAGCCCACGTAAATACAGGGGCTCATATGGATCTGTGCCTTTTTCTGACCTCCGTTTTGTAACCACGTTCCTTGGCTTGGAGTTCAGTGGAGTTCAATTTCAGCGACACGAGATGTGTCCAGGGGAAGAGGAAGGGAAGGGGCGGTCCGTGGCGCAGCGGTAAAAGCGCCTGCCACCAATGCAAGAGGTGCGAAGTTCGATACTCGGTTCCGGCGTCGGATTTTTCTCCTCTAGTAAGTGTCACCATTAATTCGGGCGGACCGTCGGGTGTTCTTTCTCCGGGTACTCCGGCTCTGTCCTCTACGACGAATTTGGTATTAATTTCAGTCCACTTAATAAAAAAAAATCAAAATATAAAAAATGTTTTAAATTAAAAAAAAATTCAGTATCTCGCTTGAGCTTGCCCTTAGCACCACGTGAATGTACAGTGTGTGAGGGAATGCGCGTGATTTACGTGAGCGTGGTTGTTGGGTTCAGTTCGCGGCTATGTCCTGCGCATCGAGTTATATTATAAATATGAGAAATGCGCCATATAAATACTATGTATTATTATTATTCTTTTGTTGTTGTAAGACTCAGTAAATGGAAGGGGTTTTAACGATCAGTTTAATTCATTCACCCGTGCGGAAAAAAATTACAGAAGAGGATGATGGTTTGATCAAGATTGGTTAAAGTGTAGTGTATGTCCGGTAAGCAAAAGGTCCTCGGGGCGACGCAGTTGGCCCGCGCACGGCTGTGCGTGGGCAAACTGTAGCCGAAATCGTCCCGAGGATTTTTTTTTTTGCTTCCCGGGTGACTAGCCTGGCACATTCGGAAGGCACCAGCTTAAGCTGACACTGCCCTGAACTCTCACAGTCGTTAAAGGACAGCAGTTTTCCCTCTTTTTTTCAACACTCTCAAGCCCCGCCACCCCACTCAACACTCCTCCTCCCCCCTCGCCCCAGTATTAGGATCTAGGGTGAAAGTGTTAAATATATGTTACTGATATGCAATTGCATTTGTCTTCAATGCACTGGTCACGATTATAGTCCTGTAATATCTTGGACCCACATTGCAGTGACAGGGGGTATAAAATGTTAGAGTTGATTTAGAACGATTTTGGGATGCTGTTTTCGAATCTACGTGATGTCATTCTGTAAATGTTGAACATTTTTGTACACAGAGCTAAATCCAATATGGCGGCCAGATCAAAGGTCAGATTGTTGTTAAGGGCTTTTTATCTATCTATCTATCCATCCATCCATCCATCCATCCATCCATCCATCCATCTATCTATCTATCTATCTATCTATCTATCTATCTATCTATCTATCTATCTATCTATCTATCTATCTATCTATCTATCTATCTATCTATCTATCTATCTATCTATCCATCTATCTATCTATATCCCGTAGCCCCCACCCGGGTCTGCCCTGGGGGACTTGGGTGGGGTTAGGTATTTTTTAGTTCCCAGGGTCACCCTGGTCAGCCCCACAGGGTGGGTTTTTCTCTCTATTCTGGGGCATGTGTTTCTGTCTACCCTTTGTCCATTCACCTGTATTTGCCTTTTTAAAACTCTCCCTACTGTCTGCACTGCCTGTAGCTCTTGATATTGGATGTGTGTTGCTAAATGGTCTTAGCTTTATTTAGGCCCCATGTGTTAGGTTTATTTAACGTATTTGACCAGATGGCGACATACATTCAATGTTCTGTTTATTTATTTTTTTCACAAGCAGTGCAGGCACGTCCTGAGAAAGCCTTGTTGCTGTCGGGACGTTAAGCAATGTACAATCAATCAATCTATATCCCGTAGTCTTGCCGACCGTTGGGGCACCACTGATGACTTGGCAACCAGCTCCCTCCATTCCTCTCTGTTCTCTGCCATTCTTAGCGTATCACCCAGCCGCCTCAGTCCTGTCCACTCTGAGATATTGTCCTCCCATTTTTTCCTTTGTCTTCCTCTCCTTCGTCCTCCTTGCACAGTGCATTGCAGGATTGTTTTGGCAAGCCCTGCTGAACGCGTGACATGCCCATACCACTTCAGTTTGAGTTTTTTCACAATGGCTAATAAGTCTTCATAGGGCCCGATGGCTTGCCTGATTCTGCTTCCCACTTCCTCGTTCGTGATGTGATCTCTGTATGAAATGCCAAGCAGCCTTCGAAAACATCTCATTTCAGTGGCTTGTATCCTCCTTTCAAGGCTGCTAAACTAAAGCCAGAAAGTTCAAATTTGGTAGTATGAATGTTCTTAGTAAGATCTTTTTTTTTCATGCCCATTTGAATGACCTTCTTTAAAGGTCAAGGTCACCAAAGGTCAGGAAACGGCTAAAAATGCCCTATGTGGAGACATACTTTGCAATGAAAGGGGTATTTCGAACTCGTTGAGTTGATTCCACATAATTGCAGGTGCTCAGTTTGAATCTACGTGATGCTTCTTTACGAATGTTGAACATTTCTGTACACAGAGATAAATCCAAGATGACCGCCAGATCATAAGCCAGATTAGTGTTATGGGCATTTTCTCAATAACAATCAAGGTGAAAGCGTTCCAAATGGGCACGATGAATGTTTTTAGTAAGACCTTACTTTTTACTCTTCTTAAATTTCCTTACTGAAATGTCAAGGTCACACATTTTAATGACCTCACTGAAAGGTCAAGATCACAAGGTCAAAGTTTGGGCGATCCCACACTCATAAGTGTATGACAAATATATGCGAGTGCTTCGTTTTTTCATGCGATAGACTCCCACTGATTGAATGTTTTTAACTTGAGTTCGTTCACTGTAAAATCAGCCTGTTGTACTGCTTATCGACATTATAAACCGTTTCTGCTTTTGAAAACCAAGATTACACGTACTTCACTCTGTGTCCTGGATCATTGCAGTAAAAGGATTGCAATACGGTTCAGGTCATTTGCATTTGCAGAAGCCTGTGCAAGTTAGCTTGAGCTTGACGCAGGTGCAGCGTGACGTTCCACAGTTTTTCTTGCAGGTGCAAGTTCAAGACAGAGTCCGGGTTTACTTTTCAGCCTCAGCAGGTACAGCGGGTACAAACCGGACCATCTGCCTTCCACCCGTTGTCCAGTGGGTTAATGTGATGTGGCGATGGTGAACTGGCGGCCTGCCCCATCTGATGACGGGCACGAAGTAGGCTTCAAAGCTTGGTGCCGTTGGTGGCAGGATGCAGAGCTTGGGCGCAACATGTCTTTTACCAGCAGTTTTCTTCCTGATGACACTGGCCCGTATTTCTGTCACGCTTATGTCAGGTTCCTGGCCATACAACATAACTGTTTACCACAAACAGGCATGAATCACATCTTGTTTTGTGTCAGAAATGATCCCCACCTTCAACACACCATCGAACAACTCGAGCTTTTTTACTGTTGTTTTCCAAATAAAGGAGGGCACATTGTCACATTATGTCATCTGGAGCATGTACCACGACGAGTATGGTGGGCATGACGCTTTGGTGCTGCTGCACAAGATCATTCACTTTTATCACCCTTGAGCTGTCGCCCATGGAAGTTGATTCCATTGTGACAGCGACAGTTTGAGGAATTCCATTTGTTCTGTGGTGCAGGTGGTGCGCCAGTACCACGAACACATCTGTGTCATCTGACACAACCCGAGTGTCCGGCCCTGGCTTCCTCAATAACGGGGTATGCCATCAGGTTGCCGGCCTCTTCATGAGTGAGGGCAGTTGGAAGAACAGCATGGTGCAGGAGTATTGGATATAGACCAGTTCCAGTGACTATGTTGCGTTTCAGTGTCAGGAGAAGGGCCATTGTGCCGAGGTTCGTCATATCATTGTGATGATTTGTCTTGTTCTCAACTGTCTGTTTTGGTAGCGGAAACTCTCCTGATCAACTGTACACATGGCACAGTGCCCTGCTGTCGTGCTGACCGGCAGCATGGCTTGGTGCTGCCGGCGAATTACCTGTCAAAACCACATGCACTGTCGGCACAGTCCACAACAAAACACATGCATAATGACAGCTCGGTGATCCTGACCTCGTATTCCGCCTGACATGACTTGTAACTTGCTCTTCAGAGAAGACTTTGCTGTAGTGCGCATTTAACCCTATTCATCAAACAATGCTGTTAGATGCTGTGCTAACTCGTGCGCAAAGGGAGACAGTATCTCTTTGAGACAGCTATGATCTCTGGAACCATCGCAACAAGGGGGTGTTAAAGCCGTACACAACTGAATCCCGTAAAAAAAAACAAAAAAACAAACAAACTCGTATGCCCATTCACAGCACACTTCGCACATTTTAACGGAGACCGATTACGGGACAATTAATGACAACAAGAGCCGAAAGCCGTTGTTCGAGTATTCGGTCAGCTCTCAAAAATTCAGTATCAGGAATCAATGACTGAAAACTACAGAAAATATGAGATGCTTGCATAACTGTGCTTGTGTGGAAAATAATTCATGTCTAGGCATCTGCAAGTGATAGGCCCTGCACAGGTGACGTAACGTTTGGCAGCTCTAGGTTCATGCACGTGTCGGAAGAAACCAAGCAGCTGAAATTTTTTATTTCCTTATTTTGTTTGTTTATATATCTCGACACAATGTTTCTGTCAAAAGCTGAAGAAAACTTCACTTTCTTAATGCAAAATAGTCAATGATCAATTCCTACACGGAATTGCAAACTTACAACTCAGCATGACGCCATGGACATATCACTTGACAGCTCGTGCCCAGACAAATTGAAAAGACTCAAGTAACACACACACACACACACACACACACACACACACACACACACACACACACACACACACACACACACACACACACACACACACACACATGAACACAAAACCATCAGTCTGGGTTACCTACCATTTTATGTGAAAATGGGTTCCCATATTTCTATTTATTCTAGGGCTCTGGAGTTGATGCGAATGTTTAGAACTCACCTTATAACTAAGCTCTACAACTTAAAATAAAATAGACATTTTCTAGAAACAGAGCCACTGGATGGAAAAAAAATGGGTTTTTACCCCAAAAGTGGGTGCCTCTTACACAAAACTGGGATTACAGTGAAAATACCTCACTAAAGATACCTTTGGTTGATTTTACTATTATGATTGTTTGAGTGGGGTTGTAAGGGGGTTGGGGGAGGGGGGGGGGAGAAGTGTGTGTGGGGTGGAGGGGGTGGGGGGGGGGTGGGGGGGGAGAGGGGGTCATCACTTTTGGTTTATAGAGCTGCTCAATGCGCTCTTATGAATGAAAGATTTTCATTATCAGTGGAATCAGTAGGTCATTTCAGAGGCGCACACTGAGTTGCACGTCGAACCACTCACAAATACTCATTTGGAGTGCACCAGATGGATCCAGTTGGCAAAGTCCCACATTCCACACTATAGGACAGCTAAGACTGAAAAGCAATCGCAGCGTTTATGGCGCGGTACAAGGTTTAAAACTAAGAAAATGTTGTTTTTAGAAGCGTGTCGGGCAAAAGTTTTTATGAAAACTGTTTTAAAACCTCTTTTAACTCAACTTTTCTTAATGTTAAAAGTGTTTTATTGTACATTACTTAACGTCCCGACAGCAACAAGGCTTTCTCAGGACGTGCCTGCACTGCTTGTGGAAAAACAACAACATACTAAACAGAACATTGAATGTATGTTGCCAGCCGGTCAAATACATTAAATAAACCTAACACATGGGGCCTACATAAAGCTAAGACCATTTAGCAACACACATCCAACATCAAGAGCTACAGGCAGTGCAGACAGTAGGGAGAGTTTTAAAAAGGCAAATACAGCTCAATGGACAAAGGGCCGACAGAGACACATGCCCCAGAATAGAGAGAAAAACCCACCCTGTGGGGCTGACCAGGGTGCCCCTGGGAAATAAAAAGTAGTTAACCCCACCCAAGTCCCCCAGGGCAGACCCGGGTGGGGTTAAAAGTGTTTTAATTTACAAGCGTGTCGTAACTGATATGCATCTATTCCAACCAACGTATAGTACTGGCTATTTTTCCCATCCTCGCCTTCTTTCTTCGCTCAACACTCGACTTTCCAGTCCTTCCCTGAAACACCCCCAACCGGTCTGCCCTCAAAACTCGACTTTCCAGTCCTTCCTTCAAACACCCCCAACCGGGTCTGCCCTGGGGGACTTTTTAGTTCCCAGGGGCACCCTGGTCAGCCCCACAGGGTGGGGTTTTCTCTATATTCCGGGGGCATGTGTTTCTGTCTACCCTTGGTCCATTCACCTGCATTTTCCTTTTTTAAACTCTCCCTACTGTCTGCGCTGCCTGTGGCTCTTGATATTCGATGTGTGTTGCTAAATGGTCTTAGTGTAACATAGTGAACTGAACTCAGTGTCTGATCTGTACTCACCATCACTATATTTCACAGCAATCTATACTCGCTGTACTGTATTTGACATTGGCTTGCCACCGGTTGTACTCTTGACATGCTGCACCCGACTGCTGGTGGGGTAAGTTTATTGTCTATTTTATTTGATTATTATATTTTTGATTATTATAATTATGATCGTATGTATGTCGGATTAGAATGATTTTTGTGTGTTTGGTGTTAGGATTGAATGGTGTCGTTTGATTATGCTTATAGCATTCTCCCTGATCAATCTGTTGTAGACTGCGTGAGTCTTGGAGCAGATTGATCAGTGTGTGCTCTTTAATATTTATAGTGTTCATTCTTAAGTGAATTTTGTAGATTGTTCTGGATTTGATTCGGAATCATTTGGTTTTGTAACTATTTTGTCAATGTTATCGATTCATTATTTTGTGTGCATGGTTACATGATTTATATAGAAAAGTGAATGTTATAGTTATTTATATCGGTTATATTTATGTGGTGTTAATATGTACTTTCGATGTTTATTTATTTATGTTGATTTGTCTTTGTCAGGGTTTGCTTAATAAATGAAAGGAACCCTTGCTGCGACTTCGCGCCTGTTACATCTGGTGTCAGAAGTGACTCAACCCCCATCAGCATGGAGGATCGGAAGGTGGACACAACAGCAGTCGAGGACCTCCAGCGGAAGGTGGCCGAGCTTCAGGCACAGCTGGATGCAGACCGGGGCCAACTGTCAGCGTCAGGCAGGACAGCACAGCCCAGCGCTTTCGTCCTTTCTGACCAAGCGAGGATCGCGCGCTTCTGTGACAGGCCACGTGATGCAGGCGACATCACTCTGCAAGACTGGCTGGACGACATCCATGCTGCTATCAGTTCGCGCAGGATCGAGAGCACCGACAGATCAGCCTTCGTTCTGGAACACCTTGGTGGCAAGGCGAGACGGGAGATCGTGGGCAGAGGTGGCATCAGCCTCTCGGGGGATAGGATCTTGTCCATCCTGGAGAAAGTTTTTGGTGATGGCGCATCACTTCCCAGATTACAGTCGCAGTTCTACTCCTATCGACAGGACAGGGAGGATCTGCTGACATGCTCACACAATCTTGCTGTTCTGGCGGACAAGATTCAAGGTGTAGAAAAAGACTCTGCTTTTTCCAAGCGGAAGGACATTATTTTGAAAGAGAGGCTTGCGGAAGCAGTTGCAGATGTTACTCTAAGGAGAGAGCTGCGACGGCTGAATGAGGAGGTCCCTACACTGACGTTCTTTGATCTCCGTGATAAAGCCGTCCAGTGGATGGGTACCCCAGCGGCACTGCGTCCACGTCTGGAAGAGAAACAGACCCATAGTGAGCTCCTGGACATCCTAAAGTCTCAGCAGCAGCAGATCGCTCAGCTCACAGCTCAGCTGGAGGGCCTTACACGCCGTCACCAAGCAGAGGGCACAGCACGGAGCCAGCCAGGGGAAGCCCGTCGATGCTACATCTGTCATGCAACAGGACACCTTCAACGGCACTGTCCACAGCGTCAGCAGAGCGGCCGAAGACGACCGTTAAACGGGAGACACCTGCCATTGTGAGCCAGATGACAGGTGGACGAGGTCAATATGCTAGTGGCTCATCACGGCTGGAGAAAGCTGTTGGAGAGTGTCCCGTGGTAACTATAAACATTGGGGGGAGTGATGTAAAATGTCTTGTTGATACAGGCGCACAGGTTTCAACCTTGACTGAGACATTCTTTAGACATGTTTTTAGTGACACAACACACATTGATGATGTTTCCCCTTACCTAAAGGTTTCCGGCGCTCAAGGCCTCGAGGTGCCATTTATTGGTTATGTAGAGCTAGACATTACAGTGATGAATAGAACTTTACCCAATATGGCATTCTTAGTGGTTAGAGATCCTCAGGGTGTCATGGCCGAGAGGAAGAAGAAGGTACCTGGTGTGCTCGGTTCCAACATCTTAAGACACCTGAAGACTGTCGAGGGAGGTAGCCATCCGGACTCGACTCTATGGCAAGGCGTAAGTGCCCTGTATGAAGAGAACGCCATTTCCGTGTCAAGCGACAGTTACGTGAAACCACTGGGGAGACGGCCCGTTCTGATCCCAGCACGCAGCCTAAAAGTAATCTCATGCACAACCAAGCCAGCTGCGCCGGGTACTACGCGCGACATTCTAGTCGAGCCATCGGACAAGCTGTACCTTCCGGCCGGAATCGGAGTTGGGAGATGCCTCTCTCAACTCAGCGATAAGGGGGTCGTACCAGTTCAGGTCGCTAATGTCAGTGACAGAGACATCTACCTGAAACCCTACGTCCCTATAGCATGTGCAGCTGAAGCCGACACCCCGCACCAGTACAGCGTGACTGTAACACAGGAAGAAATCCTCATCGAGGAAGCCACAGTACTGCCATCACACGATGCACTTAGAGACATCATGTCTGAAGTATCTGTCGGCGACATCACCCAAGAGCAGGGCCTGCGTCTCTCTACACTCCTCCACAGTTATGAGCATGTTTTTAGCAGAGGCGAGGATGACCTTGGCTTCTGCGATCTAATCCATCATCGTATCGTAACGGATGATGACACGGCCGTCAAGGTCCCACACCGCAGGATCCCACCCCAGTACTGGGCTGAAGTGAGGGACTATTTGCAGTCTGCTTTGAAACAGGGCATCATCCGAGAGTCATGCAGCCCTTATGCCTCACAGTGCGTTATTGCGAAAAAGAAAAATGGCAAGATCCGCTTTTGCGTTGATTATAGGGGATTGAATACTAAGACACACAAAGACGCCTACCCTTTGCCCAGAATCGAGGAGGCCCTGGATGTGCTGAAAGGATCTAAATACTTCTGCAGCCTGGATCTAGCTCATGGCTTTAACCAGATTCCAGTGGCGCAAGAAGATATAGAAAAAACGGCGTTCCGGGTCGGCACTGGAGGTCTCTATGAATACACCAGAATGGCCTTCGGGCTTTGTAATGCCCCGGCCACATTCATGAGGGTAATGGACAAGATTTTTGGTGATCAGAACTTCCAGACCCTACTCATTTACGTTGACGACCTCCTGGTATTTGGGAAAAGCTTCGACGAGACGCTGGAAAGACTGGGAATGGTGCTATCAAGGCTCTCAAACTTCAACTTAAAGGCACAGCCCAACAAATGCCACCTGTTTTTCAGCCGTCTGCGTTATCTTGGTCATATGGTTACACCTGAGGGAATACTACCCGACCCAGACAAAGTCTCCGCAGTGGCAGATTGGCAGCTGCCCGCCAGCGAGAAAGACTTACGGGCTTACCTCGGGCTGACCTCGTATTACCGCCGATTTATACCTGGCTTTGCTCAGATCGCAGCCCCTTTGCACGCTCTGCTGAATAAAACACCAGGCTCGGGACGCAGCAAACGTCTGAGCGGATGGAACGAGCAATGTACGCAGGCATTTCAGACCATGAAGCAAAAGCTAACAACAGCCCCAGTCCTCGGCTACCCAGATTTTACTCTACCCTACATCCTGGAGATTGACGCCAGCCTCCAAGGCCTGGGAGCTGTGTTATCACAAGAACAAACCGGAAAGCGAGTTGTCATTGGCTACGCCAGCAGGGGACTCAGGGAAAAAGAGACATCCATGAAAAGGTACAGCAGCATGAAGTTGGAATTGCTTGCGCTCCGCTGGGCAGTCACGGAGAAATTCAGAGATCTTCTGCAGGGCAGCACCTTCACGGTCTATACTGATAACAATCCTCTCAGCTACATCCAGACATCCGCCAAGCTAGGTGCAGCAGAGACTCGCTGGGCCGCAGAACTGGCCAACTTTAATTTCACAGTGAAATACCGCTCTGGGCGATCTAATGGGAACGCGGACGCACTCAGCAGAAGGGAGGTCCATGTCGAGCAATTGATGGCAGAATGCGACGAGCCTCAAGCTGCAGCCACCGCCGTACCAAATGAAATTAGAACAGCCATCGTAAACCTCACTCCAGAGTTTGTTCTGCACGAAATCCAGGTCAGGTCTACGCATACTTCTTCTCCTTCCTCCCTACCAGCAGCTGACCTGCCCAGGTTGCAACAGCATGATCCCACATTAAAAAGGGTCTGGCAGCTCTACAGAATTGGTCACAAACCCACCAAACGACAAGCAGCTAGGGAAAACCCCAACGTGCGGAAAATAATCCGCTGTTGGAACCAGCTAAGGGACAGGGACGGAACCCTTTATAGGGTGGCGCAGGACAACGGTAGAGACGTACTCCAGGTCATCCTTCCTTCATCACTGAAACCAGACGTTCTGAAAGCAGTCCACGATGACGCCGGGCACCCAGCAGCGGAGAAGACTTGCAAGCTTGCCCAGGGCAGGTGTTTTTGGCCAGGCATGATGGCTGATATCACCAGGTACACAAATGATTGTGAAAGATGTTTCTTTGCAAAGGAAGGGAGAAGAGTCCACACTACCATGGGAACGCTCACCGCCACCCATCCCCTAGAAGTCCTCGCAATGGATTTCACTCTTCTTGAACGTTCAACCAGTGGCCTGGAGAACGTGTTGGTACTGACCGATGTCTTCACGAAATTCACTCAAGCAGTCCCTTGCAAAGACCAAACAGCACAGAGTGTAGCGAAAGCCCTGGTAAACAGCTGGTTTCTCAAGTATGGCATACCCAAACGCCTGCACAGCGACCAAGGGAGGAATTTTGAGGGTGATGTCATAAAGGAACTATGCAAGCTGTATGGCATCGACAAGAGTCGCACCACACCATTTCACCCAAGCGGAAATGGCCAATGTGAGCGCTTCAATAGAACCATGCACGACCGACTGCGAACACTCCCCGAAAGAGCGAAACGAAGATGGCCGGAACATTTGCCAGAGCTGGTCTTCTTCTATAATGCAACAGTTCACTCAACAACTGGATACACCCCATACTTCCTGTTCTTTGGCCGAGACCCTTACCTGCCCATCGACAGCCTTCTTGGAATTCCTGGTGATGGAGTTTTGACGGATTCTCCCGTTAGGGTTGATGACTGGCTCGCGGAGCACCAGAAGCGTCTCCAGCAAGCCCACAAACTGGCACAACAGCTGACGGATAGAGAGGTCTCAAGGCGACAGGAAGCTGCGGCCTCAAGGGTTAATGATGACGGCATTGCAGAGGGGACGACTGTTTACGCTCGCAATCGTCAGGTCAGAGGTCGAAACAAGATCCAAGACGCGTGGAATAGTGAACCGTACACAGTTTTACGGAGGCCAGATTCACAAGGAAACACTTACATGGTGCACTCTGCGGACGGTGGCGGATCTGTTAGGACACTACATCGTACCGAACTACTCGTACCGCGATCGCCAGTGCAGCAAAGACCTCAGCCAACAGCCTCTTCTCCATCACCGTCGTCAACGAGCGACACTGGTGACGACAGTCCGGAGTCCCCATCAAGGCCAGACTCTGTGCGTGACCATCAGATTCTCACCACAAACGGTGACAGCGACAACAACCAGAGCTGTGATACCACTGCTGGTGACATGAGACAACAGGTCAGAGATGGAGGTTCACCCTCAGGACGTGACCCCGGCAATGCTCAAGCAGGGGAGCGCAGCATTCCCCGGAGATCGACACGCCACAACAAGGGGTATCATAGCAACCCTCACCATCTCCCCGTTACGGCCATCCAGCAAGAAATGGGACTGTTTGAGAAACTGTTGACGACGCAAACTCTCCTGATGAAGATTCTCCTAGAAAGAGGCGTGGCAGGATATTTAGATGTTGTCGAGGACGCCAACTGTTAGCAGGGGAGTCTGTAACATAGTGAACTGAACTCAGTGTCTGATCTGTACTCACCATCACTATATTTCACAGCAATCTATACTCGCTGTACTGTATTTGACATTGGCTTGCCACCGGTTGTACTCTTGACATGCTGCACCCGACTGCTGGTGGGGTAAGTTTATTGTCTATTTTATTTGATTATTATATTTTTGATTATTATAATTATGATCGTATGTATGTCGGATTAGAATGATTTTTGTGTGTTTGGTGTTAGGATTGAATGGTGTCGTTTGATTATGCTTATAGCATTCTCCCTGATCAATCTGTTGTAGACTGCGTGAGTCTTGGAGCAGATTGATCAGTGTGTGCTCTTTAATATTTATAGTGTTCATTCTTAAGTGAATTTTGTAGATTGTTCTGGATTTGATTCGGAATCATTTGGTTTTGTAACTATTTTGTCAATGTTATCGATTCATTATTTTGTGTGCATGGTTACATGATTTATATAGAAAAGTGAATGTTATAGTTATTTATATCGGTTATATTTATGTGGTGTTAATATGTACTTTCGATGTTTATTTATTTATGTTGATTTGTCTTTGTCAGGGTTTGCTTAATAAATGAAAGGAACCCTTGCTGCGACTTCGCGCCTGTTACATTAGCTTTATTTAGGCCCCATGTTGTAGGTTTTATTTAACGTATTGGACCGGCTGGCGACATACATTCAATATTCTGTTGAGTTTTTGTCACTAGCAGTGCAGGCACGTCCTGAGAAAGTCTTGTTGCTGTCGGGACGTTACGCAATGTACAATCAATCAACCTTCCTTCAAACGGACAGCATTCACACAAATAATACTTTACTATTACATCAGAAAATGGCCCATCCAAGCCTGCACTCTTTTAACTGCACTAAACGCCTGACTGTAGCAGACGACGCATGAAACGACGCTGACTCTGTGACGTCATTTCCATTCAATCAATTTGTGCATACAATCCAAAAGGAGATGCGGCATTGATAACATCGACAAACCTACAAAATAAAGCAACAGGTTCAACCAAAAGGTCGGGCAGGACAAAAGACAACAGCAGCCTCACCCAAAGTCTAAACGTCCTCTCTTACAATGCGCACTCATACAATCACTTCACTTCTTAGCAACCGGCGCACGAATATAATTATAGGCCAAGTCAAACTAAAACAGAAGATAGTGGCGGAAAACCCTTTAAAATAGAAACAAACAACGACGTTTCAGATCAAATATTCTTCATCTGACATGGAAACAAACGTAGAAAACGAATAGGCTAAGTCCCTGGTGAACGTATACATGAATCTCAACAGACATGACCTTTCTCCACATCACCCCGGAAGTACATTACAACTCAACACTTTTTTTTTAAACAAAACAACCACACCCTCAAATAACAAACCTAATTTTGTAGAAACATCAACAATTTACACCCTGAAACAACAAAATATCCCCCCTGACCCATATCAGCTATGAAGTTATTTATAGCTGAGAAGGGTGATGTAATACATGATACATGCTCATTTTCAGGGTTCTGTGTGCACAAACACACACATTGCTGGGAGGGACAAGTTTTCAAACACACTACCGGCGTGTCTGTTAAACACAAAAGTGCATGTGTTAACGCCAAAATGAGAAAAACGGATTTTTTTTACATTTTATGAATCTTTACCGCAAGACAATGCAGAAACAACCCTCAGAAAAAATGGGTGTCTGACTTGGGAACCCAGAATTATACACCCCCCCATTTTCCATAAGGATGGTAAAGACAGTCACCCATTTTACCTCTTTCGTCTACACACACACACACACACACACACACACACACACACACACACACACACACACACACACACAATCACACACACAATCACACACGTGTGGCGCTTCGCATCAAATTAGTACGTTCTGAAGCATGACATGACGTAATTATTATCATAATCTTAATTGTTACTTCTGTCGTCAGAGGTTGATGTGTGTACGCTTATGATGTAAATCAAATGCCGATAGGTCCCTCAGCTGAACAGCTGATAAAAAAATGTGTAACTACCACGTCACGAATTCGTTTTTGGCTTATCTCGTGCAGCGGTGACTGTGCCAACATCGACCTTCCGGCTAGCCGAGTCTAGTATAAGACTCCTCCTTTTCCTTGATCCTTTTCGCTAATACGTATGTAAAAAAAAAAACTTCGCCGTTTCTCAGGTGACGAAAAGTAGTGTGTTACTTTGACAATCGTGCACAGGAAGAGTGACAGAACATCATTTCTTGGAAGACAATTTTTGGAACTGGAAGTGCAATTTCTTGGAAAGACACTGTAGATAACTTGTTTTAGTTTCGCAGAAGCACAAACCGCGCAACTCCATCTCTTTATTGTTATCGCTTCCTCACGAGCATTTTCGGGCAATGGCGTCGAGACACTGCGTTGTGTGTGGTACCCGGCTGCACGAGAGTGCGATTCAACTAGAGCAGGTGCCAGGGCTTCAACAGAAAGTAGAAAAAAACCTGGGAAGACGGTCTGATTCAGTGAGTCCTCAGGACAGCATCTGTGTGCCATGCAGGAAAACGATAGAAGGTGAGAATATTATTGTATTTAAACATAAACTGACGATTTATTAGTTTTAACTTATATTGATTATTGATTGATCGATGGTTGGTTGAAACAGTTCATTGCATCAGAAGATATCGATACTATTAAATCGACACAGTTTGTGAAAATAAACTTCTCTAACTTGATATCGCATGATGGTTTTTGAGAGGGCTGTTCTTTCACATTTTGAAATACGGGTTTCTGATTTTATGGACCCCTTTCAGTTAGCTTACAGAAGGCACAGAAGTGTTGATGATGCCATTTTACAAAATCTACTCTCATTTGAGAAAAACCAGGAGCCTCCATTTGACTGATGTTCAATGATTTTTTTGTCTGCTTTTAACACCATTCAGCCACAAATACTCGCATACAAACTAGTTCACATGAACATAATTACCTCTACCATTCTTTGGGTTATTTGGGACTATCTCACTAACCGCCTACAGTAAATCAGAATTAGTTCGGATCTAATCTCAGATGTACTTTTTACCAACATCGGCGCACCACCTGTCGCCTTTGTTTTGTTTTCTTTGTACGCAGCAGACTGTAGAGCCAGTCATGACGACTGTGTCATGGACAAATACGCTGACGGCACGGCACTGACAGGACAGATTACGAATGAGGACGACTAACACTATCGACAAGAGATCGACGACTTTGTAGAGTGGTGCGATAGAAACTATCTTCAATTACATGTTGGCAAAACAAGAGAGATTGTCATAGATTTCAGGAAAAACAAACATCATCCCGATCCTGTTGTCATCAAGGAAACAGAAGTTGAGCGTGTAGAGTCCTACACGTATTTAGGTGTTATTTTTGACAACGCGCTCAACTGGAAACAAAACACAGAGACTATTGTGAAAAAAGCGCATACCCGTCTTTACTGCTTGAGAAAACTCAGATCATTTAATGTAAGAACTCAATTTTTACAGTTGTTTTACTGCTCCAGTATTGTTAGCGTTCTAACTTTGGACTGACGTGCTGGGGTAGAAATTTATGTAAAAGAGATCAAGATCGTCTTAACAAAGTAATCAGGAAAGCAGGCGGGGTTATTGGTAGATTATTATTATTATTATTTGTGTGCGCCGGCATGTTTGTTGATCAGAGGATGGCTTAGAGAGGAGGGAAATGGATCATAAGGATAAACTTAAAAATATGAACAACTCTGAATGTTCCTGAAAGAAAAACGCACGTGAGCTCCAAACAATACGGTAGACTTTGGGATGAAATCCTCATGTTGTTTGTTATTCGTACTAAATACATTGCATACAGCTAGATTAAAGGGAGATATTGAATGAGTTCGTAATCCAGCGTTGTAACTCTTCAACTTTTTGAATAATTAAGTTTGCAAGTTTTGGATCCACTATATATACTCCCATCAAACAGTCAACCCTAGAAGAGGCTGTGTGGAACAAAGCAGACTAGCGATGTCATGACGTGAAACTTATAGTGACTGACGTCATTTTGCTGCTCGTGCTATTCTCCTTCGTTAGTTGTATTCTTCTTCAGAATTCTTGTCGCTACACGAACCCACAGAGCGTACTAATGTCCGTCTTTATTTGTGTGCGCCGGCGTGTGTGTTGCCGATCGGAGCGGGTTGGCTTAGAGACTCGTCCACGGCACGGCACCGGAGTGATAATGGACGGCCCTAACAGGAGGATTATGGGCGACAGTGGCAGCAATTGCTTATGCTGAACGACCTGAACACTGATCAGTTCAGGTGCACTGCAGCTGTGCCACTTTGATTTGCCAGGACCACTTATCGGACATGCTATATAGAGCAATCCCGTCCTTTTGCCTGGACGTACGACCGTTAGACTGAACTACGTGTCAATAAAACTACTGCTCGATACCTCTACGTTCGATAGCATTACGGCCGATGCGGCGACATGCACCGACACGTAATGCTAGCGGTCATAGTGCTGTAGACAGGCAGTTCTCGTGATACGTAGTGCTAGCGATACGCACCCCACAGAGACATACGTATTCACGGAACACGTTTTTACAAATAATCGCCACATAATGTCAATTAGATTTTTTTTTATTATTAAAAGGTTACATTCAATAAGGTTTAACAAGAAATCATCATAATCACAATAGAATTCTCTGAAAATGCGTGACAAATCGAGGTATATAGGGAATCCAAATCACATCACATTGAACTTGATTAAAATGCAGTTTGTTCCATGGTTGAATTCTCTTACTCCAGTATCAAAGTCACAAAGTGTAATCTCTTAAAAAAAAAAAAAAAAAAAAACTAACGCAAATACATGTATACATACAATATGCACAAGGCTGGGAAGAAAAATGTGCCGATCTGTGATTTTGAACCTAACGGTTCAGAGATTTGAGGTCCGAAAAGCACAGAGCAGCACACAGATTGAATTTCGACCGGTAGATCGATACTACACTGACGAGCAAAGAAATGCGACCTCAATTGAATCATCGGAAACACTGGAGTGTTTCCGATGACTCCAATGGTGTCACGTTTCATTTGCTGGTAAGTGTACTAATCAAAACTACATGTGGGCTTGTTACGTGGTGGAGTTGTAGTCGAAGTATGATAAACACACCAGACACACACGCACCGCGTAGAGTTCTTTTAAATAGACCTCATTCAGCTGCAATCCGTCAACCGTGGCTTAAGGATGTAGACAAAACTGGAGTAACAGTTCCAACAATATTTAATTCAGCGATGCGATATCCACACAGTAATGCACTCTCAAATGTACAAACTACTGAATACAAAGTCTCTTCTGCGATGTCCTCACTACGACTCAAAGTTTCTCATACACAGCGTCTCTCGCAATAAACTGCGTATCTCTACAACTGACAAAGCAGGACAATGTACTAACGGGCTTTCCCAGCGCCCTCCTTATATACACTATCAAAATCTAGAATCTTCTACGGAAATCATGAACTCAAACAACCAGAACGAAACGCACAGCCGAAACTCATTAACATGAACTTTCCAGAAACAATATATCAGGCTACAAAAACACGGCTGCTCACTTCAGCTCTAAATTCTAGCATATAATAAAGACACATAAAAGTATGGTATCCCTATCTATGATAGCTCAAAAAGGTACGAGAACATTCACCAAACAAAATAAAAGCTGCTCACTACACGCGCACAGGAAAAGTAGCGAAAATGTAGCGATGTCAGATGTCAACTAACCGACGTGACACTTACGAGGCCACCAGACAGTGCGACCTGTCTACAACGTTCCGGACTAAACAAAACGAAATCGGCTCTACTCACGAACAAAAGAAAATCTTACTAAAAAGGCACGAAATCATAACCGTGATAGCTCAAATAAACAACATATCGTTACCTACGAATAACACATGTACGCTCTCACAGGAAAACACAACCACAATCGTAACAGGGCTGGTATGCGATTTTGGACCTTATGGCTTCAGGCTGCAAGATCCAAAATCACAGGCCAGCACACATACGGTTCTCGCCCAACCCCAGCGTCAACAAAAATCAATTCCGATTGCCGCACATGACATACAAGTTGCGACTGAACTGACCATACAACACTTAATTATGACTAGCACACTGACACGTTGCGTTTATGGGTTTGTTCCGTGTGTGTTTGTGTGTGTGTGTGTGTGTGTGTGTGTGTGTGTGTGTGTGTGTGTGTGTGTGTGTGTGTAGAACTTGTGACACAAAAAAAAAAAAGGCTGCACGGCGGTGCATTTCACGTCGGACACTACGTTGTTTCTTCTGATTTCGTCTACATGAAAATACTCCACAGCCATAGAGACGCAGTGCCGGATCAATCAGTTTTCAAAGGGGGAGGGGGAGGAGGGGGGGTGCTCAACGACAATGTAAAAACTGTACACTGTTGTAATTGTGACGATACAGTGGAAAGAGGGAAAAGGGGGGGGGGGGGGGTAGAGGGTGCTGCAATAACATTAAAGCACCCCCCTCCTTCTCGGACCATGTTGTGGACTGGCAGTGAACGATATTTTTTTCAAGCCGAGGGGGGGGGGGGGGGGGGAGGTGCTGCAGTACCAAAGCACCCCCCCCCCACCACCCTGGATACAACCCTGGGACGAACGCGTTTTCTTTTCACTTTCAACGCCAAATGCGGGAGAAGGATCGACCGTGCCAGCTCAAAAGTGATGCCTGCTCAACTTCGCGCCTCTAGGCGCCAAGCTGATCAGGCATCACCCTCGCGCTAGCACGGTCGATTGACCCATTCAGTCCTGATGCACTGCAGCAGGAGAAGGGTCGACCATGATAAATCAAGGGCAGTGCCAGATTAGCTTGGCGCCCTGCCCTTGAATTATCATGGTCGATCCATCTCGTCCTGCAACTTGTGCATTGACGCCTCCAAAATTTGAGAAATACGGCCGTCGGGCTGAATGAGTTAATTTCCTATGACGTGTACGCAGCGAAGTGACGAGCGGGTCCACACTTTTTGAATATGAAACAAATGGCGCTGGAAGTGAAATAGGTACACGTGGTGATGGACAAGGGCACACTGGCGTCTCCCTCAAGTCGCTACCGCTGTCTGCAGCCGCGATCGAGGGAGACGACCAGTGAGGGACAAGGGACATCTTGTGCTCAGGAAATCGACTGACAACAGTGAGCCATGGAGGATACAAATCACATTCAGCTGTGGCGTGTTCGATTTCAGGTTCAATATTCAAATATTTAAAACGTTCAGATAAGCAGCTGTGCCCATGTTAACCGTATACTTTGAAATTGTCTGCACAATTTTGTGTCCCTCAGTTTACGCTGGACCGTGTTTCTTTCTTTGTTGGTTATTCATTATTCATCAAAGATACGAGTAGACTGATGTTGCGGGTTTCTATGTAGAATGTACAGTGTGGAAACATACTTTTCACCTTTCAGTCAGTTGACGTAATCAGGACGTATTCACGGATCGTGAAGATCTTATTTGGGCTTTCACGTTTCACAACAAACTTCTCCCCCCCCCCCCCCCCACCACCCTTTTTTTTTTTTAGGATCATGAGTATGAAAAAAAAATGCGATCACAAATCACGAGAACCGGAAACGCTGGTCAGGCATCACGCGTTTAGGGCCGTACCCCCTCCCCCCCCCCCCCCACCTTTTTCTTTCAACAACACTGAAGGTCTTTCATAGAAAATGACGTAGTGTAAGCCGGAAATCAATGTGCCTCAGTTAACTTTCGAAGTATGCCAGTGTTCACGTTGGCACCACCGGTTGTCTCCCTCGCTTCGTTGCGCTGATCAGAGCGGCGAAGCGAGGGAGACAACCAATGTGCGTGTTGGCTTGATGTGATTCAGCGTTCTCCATGGCTCAGGGGTATCAGATCTGGAATGAAACGACCGTAGACTACCATGGAATATGACACACACGCACAAGCAGACGACACTAAAACGTAAACCAAATTTGTATGTCACGTATGAGCTGGTCCGTGATTTTAAACATTTCGGCTCTAGGCCGTAAAGTCGAACATCACAGACCCATCACAAAATAATACGTAAACACCCTATTAAACAATATTTTCATTGGAGATGTAATCCCTTCAGTGCCAGTACTTACTTACTTACTTACGCCTGTCACCCCTACCCGGGTATAGGCCGTCGACGAGAGACCTCCAGCAACTCCTGTCCTGTGCTTCTCCTTCGATTCTACTCCAGGTGGTTCCCAGTCTCTTGATGTCTGCTTGGAGGTCTCGACGCCAGGAGTTTCTCGGCCTACCTCTTTTCCTCTTTCCCTGGGGGTTCCATGACAATGCCTGCCTAGTGACACTGGAAGCTGGCTTTCTCAGACTGTGACCGATCCATCCCCATCTTCTTCGCCCAATTTCATTCTCTGCTGTTATCTGTTCTGTTCTCTCCCAGAGTCTGACGTTGCTGATCTTCTCTGGCCAGTGGATTTTCAAAATTCTTCTAAGGCAACTGTTCATGAAGGTCTGTACTCTGTTGACTGTGGTTTTTGTCAATCTCCAAGTCTCTGCTCCATATAGGAGAACTGCTTTTACATTGGAGTTGAAAATCCGGACTTTGGTGTGTTGTGACAGCTCTCTGGAGCTCCACACTTTTTTCAACTGGAGAAAGGCTGCTCTGGCTTTACCGATTCGTGCTCTGACATCTGCATCAGTGCCGCCTTTTTTGTCTATGATGCTCCCGAGATAGGTGAAGGACTCCACCTCCTCCAACGGGGTGCCAGCAAGCAAGACTGGTTCTTCCCTGGTTGCGTTCAGCCTCATTGTCTTTGTTTTCTGTTTGTGAATGGAGAGGCCCACTTGGGACGAGATGTCAGCAAGCCTCGTGGTCTTGTCCTGCATTTGTTGATGAGTGTGGGACAGTAATGCCAAGTCGTCTGCAAAATCGAGGTCGTCAAGCTGTGTCCACAGTGTCCACTGTATTCCACTTCGTCTGTGCTCTGTGGTCCTCTTCATGACCCAGTCTATGGCCAGTAGGAAGAGGAACGGAGACAGCAGACACCCCTGCCTGACACCGGTTCTGACCTGGAGCTCCCTGGTGAACTGCCCTTCGTGGATCACGCGACATGTCATGCCATCGTAGCTGCTCTTGATCAGGCGGACGAGCTTTGTGGGTACACCGTAGTGTCGTAGGAGTTTCCACAGAGTCTCTCGGTCCAGTGCCAGTGGACGCACATTTGTTTCTAAAATCTTTGTTCACTCAACGACCAAAACCCACAACGATCCATGGAACATGGAAACAAATTGATCTTAGCTAGAGACATAAGTCCTCATGAGCCCCCGGGGATCTGTGTCTCTTGCAGTTGGATCGCGTTCACTTTTTCTCGGTAGTGAAGGGGTTAAAGACCTCATGTCCTGCTCATGGGGGACACAGACAAAGGTTTTCAGTGAGTGGCATAGATTCTCATGAGCCCCCCAAATGTGCCTGGGGCTCATAAAGTTCTATGTCTCTTGCAAATGGACGCCGAAATTACTAAAAATTTAAAGCATTGAGATTCTGGTAAGACATCAGTGTGAGACGAGAGCGGTTATATCACCCAGATAATAAGTTCCACTTTGTCGCTGGAACACCTCCTACGTAGGAACACCTCATGGTCTGTTTTGCAGGAATAACACAGTTTGTGAGGAGGGAATAACACAGGCTTAAATACGGACACGCAAGACGCATTAACTTCCACAACAGATTTTTGAAACGTGGATTTCGCCACCAAAGCTAGGCTGCGATTTTGGACATTCCGCCTCGAAGCCGTAAGGACCAAAATCAAAGACCAGTACTGATGCTGATCACTGTCATGAATGTGCCACCATGGTACAGTTTCCCACAAACATACTGTTTTATCTGACGCCAAAGAGTCCGTTTCTGTGATCATTTTTGTGTTTGACTTCCATATTGTCTTTATCTGGGTACTGTTCTGTGATTTTGGACCCTACTGCTTTTAGCCGTAAGGCCCACAATCACAGACCAGCACACACCTTTTACGTAACCGGTTTCACCGTGATTGGGTCTTGCGTTTTTCAGTCTATTGTCACACATCATGTTTCCAGCACGATCCAGCTCCCACGCCTTACAAACGTCACCTCATTCACGCACACGCATCTCAGCAAGCACACGGAGTCAGTCTCACTTCATACACTTGTACGCTCATCCACCAAAGCGCGTCAGCTCATAGGAAGACAAATTCCATGGACCTGGACGTTGCGGGCACCTTGCGGTGGAGACTTGTAGCGTTTGACCCGTGTACGCTCCGCCACGAAAGTGCGTCAGCTCATATGAAGACGGCATCCATGGACCGAGACTTGGCCGGCACCTTGCGGTGGAGGCTGTTGCGTTTGACCCGTCTGGGTGAGCGAGAGAGGCCCGAGTCTGGTCTGTCCTCGGCCCGAGGGTCCTTGTTCTCCTTGAAAGAGTTCTGCCGGCTGTACTGCCTAACCGCGAACGTCTCTTTCAACTCGCGCTGGTGCAGCCACGTCACCTGAAGAAAAGAACAGTACGCCTTTACAAGCATGCGCAAGCTGCAGTTTTAATTATGACTGTCCTAAAAATAGACATTAACTCCTTCACAGCAAGTGGATGCAAAACATAAGCCTTTGGAAGCACGGCAAATTCAACAACCCCATAATCCCATCAAACGAAGCTACACGGATATGGACAGGGTCAGCAAGAGGCAAACAACCTCATGAGCCCCCACATCCGCGGGGGCTCATGAGGTTCTTTGCCTCTTGCAGTTGGGTGGTGTTCGCATTTTTCCGGCAGTGATGGGGTCAAAAGTTATCTCCCCCATAGAACAACTTTGGAGCATGTGTGTACGGGGACTGACCTTGGCCGACTCGCTGGGCGTTTGTAATGTGAACACGTCGATGACCTGCTGGAAGCGACTGATGTGAACCAACACCATGACGTTCTTCAGACCGTTAGTTGAAAAACAAACAACAGAATGTACACACACCAAGGAAAATTACTCAGCGCTCGACTAGCGAACAGTTAGATCCCGTAACTCCTTCCTACAAAAGTATGGCACTACGATGTCGAGATATTGTAAATACCAATGAAAATTCAACTCCAGATTTCAATGCTGTCTCAAATCCTTCCTTGTGTTGAGAAAACTTCAGCAACAGATAGGAAGTGATTATTAAACATGTCAGCGGATAGATCACTAGGGATTACCGTGGATTCACTAGAGCCTCGGGTAAGGGAATTCAGGACGCGCCAAATAGCTGACCCGTCTTTGTTGTTCTCAATAGTATTTCTTACAAAGGCTTTTCTCGCTTCGCGTAACATATATTTGACGCGATTACGCTGCTTTTTAAACTCGTCAAACTTCTTTTCTCTCCTGAGGGTGTTCCTAAGCTCCATGGCCTGCATCAGTTCTTTTCTAATCCATGGGGGCAGTACCGCGCTTTTGACACGCCTCTCCCTGAAGGGTGCGTGTTTGGAAAATGTTGTACCTCTGGGTCGTTGGACTCGGTTACTGAGTCAAAGCACGCATTACTAAGATCATGTAAAAATGCGTTTTGGTTAAAATGTTTAAAAGAGCGATATGTTACAGTGATATGACCTTTTTGTTTTTAGTCTTTGGAATTTGCGCAGCCCAGTTACACACTACAGGGAAATGATCGCTAATGCTCAAGTCGGGAACAGAAACGTCAGTCACAGATTTAGGGTTATTGGTATAAATATGGTATATGAGAGTGGAGGATGCAGCAGTAATCCTAGTGGGTGACTGCACCAGCTGCACCAGCCCAAATAAGGAAGATGTTGTTTCCCATGTCGTGTGGGGTTTCAGTAAATTGATATTGAAATCACCCATTAGAACGATGTCGGAGTTTACTTTATAGACTTCATCTAAGTTACAGGTAAAATCGTCGTTTTAACTAAAGTCAGTCGCCGGGTTACGGTACAAGAAGCCTACGTATTATGGAGCCAAAAAAGGACGCTTTACTTCAGTCCACACGCACTCAACATCTGCGGTTTCTAGATCTTGCCGTCTACGGACTAAGTGTTGAATAGACTGGTGGATGTAGACGGCAATGCCTGTTTGGCCTGGGGAGAAAGGATCTCTTCTAATTACAGAAAAGTTAGGGATACTAATGGCTTCATCACTGATGTTCGAGCTCAAGCGTGTCTCAGTGACGCCAAACAAGTGAAACGGTGACGGTGTGGGATTGTTAAGAAAACAAGCTAAGTCAGGTATCTTATTGTAAAGATGAAACACGTTAAGATGACCTACACGTAAGGTACATTCCCTTATGCTCGCTTTCACCATTGAGGCTAGCACAGGCACAAGAGACTATAATACAAAAAGAATGTAAACTGTTTCACAACACAATGACTGAGAAACTTGCACACACACACACAAGCAACAATCATACACACAGTACAAACCGGATAGGTAAAGGTGAACCGTCAAACAGAACTACACAAACTAATTTGATAAACTGACGGCGCAACTGAGAAAACAAATTAATGCAATAGCGCGTGTTCACTGCAAACTAGATAATGTCCGGTTTTGCGCTGATAATGTCAAGCAACGAGGCTGCACAGTCAATACCACAGAGCCAGCGGAAAATACTATTTTCCGCTCGCCCAGCGGTTTGAGTGCAGAGGTTTTGAGCGACTTCTGATTCTTACATAGATGTGGCACAGCACACAAACTAAGTCACGCGTTGAGCTTTTCAACAATTAAGTCACAACCACGTTAGTCCACAAGCTATAAGACGTGTGGCTTTATCATATGGATAGTGCAGTGTTGTTGCCTTGTACACCAAAACCTGTAGACAATGTCACTAGCAACACAGCCTGCAACAGTCACCACTGGCCAACAGTCTAATCTTGTCAAGAGACACGACCGTGCACACACACTAACGACATAAAAAGGCAAAATAAAATGTTCCGATAGGAAAAGTCTGATAAGTGTCGAGTCGTAAACTTCCATATGTAACGCGGTTAACGTCTCTTCGTCTGCACACAACTAACATTACATAATTATCAGATAGTCATAAGCAACGCGCATGCGCGCCGCGTATGAGTAACCAATAATTACTATTTCGGATTTTATCAAGAAAAATGAGGGGTATGGATATTGGATTATTACCAGATAGTCACTTGCAGTGCTCATGTGCGCTGCAAATGAGTAACCGATAATTAGTATTTCCAATTATCAAGGCTAAGGGATAGTGTATCGGATACTACTCACAAGCAACGCTCACACGCATTACAAGTGATTATCCGACAATTAGTACTTCGGTAGGAAAGGCAGCAGTAGTTGGGCGATGATCTGCATGGCCTGGGCTGAATCGTGGCTAGGGTTGCCCGTTAATCCTGATTGTTCCCACCCTCGGGGGCCTTTGATCATGCTTGTGGCGGGCGCAGCAAACGGGTGACCGACGGGTACGTACCCACTAGATTGCGGCATGCTTGGGAAGTCCACTTGTGACGTAATGTGCGGCCTGGCCCTTGAAAGGAGGATACAAGCCACTGAAATGAGATGTTTTCGAAGGCTGCTTGGCATCTCATACAGAGATCACATCACAAACGAGGAAGTGGGAAGCAGAATCAGGCAAGCCATCGGGCCCTATGAAGACTTATTAGCCATTGCCGGTGAGAAAACGCAAACTGAAGTGGTATGGGCATGTCACGCGTTCAGCAGGGCTTGCCAAAACAATCCTGCAAGGCACTGTGCAAGGAGGACGAAGGAGAAGAAGACAGAGGAAAAGATGGGAGGACAATATCTCAGAGTGGACAGGACTGAAGCTGGGCGATACGCTGAGAATGGCAGAGAACAGAGAGGATTGGAGGGAGCTGGTTGCCAAGTCATCAGTGGTGCCCCAACGGTCGGCAAGACTACGGGATATAGATAGATAGATAGGCCTGGCGTGTCCTTGGTCAGCGAACTGTGAAGGGGTGTGGCCAGGCGAGTGGTTGTATGCTAGGACCCAACAGCTATGGACGGCTGACTGACTCAGCGCGCTAAATAAGTTCACCGACAGCCTCGTTTTCAGCTGCAATCTGTTTTCACTTCCGGTTGCTAACGTTTCAATGACCGATGTCTTTGCTAGTGTTACGCGTCGTTTGAAAATCACGATTTTTGTGTCTTTATTTAGCAATCTGAATTTTTTTCTACGCATACGTCGATAGGAATATCAGTCGAGTTTATAACCCTGTGTTTAGATTTTTTGTCAGCCATTTCTGAAACCCCTAATTAATACCAGAGTCAACCACAGTGTGTTCCAAAATGAGTGACATTGACACTAGTAGTGACAGTCCCAGAGCTTCGGTAGTTCCTAAATCAAGAGCAAGGAGGGCGCACAGTACAGGAGATTATTATTATCATATTATTTTCATATTTGTTTTGTAGTATAGGAGCGAAACACACACTGACACACACAGACAAATTGTAGTACAGTGAAATTTTTTTGGACAGATTATTTAGTTTTGGCACCAAAAAAAAAGCTTTTCTTTTGGAATTCTGTTTTGAAAACAGCCTGGGTTTGAGAAGGTTATGCTGATTCTGTAACCAGTGTGGTTGTTCATGTAAAGGCCTAATGTCAAACTGGGGATTTAGTTTTGGGATAGGTGTTTGTGTTATATTTCAAAATATGTGTAGGTAACGAGTATTACAAGTTGTTCTTTCGTAAAGTGTGTGTGTTATATTGTGTGTGTGTGTATGTGCGTGTGTGTTGTATTGTGTGTGTGTGTGTGTGTGTGTATTTAATCAGTGTTAGGGTATTTTTTTACCTTTATTTATTGTTTTGCTTGGCACTGTATGGTTTTTGAATTGTTTTATTAGAGATATTATTAAGTATAGGTAAACATTGTTTTTATTACCAACATATTACTTTTTATATGTGTGTTAGTACTTAGAACTTTTAACGTTAAGCTACTTTTAAACATTGTTTGTTTATATTTTAGGTTTATATATAGTTATTTCTTAATTATGCGTGTGAGTGTGTGTGCTTGTCTGTATTTGTATTTCTTTTAAAACATGTCTTTTCATATATATATATATAGACTATTTTTTACGATGTTTAACGTATTTTATCTCATAATGTTATCATATTGTTTAAATATTTTATCCTTGTGTGTGTATGCGTACGAGCGCTTAGAGCAAGCTATAAGTTTGGTTTTGCGCTTTATAAAATAAATTATTATTATTATTATTATAATTATTATTATTATTATTATTATGTCCAACTCCAAGTCCAGCAGTTCATCTTCAACCTGAAAATCAAAACAAATGGAAGTCATTTGAACTTCAACACAGCAAATAACACAGCAAAAGCATCGACACTGCTAATGCATCAACACAGCAAATACATCAACACAGCAAACACATCAACACAGCAAATACATCAACACAGCAAATGCATCAACACAGCATAACATAGCAAAAGCATCAACACAGCAAATGCATCAACACAGCAAATAACATAAAAGCATCAAAACACAGAAAAAGCAAATACCATCAACACAATAAGAGCAGATAACACAGAAGCAAATAACACAGCAAAAGCATCAAAACAGCAAGGTGAATAGCATCAACAATGCAAGGTTAATAGCATCAACACAGCAAGCAAACACGGGAAGGTCACCCACTCACATAGAAGAACAGTACACGGTCCAACGCGACGGGGATAATTCGGGATATTGCCGAACTTTATATAATTATGAATTATTCAGTTATTGCTGATTAGATTGCAACATACAGCAGCAATTTGTTTACACGAAATAAGAAATTGCCCTATCAACATCAAAGCCAAACAAGTTTTCATAACATTGGCGAATTCCCACGTGTCAGATAGCCCTGACCACAGTGCTTCGTTTTCTGTCTGAAGTGGAATGAATATATTTTTTTTTAATGCTGTGTCAGTCTGGGATACCTGCAAATGTACTTAAGTTCTCACTTGATGGAATAAATCATAACTGTTTGAACAGTTTACTGTTTTACTTACCATGAGAATTCGCTCAACTGTAGCGTCCATTGCGGTAGCAGACGTACCGGAAGTAACTACAGCGGTCAGTCGCTTCGGTCAGGCTTCGGTAGACTCTGTTAGTGGCACAACGCGTGCGCGCTGAGTCAGTCAGCCGTCCATAGCTGTTGGGTCCTAGGTTGTATGGTAGCGCTGGGGCCGGGCCGTGGTGTGACGTCATGAAGGGTCCGCCGTGACCCTGCTGAGGTCCGTGGTGAGAGCCGGGGCCGGTGTGGGGGTTGTATCGGTTTCGGCGTGCCAGTTCCTGATATTTGGGAAACTGACCGGCGTCCCGGGGAGAAGCGTCATGATGACTGTCCTGGCGAGGATAGCTTCTGCCACTGACTTGTCGGTTTTCACCTGCCTCAGGTGTGTTGTGGGGGCGGCGTGGAGCACCCGCGAAGCGGATGTTCATGGCGAGTTTTATGGCACCGACAGGACTGGGGTGAATGCCATCCTGGTACAGCTTCTTTCTTGGGGCTCCGTTGGCTGTGAGGAAGGTGGGGGTGTTGTCGATAAACAGAATTTTCATCTGATCACAGGCCTCCCTAAGGGCATCATTAGATTCGGAGGCGGGGGCGGAGAGGGGGTGGTTTTGACCTCTCGGGGGCATGATGGAAGAGGCCTGAATGCGGGAATTGGGGAAGACGGAGGAATAGAGGCGGATGAGGTGCATCCACGCCGGCTTGGTGACGGGGCCCTGCTGTCTGCAACTGTTGATGCCGACGTGGAATGTCACCAGGCCAATGTGTGGCATCGTTGGCTGTTCACGGAGCCACTCAGCGAGCTCACTGACGCTCAGCCCCGACACAGACAGATTCTGTACCTTTACTCCGTCAACAGATATTCTGCGCATCAACCCTTTTCAGAACCGAGTCGCCGATAAGTAAACGATCGACATCAGTTTTCACGGTCTGGGCTCGCAGGTTGCACAGCGGGGTGCTCGAAGAGAGAGAGAGAGAGAGAGAGAGAGAGAGAGAGAGAGAGAGAGAGAGAGAGAGAGAGAGAGAGAGAGAGAGAGAGAGAGAGAGAGAGAGAGAGAAGTACCCTTCGATGAGTTTTCTTTATTTTCGTTATCAACAGGAGGTCGTCGAACAAGAACACGTGAACGTCGATTGGCTTTGGAGATTCTGAAACGAACAGGAAGGAGCCATTGTGATATCAAATCCAGACCACAAAACGGTGACTGTCCAGCGCGTAAAATGCAAAGAAATTTCCAAGAAAGAAAGAAACGAGCTTAGAATGGATAAACACAACACAATTATTAAATTTTAAACAGTGATGCACATCCTGGGGAGCCTCGAACACACGGTGTTGGATTTGTAGTGTCCATCTCCATGCTGTCCTCAATTGAGCCGCCGTCTGGAGGCACACCCATAATCCTCTCGCTCCGCCTTTCTACCTCTTCAGGTCCAGTCAACATCCTGAGCATATACGCACCTACACTCTGCTCCTCAGCTGAGATAAAGGATGAATTCTACGAAGAGCTTGAGACCACCATCAGAGAGATCCCAACCACAGAACACCTATTCCTACTCGGCGATTTTAACGCCCGGATTGGAGCCGACCACAACTCCTGGCCCCGTTGCATTGGTCATTTTGGCATCGGCAAGCTCAACGAAAATGGACAGAGACTGCTAGGATTGTGTTTGTACCACGACCTGTGTATCTCAAATACGTGCTTCTCAACCAAACTCTGCCATCGAGTGTCCTGGCGACACCCCAGATCACGTCACTGGCACCAGTTGGATCTCATCATTACCCGAAGACCGCTGCTGAACTGCGTTCTTCAGTACTACCCGCAGCTATCACAGCGCCGACTGTGACACTGACCACTCACTGGTTGGGAGCAAGGTACGCCTCCATCCCAAGCGCATCCACAACTCCAAGCAGAAAGGTCGGCCACATATCAACACAACCCTGACATCTGTACCAGAAGTTTGCACACGTTTGCTAGTGCCACGGAAGAGGCCCTCAAGGACTGCCCATGAAACAACGCTGACGAGAGGTGGAGCCACATTCGTGACGCCATCTACAATTCAGCCATGGCAACCTTTGGCAAGAGGGGGAAGAAAAAACCCAGACTGGTTCGAAGCAGGAATAACCGAACTTGAACCAGCTATCACAGCCAAACGTGCAGCACTGCTAGATTACAAGTGCGAACCTTCAATAAGGCACTAGAAAGGCCAGAAGTAATGCTCAGCGGATCGCCAGGAAATGCGCTAATGACTATTGGCTGAATCTGTGCCAGAGCATCCAGCTCTCCGCCGACTTTGGGAATATCCGCGCCATGTATGAGGGTATGAAAAAAGCATTTGGCCCCAGCACCATTAAGATCATCCCCCTGAGGTCCACTACTGGAGACATCATTACAGACCGCGGCAAGCAGATGGAGAGATGGGCCGAGCACTACCAGCAGCTGTATTCGAGGGAGAACGACGTCACTGACACTGCAATGGAGAGCACCACCCCGCTGTCCGTGATGGAAGAACTTGATACTCTACCCACTGTAGACGAACTCAGCAAGGCCATTGACTCCTTAGCATGTGGTAAAGCTCCAGGCAATGACAGTATTCCCCCAGAGGTTCTCAAGGCTGGCAAAAAGAGTGTCCTCCATGAGCTCTTACTTTAGTGCTGGGAGGAGGGAACAGTCCCTCAGGACATGCGGGATGCCAAAATCATTACGCTCTACAAGAACAAAGGAGACCGCAGTGACTGTAGTAACTATCGAGGCATCTCCCTGCTGAGCACTGTGGGGAAGGTCTTCGCCTGCGTGGTGCTGAACAGACTCCAAGTGTTGGCCGAACGCGTTTACCCAGAGGCGCAGTGCGGTTTCAGACCTCAGAGATCAACAGTCGACATGATCTTCTCATTAAGACAGCTGCAGGAGAAGTGCCGGGAGCAGAGACAGCCACTTTACATCGCCTTCATTGACCTGACTAATGCCTTCGACTTGGTCAGCAGAAGAGGTCTCTTCACCCTATTACACAGGATCGGATGTCCCCCCAAGCTTCTGAAGGTGGTCACATCCTTTCATGACGAAATGAAAGGTACCGTACAGTATGATGGCTCATCCTCAGAACCCTCCCCGATCCGAAGCGGCGTGAAGCAAGGCTGCGTACTCGCCCCTACACTTTTCGGCATCTTCTTCTCCCTGCTGATGCGCCATGCCTTCAGTCAGCCAGAAGATGGCGTCTTCATCCACACTAGGAGTGAAGGCAGCCTCTTCAATCTTTCACGTCTGCGCACAAAGACCAAGGTGCGCAGGGTCCTGATCAGAGAGATGCTGTTTGCTGATGATGCTGCCCTGACTGCCCACACTGATGAAGCACTACAGCGTCTCGTCAGCAACTTCGCTCGCGCCACCGATGAGTTTGGGCTGACCATCAGCCTGACGAAGACAAACATCATGGGCCAGGATGTCAGCAGCACCCCTTGCATCTCTATAGGCGATCACACCCTCGAGGTAGTGGAGAACTTTACATACCTTGGCTCAACTATCTCCAATAACCTCTCTCTGGACAACGAACTGGACTCCAGAATCGGCAATGCATCAACAGCGATGGCTCGCCTGACCAAGAGAGTGTGGAACAACAGCTTGCATGATGAAAGTGTACCAGACCTGTGTGCTCAGCATTCTTCTCTACAGCAGCGAGACGTGGAGTTTGTACACCCGTCAAGAGCGCAGACTTAACTCCTTCCATCTGCGCAGCCTGAGGAAAATCTTGGGCATCACTTGGAAGGACCGTGTTCCAAACACTGAAGTGCTGGCCCAGGCAAACATTCCTAGCATGTACGCACTCCTTTCACAAAGGTGCCTACGCTGGCTCGGTCATGTCTGCCGCATGCAGGATGGTCGGATTCCTAAGGACATCTTGTATGGTGAGCTCGCCTCCGGCACCAGACCAAGAGGCAGACCAGCGCTTCGATACAAAGATGTCTGCAAGCGTGATCTGAAAGCTGGAAGCCTGAATCCCGCAGACTTAGAAGCCACCACCGCAGATCGTGCCAGCTGGCGGCTCGCAGTGAAGACCAGCATAAAGCTGAGCAAAGGAAGGAGAGAAAACCAGTGGGAGGAGAAGAGGCAGCCCAGACGAAACTGAGAAAGAAGAGCCAGTGCCCACACGCGGCAACAGTCACAGGCTTCACCTGTAGCAAATGCAACAGACACTGCCGCTCTCTCATTGGACTGATTAGTCACAGCAGGCACTGCAAATCTTAAAAACGGACTGACCCAGCAAGCGCATATACTCCATTGTTTTCCGAGAGAGAAGGATGCCAACAAATCCTTACACATCAGGTCACGTAACATTTACCGGCGCGTGACTTAGATGCCGCCATTAATGAATTTGGGCAAAGAAGAAGAACTGACATGACACTTGTCTACGTTTATCAGAGGTAGCGAATCGACGGAGACAGCCAGTGTGGGAAAACATATCATCAAAGGAAGTACAGTATTGTACGCCGTAGACGCTAATGGATGGCTCCAAAGTGAATAATCGGAAATTTTTCCAAGAACCGTTCATTTGGTGGGAGAAGTGCGAGTTTCGACCTCCGTCGCAGATCTCCCAGAAATATGATAAACGTCTCATGAACAATTTTCCAATAATTTACTCCAGAACCATCCTCAAGTTTCCATAAATATATAATCACCCGCGTTAGCGGCCTTTCGTGCAGGAGTTGTTTCTTCGTACACGAGAGTAGTCTCTCACACGGCTGTTTGCTCAATGTCGCCTTCAGACACTGCCGCAAACAAGAACATAGCTGAAACTTTCATTCTACACAGTGTAGAAATGATTGCCTTTGGTTTGAGCGCTTCCCCGTGATATAAACGTGTACATTCCAAATTGTATCTTTGACTTTGTGGATTTATACAGTAGTCTATCTTTAATCATACTCTGCATACTTACATTCAACCCTATCACTGTCGATAAACCGAAAGAACAGAAGGAAATAGAAGGAAGGAGAGAGAGGAGAATCAATGAATCTTTATTTTACAACGGTAAAGATATTAACACAGTCAGTGACTATGTCATTTTTCGTACCTGCCGTTGCTACAACTACGACTAACTAAGTACAAAATATACATAAAACAGGGACATCAAAGCACGGCGATACAAGATATAATTATAGTCCACTAAACACAAATACACGCACAAACGCACTCGCGCGCGTCCACACACACACATACACACACACACACACACACACACACACACACACACACACACACACACACACACACACACACACACACACACGCACACACACATGATTGTTAGAATATACACGTACATTCGTGTGTCTACGTATAACTAGATATTGTTATTTGATTGATATCAGGTATGTATAAAGACTTGTCTTGAAACGAGATAATGTCGGAGTGGCTTTAACGTGATGTGGGAGTGGAACCCGCAAATGACAAAGTAGATTTAAATATATCTATTCGGGGTTTTGGAACAATATAAAGACCCCTCATATTCCCATAGCAGGAGTCTGATTTGTTAAACAGCTCTGTTACATATTCTGGAGCGCTATGGTTCCACACTTTAAACATCAGTACCAATTTGTTAAATTTAAGTGATTTTGAAGGGGTAGAAATCCAGCTTTACTGAGTTTTTCCTCGGTCGTCAAATGCGGGTCCGGAAGAATTAATTTAGCCATTCTCCTATATAAAGAATTTAGTCTTTTTAAGTGTACATCACTGCAACAATCCCACACCGTCGATGCGTAGTTTATATGTGACATGATGTGTGCATTACTGAACAATTTTCTGGTTTCACTATCTGTGTAATACTTTAATTTCGATAACATAAAGACATTTCTAGAGAGCGTTTTACAGACATTGTCAATGTGCATCTGCCACCTCAGCTGATTATCAATTGTGACCCCCAGTAGACGATATTCGGCTACCTGTTCTATGATTTCGCTGCCGTGTGATAAATTAAGCTTTAATGGTTTCAACTGATGCTTTTGGCGTGTTGCAATAATCATAGATTTTGTTTTAGGAGGATGCAGAATCATAGCGTTGACTATATCATCGAGACTTTGTTGAAGGCCGTTTTCAACTACACTTACGTCTTTATTAGCTGTGTGGATTGAGGTATGATCGGCGAACATATCACACTGTGTTGCTTCGTAGGTGAGACTTAGAGGTAGGTCATTTATGTAAATACAAAATAAAAGAGGACGTAAAATTGACGCCTGCGGAACTCCGAGTTTAACATGTTTAGTAGAAGAGTAGGCTCCATTAGCAATTACTTTCTGTTTCCTGTTTTCGAGGTATAACGTAAACAACGAAAAAGCCATGTCGTTTCGAAAATAATGCTTAAGTTTGGAAATCAATATTGTATGGTTGACTAAGTCGAAAACCTTTTTAAAGTCAAGATAAATTACACTGTCAGCTGCGAATTACTCATTCATATTTGAAAGCCATGTGTCTGTTAATCTGCTCAGAGCCGTATGACATGAGTGCCGAGGGCGACATCTTGACTGAGCTATGAGACGAATTCGTGATTCTAAGTAGTCAGACTGTGACAGGTGTTTATGTATATGCCTTTCGAGGGGCTTAGATAATACTGACAGCAGAGAAATGGGTCTATAATTGTTAGGGTCAGTACGATCTTTTGATTTTGGCAGTGGAACGACTTTTGGGACTTTAAGGTCTGTATGGAATACATTTTTTGTAATACATAAGTTGTAAATATAAGTGAGGGTCTCAATGATGTATGGTACAGACAACTTTAATATTTGTGGGTTGATATCATCATGGCCGGAGGACTTTTTATTAGCTAGGTCACTAATTAGTTTGCCCACTTCGTGCACAGCAAGTATGGGGATACTAAATGGTGGAGTGCCAGTTGTTTTTCTGTTGCAGAAATTAACTAGGTAATCGGGGCATGTGTCTGCCTCTGTATCACGACTAGGAGTAGTTATCAAATCCGCTACAGACAGAAAATGTTCGTTGAATGTGTCGGCGGAGAGATTACTGGGGATGGTTATAGACCTACTGCTATTGCCTCGGGTGATCGAATTCAGTACCCGCCACACTGCTGACACATCTTTGTTGTCCATGACAGTGTTGCGGATAAAGTCTCCCCTCGCGGCGCGCACCATTAACCTCATGGTTAGTTCGGGTTTAACGTCCACAGCACCGAGGTGATCATGGACGGCCCTGACGGGCGGGTTATGGGGGACAGGGAAATCTATTGCCTATGGAGTACGACCTGAACACTGATCAACTCAGGCGCACTCCAACTTTGCCACTTTGATTTACCAGGACCTTTCAACGGACATGCTATTGAACAAATCCGTTTTCCCCCCTGGATTGTGAGTCCAGCTACCGGGGCCGGGACGGGATTCGAACCCACGAACCGGCGATTCCCTTCGCTCTCCTGCTCCGACGTTTAACCGCCTGAGCTATTTCGGACTCATCCATTAACCTCACACGGTTTCGCTGCTTTTTAAATCCATCAAAGTTCTTTTCTCATTTTAGGGCATGCAATATTTCTTTTGTCAACCAAGGGGGAAGTATCTCACTCTTTATTCTTTTTGTTCTAATCGGCGCATATCTAGTACTCCAAGGAATAGTCTGTACCAAGTGGAGAGCGCAATATCTGGATCATCTGTGAGAAGAACCTCGTCAAAAGGAGTGTTACTAAGATCGTGTAGAAACTCATTACGATTGAAATGACCTGTAGGTTGTTGTGGTATGACAATGTTTCTTTAATTTAGGGAGTTTTATAGACCAGCAACAAATCACGGGGCAGCGGTCACTAACACTAAGATCAAAGACACTAACAGCGGTCACCGCCTACGGCTTGTTTGTATAGACGTGGTCAATGAGCGTAGAGCTCGTGGCGGTAATTCTGGTGGGGGATTTAACTAGCTGTAAATAAAGAAGATGTACTTTCCCATGCGGGATGGGGTTTAATCATGTCTATATTAAAGTCACCTAGATGAATGACGTCATTGTGTCCTTTACATACTTTGTTTAGGTTAGTTTTAAAATTGTCATACCACTCGTAGTGAGGGGCCCAAGGAACATGATTGTTCGCTGGAGGGTAGAGACTTGCCACTTTGTCCACTAATAAAGATAATTTAGATGATCACCCTGCGCGTCAGAAACACGTTGTTAGATGTTTATGAGAAGGTCAGTGGTCGATTAAAATTGCCAATAACTGTAAGAGTGGCAGCACTGGGTTCCCATACCTACGCGTTAATAGTGCCAGCCCACGCGCCGATGTTCCTGTTTTGTTTCTGTCATCACCTCTTAACCCGCCGGCGGTGTAATGGTATGCTGCATCCCTCCCATATAAAAAATCCGTGTTGTGAGGGCTCGAGGTATGAGTCTTTCTTGCAAGAAACGTTGAATACAATGGTTTTTCAACATAGGGCAAATGGGACACCCATAATGTAAATGTCAATACACACGTATTGGTTTTTAGTTGTGTTTGCTGCTGATCTTACGAACATCAGAAGATTATTTTAGTCCAGGCCATCATATCTAAAACAGCACCGGATGATAGCACACGCGGCTATTCTAGACTCGTTTCGATGTACGTGTACATGTGTCGAGCCAGCGGAATAGTCCTCATACTCAGCGTCTGTATTATAAGTACATTTTCTTTGTATTTCTTTTTTCCCTGCAAAAGTGATATCTCGTGTCATGGTGTTGTTATAACTACGGCACATGTTAACTGCTGATCACAAATACAAAGAAACTTGTCCGCTAGAGTCAAACAACACAAAGAAACCGTGTCACAATGCTTTCTGTTTGTACGTCTGATTCAGTCTGAACTTGAATGACAATAACAAGAAATTTCCAACGATGTTATGCTAGTTTTCGCTCACTTTTTCTCAATTACAATTGGTCGAATTAGACAGGTTTCTGTATGGAGTACACGCACGTCTGACTAAGTGAAAAAGTATGGAAACCCACACTGATCATAATCGTATCTAAATAGACTAGTTGGTTTCTATTGCAGTGTTTGGTCGACACTCTATGAAAGATGAAACCAAGAAAATATCGACGTGTCCAAGCTCCTAATTTAAGCAGTCAACCAGCTTCATCTGTGGAAGTTATTGACTGGTCATTGTGTGCCTTGTGCCAAGAGACAACTAGCGCCGCGAAGGCACTTCAGTGTCTGTCCAGCAAGAAAAGACGGTGCTGGCTACAAATAACTTGAGTTGCTGAGAATCTTGAAGGATTTGAAGAACTTGGATGCTGTCCTGTCAGTCAGCCTGAACCTTCTTAATTACCGCGATGAGTTTGAAGAAACATTCCAAAAACATTCTGCATCTTGGCACACATTATGCCGAACAAAGGTCAGCAGCACAATTTTGCAGCGGAAAAGAAAGACAACAGAACCTTCTGCAAGTCCAGTGAACTAGGAAAGCAGTCAGCACATCCTCAGCACTATCAACACATGGCAATGCAAAAGAGAAGAAACACTCCGGAAGGGTAACGCGATACAGGCTGTGTACTTGTTTTGTGATGGTCCCCCAGGCTCAGCCGGATTACATGAAGCATGGACATTAACATTGGATTTCAAGGTCCACAGTCATGCCCATCTACTCAATGACCGGCATCTGCTTTGAAAACTTGCTGACAACGAGATGGTCAGTGCCCTCTGAATCCAAATATCACTTGAAGTGTCTCACAGCCTTCTACAGACGTTCTCCTACGACTTCACAGGAGGAACCTGAAGAGGACGATCGCTTTTGCAGAACTTGTGGCATACGTGGAGAGCTTCAGAGAGGATCCCGATAATGCACCAGTCTTCACAATACCCAACCTTTGTCGTCTGTATGCTTCTCGCTTGTATGGCCTTGGCCTGAAAGTTGCTCACATGGTACATTCTAAACGTTTAAGAGAAAAGCTTCTGGTAGCTGTACCAGATCTTTCATCTTACCAAGGTAAAGAGATCGTTCTTGTGTTTAACAGAGACCTGGGTGATGCCGTAAAGAAGGCTTGTACCCCGTGACTCTGAAGCCCTTGAGTTAGCCAGAGCAGCTGAAGTGGTGAGAAAGGAAATATTCAGATATAAAGCTGCATTCAATGGAAGATTTGAGAAACAGTGCCAAGAGAGATCTGTGCCAGCATCCTTAACAGCTTTGGTCTGTTTTATTCTGGGTGGACCAGCGGCAGTTGAGCAGTCTGAACCTGTTGATTATTCTCAGAGACAAGCTGTTCTCACGATATCACAGCTTATTGCCTTCAACTGCCGGAGATTCTCGAGGAAAAAAACTTCCTTCCAACGTCACAACAAGGAGAGAGAAACACCACTGCCTCTGTATCTAAGTCTCAAAGTCCATGCATAGACAAGAAAGAAAGAGCTGGTCGATACACTGTCTTCTCTAGGGCTAGGAATTTCACACAAATGTGTGATGTCCATCTTATCACAGATTGCAAACTCTGTCATCAAACGATTCGAAATGGACGGTGTTGTTGTCCCTATAAATATGATGAAGGGCGTCTTCACAGCAGGTGTTGTGGACAACATTGACCATAATCCTAGCTCAACAACAGCGTCCGACTCTTTTTATGGCACTGGTATATCCTTGATTCAACACACAGTAACTGAGGGCCAAGAACATTCTGTGCCACTCTTTGACGGAGAACAGGACAACCAGGGCATCCCACAGCTCCCAGAAACTGAAGTACACCAATGTCCTACCTGTAGCTATTCCAGCTACAGAGCAGTTTGTACCCCAGTCACCTGGTCCTCATAAACAAAATGTTCACACATGCTTAGAAAATGCTTCGGTCCACGACCAGGAAGCACTATCTTGGGCATTCTACCATGCCTCGCAACGATCATCTGCTGGAGATCCACCTGCCATCATCAGACTTTTGCCGCTGTTACTAGAGAATGCCCATTTGACAGCACTGATCAAGCATGTCATGAACTTGATTAAAGAAGCCACAGAACATTTGAATCCTTGACAAACATCTGTTCTCGCAATGGACCAGCCTCCGTATGCCCTCGCAAAGGGAATACATTGGTTTTGGCCAGACACCTACGGTGAACAAAAGTTTGTGATCATCATGGGAGACTGTTCACAGGATGTTTGAAATAAACAGTGGTGACCTCATGATTATTACAGGCATCTGTCGGGTGATCATAGCAGACACTCGAAACGCTTATAAAATGCTCGTGCAAAAAGGAAAACATTTTGTGCGTCTGAACTCAAACAAGAACACACTGACTTATGTTTCAATGTTTGTGACTGACTGGCACACTGCGGTTGTACATGTGTACATGGAAGGGGCGCTGAAGGGACACAGTTGCAGATGGCACTTAAGGCGTAATCAATGCAAAATGTGAGAAAGAGTTATTAGGAAATTAATGTCAATTTTTTTTATTATCTCAAAGGTTTTAAAGTCCAGTTTACGTTTGTACATGTGTGAAAAAAACTAACCAGACCACACCGTAAGGCAGAGACAACAAGCAAGCAATAAACCTGAAAGGGGTCATGTTGACCTAATTAATTACTGCTAAAGAAAATATTGTGAAATGCTGTTAATACTGATCAGAAAGGAAACGTATTTCAACGGTCCAAAGCGCCACATTCACATTGTGCTTGATCACAGTTTTCTCAGTTACTGCTAAAATGATCAATCTGTAGTCGCGATAAAATGGGCAGATGGTCATGACCTAATTAACTGTGACCCATCAGATATCACATCCGGCAAAATTCTGAAATGATGTTAATACTGATAAGAAAGGAAACGTATTTCAACGGTCCAAAGCGCCACATTCACGTTGTGCTTGATCACAGTTTTTTCAGTTACTGCTAAAATGGTCAATCTGTAGTCGCGATAAAATGGGCAGATGGTCATGACCTAATTAACTGTGACCCATCTTTAAGTATCACATCCGGCAAAATTCGGACTGCATGATATATCATGAAGGTTCCTTTGCATGCATATTGAACTTCCATGCTGCTTTTGGTTCAAACCAGTTGTATGTACAATAGTTATGGTTAAGAACAAGAACAAAAGAGTTTATGGGTCAGGTTGACCTAATTAATCGATCGCCGTGCCCATCTGAGAGCGCTGTCAATGTGTTTCTGACGCTAATATTGTTCGGAAAGGCACTGTTTACTTATATACCAAGTGGCATGTCTCTACTATGAAGTGAACATTCGAGCTGTTTTATGAGCCTTGGGCCCCTCACTATCGAAGGTAGACGCCGGATTGCGGTAAAGAAACCCGACAAATGACGGTGAGCAGTACGGGCTCTTAACCTCAATCCACACACACTCTACTTCAGTTGTTTCTAAGTCTTTACGCCTACGGACTAAGTGGTCAATCACGAGAGTGATGAACGTATACAGCAATGCTTGTTTGAGCATGGCAGGAGGAATCTCCAGTCTTCTCATGATACTAAAATTTTCACGGCATCATCACTGATAATTATTTGAATTTAGGCGTGACTCGGTAAGGCCGAAAATGTCAAACGGTTAAGGAACGCCGACAGGTCAGATACCTTATTATTAAGATGAAAAACGTTGAGGTGACAATCTCGTAATTTGTGTACTTTTTGTTTGCTTCTGGCCATGAGCATTTCGCCAACAACTGTATATTGTTTCACAATGAAAATAGCATCTGCAATAGCGGTGGTTGAGCAAACGTCAATCAAAGATGGAAGGCCAATGTAAAGAGAAAACAAAACAAAGAAAACAATAAAGTATGAAGACAAAATGTGATAATCAAACGTTCAGGGGGAAGTATCGATGTCCGCTACCCTGAAGGAGCAATGTCAAAACTCCACGTCTGTTTAGTACTAACAGAACTTACGCCGCGGGGCACCCACAATAAAACGAATCGCTGTAAATAAAACAGTCCATCAGTTTCCACAGTAAAATTTCCTGCATTGATGTCTATAGTACGGCTTAATGAACGCCGATTTAGATGAGAACGCTTAAATAAAGCGTCTGACACGGAGGTGCTCAGTAGGTGAAAGCACTACATCAAAGCAGCATTTACTATAGACACTCGGTCTAGTCCGCAAAATATGTGAGAGAAGTCCAGAGGTCCGGGCAAGTCAGTCGTGTATCGACAGAAGCTATAGAGATTCACACTTTTATTATGCAGTACTAACGTGCTAATTTACACTCGTGAGAAACACAGATGTAAGTGTAACCTGCATGAGGCATCTATCCTTACGAGCACGTGCCGCCAACTGCAGGAGCTCATGAGGATCTATGTCTCTTGCATTTGAGGCTTGGAGAAAGAGAGAGAGAGAGAGAGAGAGAGAGAGAGAGAGAGAGTCGTCCGGCCGACCATGTCGGCCGCCGTTGGTCCGCGCACAGCCTTTCGCTGGTCAACGGCGGCCAGATGACCTTTAGCGCATTGGGAAACAGCTACTGAAATTCGCGAACTTCTGATTATCTTTGATACTTACAGAGGATGTACTTGAGTTCATAAATCCTGTCAATCATAAAATGCAGCGGCGTTGGTTCGATAACACAGCAGTTTACGCTGTATTGGCATGCACGTTAGTATTTCCCGTTGCCATCTTTCACCATGTGACCTGACTTGAACGTCTTGTGTCTGCAGGCCGCTCTTGGGCTGCATGAGTGGCAACTACGGGCTATGGGGCGGGGGCACTTGCTGAGGCCCACAGAGTGCGGGTGCGGCGGGGTTCTCTGCCGCTACAAGCGGCGTGGGGCTGACCAGGGTGACCCTGCGGGGAACTGAAAAGTAGTTAACCCCACCCAAGTCACAGTCACCCAGGGCAGACCCGGGTGGGGGGCGAGTAAATAGGAGAGGTAAGGCAGGGACGGATTTGAAGGGGGTGGGGGGGAGTGGTAAAAATGTTGACGCACGCTTGGCATACACGGAGAGTCGCCCGCACCCTTCCATCCCCCCACCCCCTCCCCGATGCAGCCGATGTTGTCCCGATGATTGTTTGTTTCCTGGATGACTAGCCTGGCATCTTGAAAGGCGCCAAGCTAAGCTGACACTGCCCCTGAACTCTCACAGTCGTTAAAGGACAGCAGTTTCCCCTCTATTCCTAACATCCCCCTCCCTCTCAACACTCCTCCCCCCCCTCCGCCCCCCCTCTCCCCCCCCCCCCCGTCAATATTAAGACTGGATCTGGGGGTGAAAATGTTTAACATAAGTTAATGATAATTATGCACTTGCATCTGTCTTCAATGCACTGGTCAAGAGTAATGGAAATAAAAGAGCCGAAAGCCGGTTCCGCGAGTGTCGTCTATACCGGCAATTGAAGGAATAAATGACGGAACATCTGCAGAAAATATGAGATACTTTCATAACTACAGAAAATATGAGACACCTGTATAACTGCAGCAAATATAAGATACTTGCGTAACTACAGACAATATGAGATAAATTGAATAACTACAGAAAATATGAGATACTTGCATACCTTTGTGTGTGTGGAAAGTCATGTATTTGTTTCTGCAAGCAATAGGCCCTGCAAGATTTAGTTTTTTGACCATACCGCACAAACAATTCAAAATAGTTCATGATAAATTTACAGAATTCGTTGTTTGAGTGTTCAGTTGAGACAGAGACTGTTGTTTGCATAATTTGCTGCTTGTGCGTTTGTATGTTCGTACAAATGCAAATTTGCATATTTTCCCTTTTAACGCGTAATCGTCAGAATCTATAGAGATACTTTTGAGTTGCTGTGTTTGCCTACAAAAATGCCAGTTTATCAGTATGTTTTATCAACTGTTTTCCGCAAGTTTTGCATATGTCCGGCCAAGGTCAAAGGTCGCAATAGTGTTTAAATACCTGTCAGGGTAAGCAATACATTACACACAACATCTGTTCACACAAGCAGTTCATGTTTGTGTCTCAGGACATGTAAGATGACGTTATGCCTATCAAACAACCGCTATTGATCAAGGATGAGGTAAAATAAAGGTTACTGAAAGGCTGTGCTGAACAATTTCACATCGGAATACTCTCGTAAAATATAGAAGCCAGAGATTTATACTTGACACAACACTTTAGGTAGCACTTTAAAAAAAATATCATTTTGGCTGACCTTTCTCAAAGGCCGAGGACACACTAAAACGAAAACAATCATCATTTTTCTAGGTTTTTTTTTCTCCAGATGCTATTACAGTTGTACACATTTAGAGGTCAAACATGGACCACAGGTTGCTTTGGAGAAGGCATTTATGTGCGTGCTTGGTTTGTGGACTAGTCTGATAGGTTAGTTAGTTAGTTAGGCCTACTTGGGTTTAACGCCGAGCAGGCGACTAAGGCCATCTCACGGCGGTAGTCTCAGTGATAGGTCAAGGGAACAAGAGGTCAACACATACATAATAATGCCTGCTTTCAGACAAAATCTCAGGTATTTTAGCCAATTTTAATAAGATTTTATCTTACAAATAGCTTATAGTAAGATATGCCCATGCATAAAAATTTGGGTGATTTCTCTGAAAGGTCATGGCGGGTCAAATATATATGGAATCAAAATACCTAAGTTTATGCAATGTATTTTTTTCCAGGTTCCTTTTGTAGGCGATATCAATGAAACACGTTCAATGACTTGGCTCATACACATCTTTGAATTGTTCACTGTAAGCGGAACTGCCATGATAACGTTTTGCGAATCCCTATCGGTGAGGCCAAGTCACGTCGGCCATACTTAGTTTTGGTCTGCTTATGCAAAGTCTCAGATTCTATTCGACCGATTTGGTTTAAATTTGGTGAAATAGTAGATATTAAGCACAAAAATGTTGAGGTGCAAGAAATGCATCGGTCTGTGTAAGCCGTCACCCAAACAATCGATATACAGGATATGGTCAGTGACGGTCGTTTTTAATATTGGTTGCAGCTATGGTAACATTAAGCAAAATCTTCGATGCCCCAGGTGCAGAATTTTCTTCTATTACGATTTTATAGCGCCATGCCAAATAGTTTCAGATCGGCACATAATGGGCAAAGAAGAAAACCTGACATGACTCTGACACCGGCTTGGCAAAAGGCCATCGGGCCGATGTCGACCGCCGTTGGCCCGCGCACGTCTGTGCGCAGGACAACGGCGGCCAGCATCGGCCCAATGGCCTTTTGCGCATTGGGTATCGGCGGGTTTTCGTGCGTCATGTGACTTGGCAGCGACACTGAACGTCTCTGCCGTAGCAAAGCGGCATAGGGGCCTGACGAATTGTGCTTTGACTAAATGAAAATCCGCTGCGCCACCGGGTGCGCGCCACTGCGTCCACTAGCTCAATTCAGAATACAAGGGAGGAAACGAAAGGCACGCAAAGCGGTGAAGCACTGTGATCCCAGAGCAGTTTTCAACCCTAGAAGCAACCATCCGCCTAAAACCTCGAACTGAACAAACTCAGTAGATTTGCTACAAATGTATACCAACCTTGTCCAGGGATCAAAACTGATAGTTCAGTATCAAAGCTTTTTGCACAGTCAAGCATCATTTTAGCAGACGTCCATGTGTTGGGTTTTAGATGTGGCCGGAAATACACCTCATGCTCATTTTTTATTGGGTTATGTTGAATTAGCATATCCAATGAAATTAAAACTAATGATGATCTTCGGCCATCGACATGAACGTGCACGCTTAGGTACGTATTTCGCCCAGCCAGAAAAGCTCTATTTTAATGGAGTTTGGCTTAAACACTGCTCAGCTGTTAATATCTTTTCGAGAAATTCGATTTGACTTTTGAGTAAACAAGGCAGAAACTAATGGATACAGCAGTGTAGAGTGGCCCTCTTTCACGGCACTCTACTAAAGGGTTTAAGGTTGAACTCTAGACGTTGAGAAAGAGGTCCGGGATACTTCCGACAAAGCTAGAATTTCGCGCGTGCCTTTCGTTTCACCCTTGTATTCTCAATAATATTATTGAGCTAGTGGACGCGGTGGCGCAGCGCATTTGCATTTAGTTAGAGCACCACTCGTCAGGCCCCTATGCTAGGCGGCTGTACTGTGCTGCTTAATTAAAACTGACTCGGCTCACGCAAGTGGCTTCATCCGGACACGCTACAGGCGCCAAAAAGCAGTTACACACGACACAGCACAAAGGAATACAGTCGGTGCCGTGGTAACACCAAAGATCTATGTATATAGGATATTTGGTAACTGACACGCAGGGCAAATCGGCCTCTCTGTTTGTCAGTACTGAATAACAAAACAGCAGCGAGACGCAGCGTAAAGTATTCAAAAGCTGCAGCTGGAGAATGAGGATGTACTAGGTGCAAGAGTTACACACCTACACTGACTCGGCTGGCAAGTGAATACGCTACGAATGGAATTTCCGGGGCCTGACGCAGTCCAGGAGTACACAAGGCAGGGATCACAAAGAAAGTCCACAGAAAAATTTCGATGGCCAAATCCTAAAGCCAAAGCCAGGCTGAGAGTCCGTAAGAATGTGATAAGTCAAGACGAACAGGCTCAGAGTCAACAAGGAGGCGATAAAGAGAAACAAGAAAATGGCAATGACAGTCCACAAGATAGTGATCTTGTAGTCGAGGAACACTAAGGCAGGTTCAGAGTCGGTCCACAAGCCGAAAGTGATCTCGAGGATCAGGCTCAGAGTCAACAAGAAAGTGATCGCGAAAAATCAAGCTGAAAGCCAACATGATAAGGAACAGTCTGACAGTCAACATGCAAGAGCATGATGACGGCGAAAATAACCAGAATGACGGTGAGAATGCAAAGGACACACTGCAGCAGTTCGGGGGGTATGGTAGAAGGCGAGATGTTTTTGCAGTCAATAGTGCTCTCAACACTCGAGTGTGCCCCCCCCCCCCCCCACACCCCCGCCCCCCATTTCATGCACCCAGCCCCAATAGCAAAAGTTCTTCGGGCCGACGTCGGCCGCAGTTACACGCTGCACAGCCGTGTGCGGGCCAACTGCAGCCGTCTTCGGCCCAACTGAGGACCTTTGCGCGCTGGCTTTTGTACTGTTTACAGTAAGGAAGGCTCGAAGTTACGTCTCTTGCTTTGTGCCATCGCTTTTTGAGGCCTTGCACCATCGCCAGCTGTCGTCGCCCGCGCCGCAGTGCCGCTTGTCTGCGAACCTGACAGTACGACTAATTTTGGGGTAATTACGTGCCAAGTAATGCTGTAGGGATCCATTCTGCTGCATTTTCAGTTGAGGGCGGAAGACATTTAGTCAGCACTCCAACATAAGCACCCACTAGAAAAAAAGTCATATTCATCATAATATTTATTGCTATATTGATTATTTTTTTATTTATTGCTCAGACTTTATGCTGGATGTGCAAGCGCGTTCTTTTCCGTCGATCATGGAGTAAAAGACGAGTAACTCCTGAAACCGAAAGAACATCGAAGTGGCTATTTTAGCGCATAACCAGGCCGGCGAACACCTGTCTAGTTGACCGGCGGGTTTTCACATGTTAGCCGCCCCCCCCCCCCCTTCCCCGCCCCTCCCCTCCCGCATACACACATGCACCTCAGTCCCTAATCAGTCGGGTCATTCAATTGTTTTTCAGACAGTTGACTATACATAACCGTTTAAAATCTTCCTACGCCACAGATGAAGATTTATAAATGCGAGCACCTAAATCTTAAACTGATCATCCTTAGTAAATTAACGCTTGTTGCATTCCGTCCTCGGCAATGCATCTTTAATCTGTATTTAAATTTATGATTTTTTTTATACTCCTGACATGATCATCAATTCGCTATATTTCAAGCCAATAAAGCTTGCAGAAATCGACATGACAACATGGTCTTTAACCAGTTCAGTGCCAGCCGACGCAAACTGTGTTTCTGCAGTCTTCGTCAATTCAACACCAGAAAACCCTACATGGCACAGGAACATGGATTCAAAGTGGCGACAGCAAGAGGCATAGATCCTCATGAGCCCCCGCAACTGCGGGGGCTTATGAGGATTTATGCCTCTTTGCAGATGGGCTGTGCAAGACATTTTGCTGTGTTGGCTTCCTACTTGAAAACCCTTCTCCTATTACATGTAAAGTCAGTGCCAGTGTCATAATATGAAAACATTGAATCATGCTTTAATAAAGCAATGGATTTCTATTTCATGTTCTTCAATCAGAGAGTAGTGACAGGCATCTTTTGTTAACCGGTCTTTGGCTGTCGGCATCGGTTTTGTGGCGCCTAATTCCTGCGGGAATCATCGCCACAAATCCTGCTACCGACAGCCAATGCAGTCATATGCGCTGGTCTGTGATTCAGTTCAAGTTTGTGTCACTCTTTCAGCAGTTGTGTCACAGTGCTCGCGAGCGGTGTCCCATCATGCGGCGACACAACCACCGTTTTCAACGCCATAAATGTATGCCTGACCAGTTACGGGTGATCATTGCCGCGTCATTACTCGCCTCCTACTACCCGTGTTAGTAGGAGCGGGTGAGCAATGAGGCAACGAGGTACTTTTTAAGTCCCTTCTATTTATAGAATGGACTTTTTAGGACGGGTCGCGGTGGGGCGAGTTTAATAGCATGTCCATGATGTCAAAGGCGGGCAGGCTAAACCTCTAACAATTGAAGTAACAACTGAGATAAAAATTACGTCATGTCTAGTTACGCTAACCTCGCTGCTAAACGTACATTTGGCGCGAAGCGCCGTATGTGCGGCGTATGTATCTATGTGCGTATGTATGTGTGTGCGTATGTATGTAAACAAGAGAATCTCCGACATTTCTGTACACACAAGCTTGAAAATGACTTGGCGAAATACTTTCTTAAGTGGGTGCTAAGAGAGCCTCCGAGCATATTGTAATTGAATGTCTCATTGAAGACATAAACAACCGTTTATAGGAAGTCGGTTGACCCAGATTAGAGTAAGTAATTTTTGTTATATTTACTTGAACTTTTGCATATAGCTAGTTTGGAGAAAGACATTGGATGAGTTCGTTAGCCAGCTTTGTATCCTTTCAACTTCTTTAGTAAAAATTTATTCTTTTCTGAAAAGAATTAAAACACTAAAAAAACCTTTACTTCTAGGCACACATCGACGCGCTTTCAGAAGAGCATGCAGGTGGCCCGTGTACTTAGTATATCATGTAGCTAGAGGTAAAGTCAACCTGCTCACGGCTTTCACACAAATTATAGCAAGACTGAAATTGTACCGTGAAGTTCTAGTTTTGTCACCATTTTAAAGTCCCTTCTATTTATAGAAGGGACTTTTTAGGACGAGTCGTGGAGAGGCGAATTTAATAACATGTCCATGATGTCAAAGACGGGCAGGCTAAACCTCTAACAATTGAAGTAACAAGAGAAAAATTACGTCATGTCTAGTTACGCTAACCTCGCTGCTGAACGTACATCAGTTTGGCGCGAAGCGCCGTATGTGCGTATGTATGTGCGTATGTATGTGTGTGTGTCCGTATGTATGTAGACAAGAGAATCTCCGATATTTCTGTACACACAAGCTTGTAACTTGGCAAAATACTTTCTTATTATTATTAAGTGGGTGGCTAAGAGAGCCTCCGAGCATATTGTAATTGAATGTCTCATTGAAGACTCACATACACAACCGTTTATAAAAAGTCGGCTGACCCAGATTATAGTCCGTAATTTTTGTCATATTTACTTGAACCTTTGCATCTAGACATGGAAAAAGACATTGGATGAGTTCATTAGCCAGCTTTGTATCCTTTCAACTTCTTTAGTAAAAGTTAATTCTTTTCAGAAAATAATTAAAACAGTAAAAACCTTAACTTCTAGAGAAAGTCAGACAGTGCCGCCTGTGACGAAAAACTGAGAAGCAACTCCGTCACCACGCAGACACTGATACTCTAAATATGATGTAATTCTCTCTCTCTCTCTCTCTCTCTCTCTCTCTCTCTCTCTCTCTCTCTCTCTCTCTCTCTCTCTCTCTCTCTCTCTCTCTCTCTCTCTCTCAAGAAATTTACTGAATACAAGAAGCAGCGAAACCATGTAAAATCTCTAGTTCGTAAAGCACAGAGGCAAAATGCAGAACAAATTATTGCCGACGGCAAAGACATCCGTTCAGTCTGGCAAGTAATAAACAATTTCACCAAAGGTAACAGTAAACGATCGCCTAATATTCCACCCGATCTTACTGCTGATGCATTCAACGCTCACTTCATAACTGTTGCTCAAACTCTGGCGAAGTCAAATACACCTAACCCTGTAAGCTACACTTGCTAGGCTCATCAACTACGTCACCATAGTCAACAGAGAGCATGCGGCCCATTTTTAGTACCGCTTATGACTGTCCTAGATGTAGGCAAATCTATTTCCAGTTTAAAGAACAAATCGTCTTGCGGTCCAGATGGCATTAGTAGTTAGATTTTAAAACTATCTCTGCCCTACGTCGTCGAATCCCTGACCTTTATTTATAATTTATCGATCAGACATAACGTTTTTCCCGACGAGCTGAAAAAAGCGAAGGTAATCCCTCTTCCCAAAAGCAAAGATTTATGCAACCTAAACGAGTACAGGCCCATTTCCATATTATCCTGTATTTCAAAACCGCACGAGAGACATATCCATACTCATCTTCTAAACTTTCTGGAGCAAAACCATCTGATAACTGCAGCACAATCAGGATTTCGACCTCTACATTCGTGCCAAACTGCCCTCAATCACTTAATTGATAAATGGCTCTCTGCCATAAATGACAATAAAGTATCAGGTACAATCTTTCTTGACCTGAAAAAAGCTTTTGATCTTGTCAACCACTCTATCCTACTAAAAAAACTACCATTCTATCACATTGACTCAAATACTGTCTCCTTTATATCTTCCTATCTCAGGGACAGAACACAGAAAGTACTGCTAAATGGCAAGTATTCCTCTGATGGTTTAGTAACTTGCGGTGTTCCACAGGGGTCTATTCTAGGGCCCTTATTATTTAATCTTTTTATTAATGATCTGCCACTGTGCATATCTCATTTAGACGCAAACTGCGATCTGTTCGCAGATGACACGACCATACACACATCTGATAAAGATATCACAACCATTAATAAGGTACTCCAACAAAGTCTTGATGAAGTAGCAGGCTGGTGCAGTGATAATCACATGATTATTAGTATTCCAAAGACAAAGAGCATGTTAGTTACTACACGTCAGAAACACCAGCATGGCCTACCACCTTTAACACTTTCCTTAGATAGACAGCTTGTTGAACAAGTAACTAGGCATCGCTTATTAGGCGTTATAGTGGACAACCAATTAAGCTGGGAGCCGCATACTGACTCAATATGCAAAACAATCTCCAAAAATCTGTTCTTGTTATCAAAACTACGCCATATAGTTAATACTGATATCCGTAAACTCTTTTTCCATGCGCATATCAAAACGCATTGTGACTACAGTTCTACCGTCTGGGATGGATGCAGCGAAGTTCACATGAAAAAAGTTAATTCCTTGTATCGTCGGGGCATTAAATTAATACTTCCCAGTCCTACTTCGACTGAAGAAAAATTAAAATCTCTCAAGTTACTAACATTGAAGAAACAGTTTGAATTTAATCGCTGTGTTCTACTGCACAAGATCATGCACGGAAAAGCCCCACCCTATCTAAAAACTCTATTTTCCGACAATAATAGGAAAAACACGAGAAATAGTTCGATCCACCTTCCAAAAATTAGATTAGACATCTGTAAAACCAGTCTGTCTTTTTCAGGCGCTAAAGCGTGGAATATGTTACCTCCACACCTGAAATCAATTTGTAAGATTAGCGTCTTCAAAGATCGCCTCCATAAATAAAACTTTTTATCCTGAATAAAAACGTTTCATCATCATCTCTCTCTCTCTCTCTCTCTCTCTCTCTCTCTCTCTCTCTCTCTCTCTCTCTCTCTCTCTCTCTCTCTCTCTCTCTCTCTCTCTCTCTCTCTCTCTCTCTCACACATATGCGCGAATCTCCAAGAGGCATAGATCCTCATGTGCCCGGAGGGCGCATGAACATCTATACCTCTTGAAGATGTTTGGAGCGCGCTCATGCACTCACGAACACACACACGCATACACACGCATCGACGCGCTTTCAGAAGGGCATGCAGGTGTACTTAGTATAGCATGTAGCTAGGTAAAGTCAACCTGATTTCACACAAATTATAGCAAGACTGAAACTGTACCGTGAAATTTTAGTTTTGTCACCATTTTCGCAAGTCTTGAAGATCACGTTAAATATAAAACAAGATGGGATGAACCATAACCCACAAAGTCCCTTCTATTTGAGAGCTGTCTTCGTTGTAAAGGGTTTTTGTCTTTGACTTGATTCTGATGTTGAAATGTCTCCTTTTGAAAAAACCTCGCAGATGTGCTAATGCGCCAAGTGAACTATATAAGGGGCGTGCACAGCACATACGCGTCATTGGTTTGTCAGACGTCATTTGTCGTGACGTATTTTTTTGTTTTTACGTAATTTTATATTTAACGTAATATGAGTTTCGCTTTCGCTTCAAGACTTGGGAAATTGGTGACAAAACTAGAATTTCACGGTGTAATTTCAGTCTTGCTATAATTTGTGTGAAAGCAGGTTGACTTTACCTAGCTACATGCTATACATGCTCTTCTGAAAGCGCGTCGATGTGTATGTGTGTGCGTGCGTGCATGCCCGCAATCCAAACATCCTCAAGAGGCATAGATTTTCATGCGCCCTCCTGGAACATGAGGATCTATGCCTCTTGGAGATGCACGCATATGTGAGAGAAAGAACGAACAAGCTAGAGAGAGAATTACGTCATATTTAGAGTATGTCTGCGTGGTGACCGCCACTGTCTGACTTTCTCCAGATGTTAAGACTTTTTACTGTTTTATTTTTTTTTCTGAAAAGAATTAATTTTTACTGAAGAAGTTGAAAGGGTACAAAGCTGGCTAACGAACTCATCCAATGTCTTTCTCCAAACTAGTTATATGGGGTCACCTGAATGCTCTTCTGAAAGCGTGACGGTGTGTGTGTGTGTGTGTGTGTGTGTGTGTGTGTGTGTGTGTGTGTGTGTGTGTGTGTGTGTGTGTGTGTGTGTTTTAGTGTGTGCATGCGCGCGCGCTCCAAATATCAAGCGCGCATGTCTGTGAGAAAGAGAGAAAGGGTCGGGCGCTAGAGAGAATTACGTCATATTTAGAGTATTACGTCAATGTTTGCGTGGTGACGAAATTGCATCTTTTACGTCACCGCCACAGTCTGACTATCTTTAGAATTAGAAGTCAAGTTTTTTTTTTTACTGTTTTAATTCTTTTCTGAAAAGAATTAATATTTACTCAAGAAGTTGAAAGAATACAAAGCTGACTAACGAACTCATCCAATGTCTTTCTCCAAACTAGCTATATGCAAAGGTTCAAGTAAATATGACCAAAATTACGGACTTTAATCTGGGTCAACCGACTTTCTATAAACGGTTGTTTATGTCTTCAATGAGACAATTACAATATGCTCGGAGGCTCTCTTAGCCACCCACTTAAGAAAGTATTTTGCCAAGTTTCAAGCTTGTGTGTACAGAAATATCGGAGATTCTTTTGTTTACATACATACGCACACATATACATAGATACATATACTAATAGGCAAAACTTAAGGGCATTGATTTCAGGAAAGCATTTGATCGCGTCTGGCACGACGGACTCTGGCAAGTCATGAGATCGTTCAACATAGAGGAGGGACTGATCCAAACGATAGAAGCGCTTTACAAGAACGCCTGCAGCGCGGTTCTACTTAACAATCAGTCAGGCGAGTTCTTCAGGACGACGATCGGTGTCCGTCAAGGAGGCCTGCTCTCTCCTGTCCTTTTCAACATATTCCTGGAGAAGATCATGCAGGAAACCCTCCACGACCACCATACTTCAATCTCTATTGGTGGCAGATCCCTGTGCAATCTTCGATTCGCAGACGATATTGACCTCATGGCAGGCAGCAATAGTGAGCTCCAAAACCTGACAGACAAACTTTCAAGTAGCGCAGGGTCTTATGGCATGGTGATCAGTACGGATAAAAGCAAAGTGATGATCAACACCACAAGCGACAGCAGCAGCAACATTCACATGAACGGCCAGAAGCTAGAAGAGGTCAATAGCTTCAAGTACTTGGGAGCCACCCTGTCCAAAGACGGTAGTTGCGTAGCAGAGATCCGTATCAGGATAGGTACAGCAACATCCGCAATGGCCAGGCTGGACAGGATATGGCGAAGTAACTCCATCAGCTTCACCATCAAGTACAGGCTTTACAAGTCCCTCGTAGTGTCTATTCTACTCTACGGCTGTGAGACTTGGACACTGCTTGCAGACTCAGAAAAGAAAATCCAGGCCTTTGAGAACAAGTGCCTGAGGAAGTTGCTCCGCATCTCGTACCGCGAGCACAAAACCAACGAATATGTACGGAGCATCGTCACTTCCCTGGTGGGCCCACATGAACCTCTTCTGGCAACCGTGAAACGGCGCAAGCTTGCTTGGTTTGGCCACGTGACCCGACACAACACCTTGTCCAAGACTATCCTCCAAGGCACTCTCGAAGGAAGTCGTCGGCGAGGTCGTCAGAGAAAGAGTTGGGTCGCAAACATAAAAGAATGGACCGAACTCGAGATGCCAGACTTGCTTGCCACCGCCCAAAATAGAACTCAGTGGAGAGCACTGTCTGTTGCTGCTGCCTTTCAGTCCCCCCAACGCCCAGTTCGGGCAAGGGACTGATGATGATGATGAAGGGCACCGACAACACCACACAAATAATGTAACAATACTTGGAGTCGGTACTTTGCTAATTTATTCAGTAACAATTTCATTTAAGTTTTGAGTAAATCAAGCAATTGTAACAACAGCAGTACATTAGAATGTTCACCCATCCCTCATTAATACTGGTCCAGTCAGTAGCGAGTGTACACCGTTTGTAGCCAAACATTCAATGCAGCGTTGACGCATGGAGTTCACCAGGGTTCGGAGAGCATGTGGGATCGCTTCCCACTCTTGATGCAGGAACTGAGTCAGCTGGGGGACGCCTTGAGGTGAGGGGGGGGGGGGGGGTTGTTCACTACACGTTGCCCCAGCGCGTCCCAGAGGTGCTCGATGGGAGCCAGATCAGGTGAACGAGGTGGCCACTCCATCCTCATGATGCCCCGTTGCTCAAGGTACTCATCCACCACACGGACGCGATGAGGTCGAGCGTTGTCGTCCTGCAGAACAGCATTGTCGCCTATGGCTTGGAGAGCTGGCTGGATGAAGGGCTGCACAATCTCGTCCCGATAGCGCAGTCCAGTCAATGTGCCTTGGATGATGTGAAGGGGGGTCCTGCCTTCCCTGCTGAAGCCTGCCCAGACCATGACTAAGCTTCCTCCGTAGCGATCCACCTCTTGGACGCATCCATCCGTGAATCGCTCGCCCTGGCATCTCCAGACCCTCACCCTGCCGTCGTCGAAGGACACAGTGAACCGTGACTCCTAAGTAAACAGCACCTGAATCCACTGGAGACTGTTCCACCTCACATGTTGATGACACCAGGCAACCAGGGTTCTGCGATGAGATAGAGTGAGTGGTATTCTCACTGCTGCTCTGCATGAAGCCAGGCCAATTTCGCGCAGACGTCGGCAGACTGTTCTTCTGCTGACCTTAACGTTTACAGCTTGCATCAGTTGACGTCGCAGAGTGGTTGACGTGACAGTTCGGTCGCGCAGAGCCTCCACACAGAGGTATCTGTCCTCTCTTCTGCTGGTGCAGCGCGGGCGTCCTGAGCAGGGTCGTCGTTTTGCCCTTCCAGTTTCTTGGAATCGTGCCAGCAGCCTCTGGATCACTGAATGGGACACCCCAAGACGTCTCCCAATTTCTCGTCCGGAATTCCATCCTGCAGCGGCTAGCGCCCGGCCTTGATGTACTGGCGTTAGGCTTCGTCGTGGTAGCATTGTAAGGAAGTGACAATTATGCCCCTACTGTACCGGTAATCTGTAGCGAAACAGAAGTGCTGTGTTCACGACTGACCCCTTTAGCACGTGCATCACGACTTTACCGACTTTTTCCACCTGCCTGCCTTTGCTACGCATGCCAATATCGCACAGCTTTTCACAAAAACTGACGATGTTTCACGTGCATTTGACACGTTAGTGGAAATTGATGAATTGTTGTCTATTGTTCCCTATACAATGGACTGTCTAAGGTCAACTTTTCACCCATTTGGATCGAAAGATCGTTGTATTTTATTAGCGTACTTGCGACGATAAACAATGACACATAAAAGTGGGGTGGCCCTTAAGTTTTGACCATTAGTATACAAACGCACATACATACATAAGCACATACGGTGCCTTCGCGCCAAATGTCCGTTAAGCAGCGAGGTTAGCGTAACTAGACATGTCTATCTATCTATCTATCTATCTATCTATCTATCTATCTATCTATCTATCTGTCTGTCTGTCTGTCTGCCTGTCTGTCTGTCTGTCTATCTATCTATCTATCTATCTATCTATCTATCTATCTATCTATCTATCTATCTATCTATCTATCTATCTATCTATCTATCTATCTATCTATCTATCTATCTATCTATCTATCTATCTATCTATCTATCTATCTATCTATCTATATCCCGTAGTCTTGCCGACCGTTGGGGCACCACTGATGACTTGGCAACCAGATCCCTCCATTCCTCTCTGTTCTCTGCCATTCTCAGCGTATCGCCCAGCTTCAGTCCTGTCCACTTTGAGATATTGTCCTCCCATCTTTTCCTCTGTCTTCCTCTCCTTCGTCCTCCTTGCACAGTGCCTTGCAGGATTGTTTTGGCAAGCCCTGCTGAACGCGTGACATGCCCATACCACTTCAGTTTGCTTTTTCTCACAATGGCTAATAAGTTTTCATAGGGCCCGATGGCTTGCCTGATTCTGCTTCCCCACTTCCTCGTTTGTGATGTGATCTCTGTATGAAATGCCAAGCAGCCTTCGAAAACATCTCATTTCAGTGGCTTGTATCCTCCTTTCAAGGTCTGCTGTGAGGGTCCATGACTCGCTGAAGAACACTGAGATGACTAAGGAGCGCATCAGTCTGATCTTGGAGCAGAGTGTGATGTTTCTGTCCTTCCATATGGTCCTCAATCTTGTCAGTGCTGTTGTTGTCTGCGCAATCCTGGACAGTATTTCTGGTTTTGATTCCTCATCTGTCACAATGGCTCCTAAGTATTTGAATTTCTTAACTGTTTCCAGTTTTGGGCATCCAACCATGATTTCAGTGCCAATGCCACTGGCGTTATTGGTCATCAGTTTGGTCTTCTCTGCACTGATTTCCATCCCATATGCAATGGCTGTACTATCCAGCTTTTCCACCAGCTGAGCTAGCTCCTTCTCTGTTCCTGCAAGACCATCAATGTCGTCCGCAAAGCGCAAGTTCGTGATTGTTCTGCCTAACTAGACATGACGTAATTTTTATCTTGTTATTTCAATTGTTAAAGGTTATAGCCTGCCCGCCTCCGACATCATGGAAGTGCTATTAAATTCGCCCCACCGCGACCCGTCCTAAAAAGACTTAAGAAGGGACTTAATAACGTAAAAAAAAAAAAAATAATAATAAAATACAATAAAAGAACAAACGTCATGACAAATGACGTTTGACAAAGCAATGACACACATGTGCGCATCTCCAAGAGGCATAGATCCTCAAGTGCCCGGAGGGCGCATAAACATCTATGCCTCTTGAGGATGTTTGCACCGCACGCATTCAGGCACGCACACGCACACGCATACACACACACCGACGCGATTTTAGAAGAGCATGCAGCTGTACTTAGTATAGCATGTAGCTACGTAAAGTCAGCCTGATTTCACACAAATTATAGCAAGACTGAAATTGTACCGTGAAATTCTAGTTTTATCACCATTTTCCAAGTCTTGAAGCGAAAGCGAATCTCATATCACGTTAATTATAAAAACAAAAAATACGTCATGACAAATGGGGTTTGACAAACCAATGGACGCGTAAGCACTGCGCGCTCCCCTTCTAGAGTTCACTATGACGCATAGGCAAATCTGCGAGGCTTTTTCAGAAGGAATTATTTCACCCTTGACAGCGAAGACAGCTCTCATATAGAAAGGACTTTGTGGGTTATGGTTCATACCATCTTGTCTCAAGCCTATGAAGCGAAAGTGAAACTCATATCACGTAAAATAGAAAATTACGTAAAAACTAATACTTACGTGTGACAGCCAAAGGCTCAAAGCTCACGGGTAGTGCCTGATTAGCTTGGCCTTGACAGGTGCCAATCTAATCAAGCTCTGCCATTTAATACTCAGTCAGCGCATGTCGACGTGAGTTTTCACGGTCTGTCTCTGCCCATCGCCTGCATTCGGCTGCAGAAGAGAAAGAGAAACATGTTCTGATAAGACTTGTAAAACGATCTCTACTCCTTTTCAGCACAGCCCACTAACCCTCCACCTTCTGAGCCGGAACCTACCGGCAGGTCGACTGCTCAGACAGCGCTGAGATATGGGGTGCCCATAGTTGCTGGTGTAGCGGCGGTTGCGGCAGCTCCTCTCGCTCTTAGTGCCTTGGGTTTTGCAGCAGGCGGTATTACAGCTGGTATGTTTCATTTAAATTTTTTTTTTATTTTATTTTTTTTCAGAACCGCCCCCCCCCCCTCAAAAAACAAACAAACAACCCCCCTCCCCCCCAAAAAAAAAAAATAAATAAATAAAAATACCCCCCCCAAAAAAAAAAAAACAACAACAACAAACAAACAAACAAAAAACACAACAACGAACAAACAAGCAAACAAAAAAAAAAAAACAAACAGGCTTCATTTATTACTGACTGTCATGAAAGAGAATCATAAAAGGAGTGTAAGTTTTACAGAAATCATTTTGGCTGTATCATATTCTCCTCATGAGAAATTGACCCAGTCAAGCGCAAGGACTGAAGGATCTCGGCAGATAAACTGCATGGTGAAAGAGAGAGAGAGAGAGAGAGAGAGAGAGAGAGAGAGAGAGAGAGAGAGAGAGAGAGAGAGAGAGAGAGAGAGAGAGAGAGAGAGAGAGAGAGAGAGAGAAGAACTAGCAAGACCCAGTGCGCAAAGGACATCGGGCCGGCGTCGGTCGCCGTAGTTGCGCGCACAGCCGTGCGCGGCCCAATGGCAGCCGACGTCGGCCCGATGGCCTTTTGCGTGTTTTTTTAAAAAAATTTTTTTAGCAACCACTAAAATTATGATTATCAGTCTTTGATATTGAAGAGACGATGTAAGTTCATGAATCTCGTCAGTCGTATAATGAACAAACGTTTGTTCCAAGTAGAGGTCTACGATGTATTGGCGTACAGGCCGCGTTATTTTTTCCCATGCCGTCTTTCAGCTTACCTGACTTCGAGAACGTCTTTTATCCCCAGGTTCTTACGCTGCATCAATAATGTCGTGGGTGGCAACTACGGGCTATGGGGCGGGGGCACTTGCTGCGGCACAGAGTGCGGGTGCGGCGGGGATCTCTGTCTCTACAAGCGTGTTGCTTGCTGGTGGTGGTGCCGCGGTAGGGGAGGCAACAATGCGATTGACCGGGAGAGGTAAGTCCACATTGCAAGTGTTTGTAAAATTGTTATTTTACCACCTTAACCCATTTAACCCCAAGGCCGCATCCTCCAGTTTTTGGAGGCGTCACCTAACGACTAAGTACCGGTTGTAAAAAACGAATCGACCATGATAATTCAAGGGTAGTACCAGAGTAGCTTGGCGCCTCCAGGCGCCAAGCTAATCTTGCACAACCCTTGAATTATCATGGTCCATCCATCTCCTGCTGTAGGGTGTTGGGGCTAAATGGGTTAAATAACAACCTCAGTTTGATGATTAAACTGAAGATTTGGTCAACATAGAATCTCCTGAGCCCCTGCGGTTCACGTGAAGCTCAAAATAATAATAATTATAATGTACATTTATATAGCGCTTAACCTCCAGATGAATGGTACTCTAAGCGCTTTACAAGATCAAAAATCACAGAACAAAAAGTACAAGAAAGTAAAAGCTACAATAAATATTGCAAAAACTAAAGTAACACTTATCAAGAGCTCACACACACACACACACACACACACACCGTTACAAGAACAGTTACTGCCAAAGATTGCTAACGCACTAAAAATGCATCTAACTATATGCATAAGAAAAAAGATAGAGGTAACTTTAATTATACCAAATAAGCATCCTTTTTTTTCGATTTGTGATTCACAAATTGAAGCGAAACTTGTCGTGACTCCACCTAATGAATATTTCGAAGAATAGCCAATGGCACATGTCAGGGGGGACGAGGAGGTAATGGGAGTGGGGCGCAATTTTCAAAAGGTATTGTCGCAGGTCGCAGAGTGTATTGTCGCATGTCGGAGGCGTCCCATCGCAAGCCGCACGCCGGCCAAAAACGCCCTAATCAAATATACGTTGGCTTGAAGGGCGGTTTCATGGAGGGCGGTATCAAGTTTTGAAAATGGGACATTTGGTGATTTTTCGCGGACTTTTTTTTCCCCGCGTCGTCAGGGTGATTTCTTACAACTGGGCAATAGCTATCTGCATGAAAAGTGGGCAAACATTACTGATATTCAGATTATTACAGTTGTATTTGTGTTTGTTGCATTTTAACAATGAGTTGACACTGCACCATGTAATGTTTTATTTTATGTGAAAATCTCTAAAATAATGTTATTTTATTTCAATTAATTCACATTTCTGATGCACACACACACACACGCACGCACTCACGCGCGCGCGAATACAGGATTTCCATGACACTCAAGTAACATAGTAGTCCTAACGGGGATTGCAAGTTTAGATATTTACCCTGTCAAGCCGGTAAAGCACAACGGGAACTGACTCGCGCGGCTTTGTCAAGTTCTCGTTTTTCTGCTCAGATGTCTGTGACACAGCGTGCGTGTGCGACAGGGTTAACCCCTTCACTGCCAGCGGACACGAAATGCGCGTCTGAAATCAGCGTACGTTGACCGACATTCGCGTGAAGATGAACAAAATGTAACGGGGACCATAGGCGTAAACAACATGGGACTATCAAGAGACATAAATCCTCATGAGCTCCAGCGACTGCGGGGGCTCATCAGGGTTTATGTCTCTTGCAGATGGAAATTTCCTTCGACTTTCCGAGGAAGTTAAGGGGTTAATGAGCTGTTTGTGGGGCCGTCCATGGATTGTTTAAAGTCACTGCGGGGAGGTGTCGTACGAGCTCGGCACTTCCCCGCTATCACTCAGCCGTTTAAGGATCCTCTAATTAACATGTTTAAATGACCTGATACGTTCTTGGGGATTCTGGAGTACGTATCGTATCTCCTTATCAAGCCGCTACTGCATAAGTACGAGAAGCACCGCCTATCAGGCTGACCGTTACAGTGTCAGTTAGTAGTACGGTCAAAGATTAGGGACCGACTCGCTTATCTGAGAGGTACGGTAATCAAACTTACATCATGCCAAACTCTTGCCTCTTATCTAAGCATCACATGCAACAACTAATAACACGACAGCTAACATCACAACAACTAACCAAGACAACGTGTAACACTGACAAGCGGAGCACATTACGAACTACAAAACAGGATCATTCACACTTCAAGCATTCCAGACATAAGGAGAGAGTGAAAGAGTTTACATCACCATATTTTACTCTGGCATTTGGTACAATGATAACTTAAGTCAGCTCACCCAACAATGCGAGGCGTCGACTTGAAATCATGGTGATGGTCGGTGTGTTGTCTCGAGGGTGCCACAACGTCAACTGTCACTTCAGGAACGGAGCCCCCGAAACACACACTGACCCTTTCTTATATACATTTTTAGTTTCTGTTCACACAAGGGCCCTTCACCAAGAGTCCTGCGTTATTTTTTACTACTTGACCTTCCCTGCCCTTGTTTGGACACTCGAGCCCCTTATACCTATACGAATTAACCTCTTTCTCACACCAGATAACCTATCTCCCACACTTGGTCGTACTTTTCTGGGTTAAGCCTTGCGGGTCACGTTTCGGTCAATATCCCGTACCCGGCTTTTGACCTGACTTTCAACTCTAATCAGTTATTTAACTCATACTATACATAACAGGCACTCTGTGACACCGCTCAAACTTCACACCGTCCATGGACAGATAACCCTATAGTCCGGTCGTAGGTAGGGTCTACCTTGCATTGTCGAAAGTACACAATGTTTGAATTAATCCTGAATGATTTTGGGGTGCTGAATTCGAATCAGTTGTATGCCACGCTGTAAATATTGAGCGTTTATCCTGTATAAAGCAAAATCCAAGATGGCCGCCGGAAATCTACTAATTTTCATTCCGGCACATGTAATTGCAATTCAGACACGAAAATTCTTTTGAAATGGTTCATTTTGTTACATTGTGTCGAAAGAAATTTAGTAAATCATATAATTTTCTACATCGAATCGGTAGCGGATCGCGGGGAAGGGGTGGGGTGGGGGTGAGAGGTGGGGGAGGGGGGGCAGAGGTTCCGAACCCCGGACCTCCCACCCGTTTGGCTTAAAGAAAGAGAAGAAAAGCTCCGATGTAAGAGAGTCTGTCTCTTGTCTTGCTAGTGTGGACATCTTTCCTTTGAGATATCCCTCTCCCCCACGCACACACACACACTGACCCCCTCCCTCCTCACGTTTGTGATAGTGGGCTTCAGATCTGGCTCTGTCTCCTGCTGTCTTCCATAAGTAATAGTTTCCGTCATACTCTAGCCAGTTCGTGCTGAACTCCTCGTCGTAGAATAAGTATTTTTTTGCCTCATGGCAGTTGCGTCTCTCCATTTCCAGAACTCGGCTGACGTTGTGTCACATTGCGCAGAGCATATTGGGCTTGGCCTTCGCGTGGAGTTTTAAATCATTTGTGCTGTTTAATCGGTAATGATCTCTGTTCCTTAGCAAACAGATGTATGCTTGCTTGGGCAGTGGGCTTCTTCCATCAGGCGGTAGATGCGGCTTATGCCTCGCTGACGAATTGACGGGCAACAAAGTTGAATGCTCCCTGGGTAATACCGGGCATAATCCAAGTGCAGCACATGCGCTGTTTCGGTATACCACATCATCATCATGGTGACAGCAGCATTGACAAATTATGACGATCTGGCTGGTTTGGGGCGGGGGTGAAGATGGGGGGTGGGGGGGGGGGGGCAAGGGACAGTCCAGAGAATTTCACAGGTATTGAGAATGACAACTTCTGGGGAATCCTGGGTTCAGACAGACCTTGCAACTTGTTCTTCAGCACAGATCCGGCGGTTGTCCGCATTGATCTTCATCGAACAAAACTGTGGCGAGTGCCAGCTCATGTGAAGAAAGAGTCCCCAAGGAAACAGCTTTAGTGATGATGCAACGATCTCTCGCACCCGTGTATAAATGAACGCAGCGTCCATGCTTTGAGCATCCCAATTGCCAGTCTTTGAAGCTGTTGTCTGCACAGATGACGTGTGCTTGTTGATCTTGCTGTGAAAATCAGCAGTCCACTGTTTCTCAGGCTTCTAGCATATTGTGAATATTGACAACAGTGTCATTCATGACACAACCAAAACAGATGTTGACCAGTCGTGTTGTGGTCGGGTTGCTTGTCACAAATACATCGATCAGATGGGGAGCACCTCTCTTATCTTGGCCCGGTCCTCAGCATCTTCCTTGACAGGGCTCTTGTACTTCTTTTCTTTGTGAACAGCGACGATGTCACCTATGATCTGTGAGCAGATGCTGTGGGAGTATATCCGTACGGCCAATGTGGACTCAAGTTTGGAGTGGAACCAGTCGTGCCCGAAGGCCCATGACCGTTGCATGTTGTTTCATTGTACTGGTCTAATCATATGCTATTCCAAAGGCCATCTTGGTGCCACATGACATACGGTTTTGTATCCACAGTTTTGCAGTCTTGCTCTTGTGTGTTAACAACCTGTTCCAGCAGCGACTGGCCGTTTGTGAATACAGTCCATTTCTGGTCAGCATTATCTGTAATACACATGATCCAGAACCGACAGCTAAAGTCCTGGTAGGCTTATTAAAGATAAAAGTGCAAAGTACTTATTGAATGAGTACTCTTCAGTTGGCTTAGTCTGTTTGCTACTATATGCCGAACACACACACACACACACACACACACACACACACACACACACACACACACACACACACACACACACACACACACACACACACACTTATGTGCTTTAAACACATCAAGCGCACACACACACCCTAGATTATATGCTATAAAACACACACACACACACACACACACACACACACACACACACACACACACACACAGAGGTGTATGGGGTAGGTGGTGGTGGAAGAACTGAAATTATCAAAATTTTCGACAAAACCAAAGTGGCTGTCTTCATACTGGATGGCTAGCACTTTGTTTAGGGAATCTATACACTAATCTTCGGATAGAACAAATCTCCAAGGGGCCCAACGTTTTGTTGTTATTCTGAAGTTTTGTAATAAGCAAAGTAATTGACAGCACCTAGAGAGCTGTCGGGACCTCTGGAGAAATGTTGTTATATCTGACTTTATTTTATCTGACCTTGTTATAGGCAAAGTTAACTGTATGGCGTATGTTTATTAACTCCTTCTATCCCAGACACACCACAGTAAGATAAGGATCGGCCATGACAGTTCAAGGGTGATGCCAGAATAGCTTGGCGCCTATGGGCGCCAAGCTATTTTGGCATCACCCTTGAACTATCGTGGTCGATCTGTGTCCTGCGCTGCAATGCAGTCTTCAGAGGACAACGGCGACATTTGGGGATTTCGGTGTTGGGGTAGAATGAGTTAAAGCCGCTAAGGCAGTGCTTGTCAAGTGCAGACAATGTTTACGTAGCATTGTCTGCTAAAATCATCCAGTTGTTGTAAATGACCTCTGTCAACGCATATAGCGGTGTCAGACACGGTCTGTTATTGTTTGAGGGGACTTCCTCGACTGGTCCACTAGCCGCCCGACAGGTAAGCTAACCGCCGCACTGAGCAGACTGCTAAGGTTGCAGATGAGTCATCATCATTGCGTCACCCCTCAGCTGAAAACGGACTAAGCGGGCTGAGCTAAATTTACTCCGCGGGATGAAAAATTGGACACGCACACCCCAACTATCGATGCCTGTGCAAAACAAAAACAAAAAAAAAAAAAAACGCTCAAGTTTTTGCGGGTGGCATACTTCGGATACGTAACTAGGGGGTGTTAGACAACAATAATCCACTAAAACGTTTTGTACTTTTAACTAAACACACTTCGGTATATTTTACATAGACCCACGTCTGGACTATTACCATTTCATTAACTCGGTCACAGCTGTCCGTCCGTCTGTCCGTTTGTTCATACGCCCATTCATACTTCCATTAGTGATGTGCTTATGGCGAATTTTCCACTGCAGAAAAAAAAAAATCCGCATAAAAAACCCCAAGATTACAACTAACGACCCTTGTCCACAGGACGGAACAGGCCACCGGGGAACGAGGCGCCTGGCGAGCCAAACGAAGATGAGGGGCCTAGGGAGCCGAATGGAGATGGGGGGCCTAGGGAGCCGAGCGAAGACGAGGGGCCTAGGGAGCCAAACGGAGATGGGGGGCCTAGGGAGCCGAATGGAGATGAGGGGCCTAGGGAGCCGAGCGAAGACGAGGGTCCTAGGGAGCCAAACGGAGATGGGGGGCCTATGGAGCCGTATGGAGATGAGGGGCCTAGGGAGCCAAGCGAAGACGAGGGACCTAGGGAGCCAAACGGAGATGAGGGGCCTAGGGAGCCAAACGAAGACGAGGGGCCTAGGGGGCCGAGCGGAGATGAGCGGCCTAGAGGATCAAATGAAGAAGAGAGACGTAGGGAACCACCGCCGACGGGAAACTGAGGCCCGACCACCCGACACAGTAAACCTAAGCAGATACTTGCAGTATCTACCCAATGCGCAATAGGCCATCGGGCTGACGTCGGCCACCGTTGGCCCGCGCACGACTGTGCGCGGGCTAACGGCGGCCGACATCAGCCCGATGGTCTTTTTGCGCATTGGGTCAGTACTGACCATTAATTTGTCTCTCTATGTCGAATTGCTAACGACAGTAGGCCTTACATGCTCCCAACACGGTGTCCGAAATGTTAACCTACGTAAATGATTGTGATGCCCTGTTTAAAATGTTCATTTTTTGCTGTAGGCTGATGATACAGTGCTATGCTCCGAGTCTGTAAAAGGTTTGCATGCTGCCCTTCATGCACTGTCTGACTGCTTTCCGAACGTTAACTGGCACATTAACGTAAACATTGACACGACTACAGTAGTTATCTTTTCAAAGGGTAAGATACGAAACAAAAAAACAAACAAACAAAAAAAAAAAACCCAACAAAAAACAACCTTTGCTTTTAATGAGAGACATCTGGAGGTAGTTTATGACTACAAATATCTTCGGTTGAAACTTAATTACAATAATAAATTTACAATTGCGCAAAAAAGAATTACATGTAAGTGCATCAAGGGCAATGTTTGCACTCCTGAAGAAAAGTGAAAAGCGTATGCTTCTTCTAGAAATACAAATTGGCCTATTTGACCGACTAGTGTCACCTATACTTTTGTTTGGCAGTGAAATATGGGCGTTAGAGCTTGCCTCAAAACTACAGCTATGGGATTATAAGATAGTGCTTGGCGTAAGAAAATCTACACCCACCTTATTTATCTATGGCGAACTTGGAAAATTTCCAATGGAATTACATGCCAAAGCAAGGAATTTGTATTTTTGATATAGGATTGTCACAAACAGTAATAATTGCAAATTTTCTGTAGCCATGCATAGATTTCTGCTGACGCTGTTTGAGGAGCGAAAATTTGAGTCCAATTTTATAAGGTCTGTCAAGATTAGCTGGGAAGAATTCGGCCTCAGTGGATTTGGATTAATCAGAATAATTTAGATTATAGTTACACATGGTATAAAGAAAAGATTAAGCGGTGCCTCCAGGACCGGTATATTCAACAGTGGTATGTTGATGTGGAGTCATCCGAATGTTGTTATAATTATAGGATGTTCAAAGCAAAGTTTGGTATGGATGACTACATTTGTAAATTATCTGAAAACCTAGCAAAATCAATGTTACACTTTAGAACACTTAACCACTCTCTACCTGTACAGTCACTCCGATATAGAGGGATTAGTAGGTAAAACAGTATGTGATAAATGTAACAGTGGGGATATTGAGGATGAAATCCATTATTTATTTTGCTGCCCTTACTTTGCTGAAAAGCGTAAACTGTGTTTAAAAAAAATACTGTTACAGCACACACAATTCAATCAGATTTGAACAGCTACTTGGTAAAACTGTCCTATTGAAATTAGCTCAATTTATGAAGCAGATACTGAAATAATTCTAACGCCCACATTGGGTAGCTGTTTCATGTTGCCCTCCTCAAACTCACGCACTAGTGTGCAAGTTCTGATGGCTTGCCAGATTATACCATATGTATGTACAAGACAATTGGTGTTGTATGGTAAACGATCAGAAGCACATATATTATTGTCCATTTTTGCTTCCCTTTTGTGTCGTTTTTTGCTATTGTTTGTTTGTTGTTTTGTTTTTTTGTTTTTCTTTTCTGTGTTTTTGTAGCTGTTGTTTGCTTTTAGGCGCTTACTGTAAACCAGGTTGTTTAGCTTATTTATTACCAAGTCAGAATCGCTACCCGAATGGTTAATTTCTCAAAGGTACCCTACGTGATGCATACACTCTCATTTCCTGTTACGCACGCACGCACGCACGCACGCACACCCACCCACCCACCCACCCACACACACACACACACACACACACACACACACACACACACACACACACACACACACACACACACACACACACACACACACACACACACACACACACACACACACACACACACACACATGTTCCAAGTGGGCCGGAGACTGAAATAAACTGAAACTGAAACTGCGCTATGACTCCTTCACTGCCGAGAAAAGCTGAACACCGTCCAACTGCATGAGACACGGATCCACATGAGCCCACGTAAATGCATGAGCTCAAATGGATCTGTGCCTCTTTCGGACCTCCGTTTTGTAATCACGTTCCTTGGCTTGGAGTTAACAACAATTTCAGTGACACGAGATGTGTTCAGGGGAAGGGGAATGGGTTGCAAGACTCAGTAAAGGGAAAGGGTTTTAAGACTTACTAACGATCACCCTTGGCGGAAAAAGTACAGAAGAGGATGATGGTTTGATCAAGATGGTTAAAGTGTAGTGTCTGACCAGTAAGCAATAGGTCCTCGGGGCGACGCACTTGGCCCGCGCACGGCTGACTTCGAATCTGCATGATGCTACTCTTTAAATGTTGAACATTTTTGTACACAGAGCTAAATCCAATATGGCGGCCAGATCAAAGGTCAGATTGTTGTTAAGGGCTTTTTATCAGTATCAACTAAAGCCAGAGCGTTGAAATTTGATAGGATGAATGTTCTTAGTAAGATCGGTTTTTTTCATGCCCCATTTGAATGACCTTCTTTAAAGGTCAAGGTCACCAAAACTCAGGGGACGGCTAAAAGTGCCCTATGTGGAGACATACTTTGCAATGAAAGGGGTATTTAGAACTCGTTGAGTTGATTCCAAATAATTGTAGGTGCTCAGTTTGAATCTACGTGATGATTCTTTGTGAATGTTGAACATTTCTGTACACAGAGCTAAATCCAATATGGCCGCCAGATCAAAAGCCAGATTAGTGTTATGGGCATTTTCTCAGTAACAATCAAGGTGAAAGCGTTCAAACTGGGTACGATGAATGTGCTTAGTAAGACCTTACTTTTTATTCTTCTTGAATTTCTTACTGAAAGGTTAAGGTCACACATTTTAATGACCTCACTGAAAGGTCAAGGTCACACGATCATATGAAAGTCAAACGTGCAGTGAAGGGGTTATCAACTGGTTGAGTTGATTCCTAATGATTTCGGGCGCTCATTTAATATTCGAATGATGCCACTACGTTATTTATTTTAGCATTTGTTTATAATTATAACACAAAATCCAAGGTGGCCGCATCGCATATACAATGTGAATGGATGGTTTATGTATATATGGCAAATAGTCACGTACAGTTCCACTGGAATTGTATGTTTGGGCGATAAATGTATGACAAATATATGCGAGTGCTTAGTTGTTGTTTTTTTTCATGAGATAGACTCTCACTGATTGAATGTTCCTAACTTGAGTTCGTTCACTGTAAAATCAGCCTGTTGTACTGCTAAATCGACATTATAAACTGTTTCTGCTATTGAAAACCAAGATTACACGTACTTCACTCTGAGTCCGTCTACTCTGTGTTCTGGATCATTGCAGTGAAAGGATTGCAACACGGTTCACGTCCTTTGCATTTGCAAAAGCCTGTGCAAGTTAGCTTGAGCTTGACGCAGGTGCAGCGTGACGTTCCACAGTTTTTCTTGCAGGTGCAAGTTCAAGACAGAGTCCGGGTTTACTTTTCAGTCTCAGCAGGTACAGCGGGTACAAACCGGACCATCTGCCTTCCACCCGTTGTCCAGTGGGTTAATGTCATGTGGCGATGGTGAACTGGCGGCCTGTCACATCTGATGACGGGCACGAAGTGGGCTTCAACGCTTGGTGCCGTCATTGACAGGATGCAGAGCTTGGGCGCAACATGTCTTTTACCAGCAGTTTTCCTCCTGATGACACTGGCCCGTATTTTTGTCACGCTTATACAAAGCCATACAACATAACTGTATACCGCAAACAGGCATGAATCACATCTTGTTTCGTGTCAGAAATGATCCCCACAACACACTATCGAACAACTCGAGCTTTTTTTACTGCTGTCGTTTTCCAAATAAAGGAGGGCACATTGTCACATTCTGTCATCTGGACCATATACCACAAGTATGTTGGACATGACGCTTTGGTGCTGCTGCACAAGATCATTCACGTTTATCACGCTTGAGCTGTCGCCCATGGAAGTTGATTCCATTGTGACAGCGACAGTTGGCGACCATTTGTTCTGTGGTGCAGGTGGTGCGCCAATACCACGAACAGATCTGTGTCATCTGACACAACCCCGATGCTCGAGTGTCCGGCCCTGGCTTCCTCAATAACGGGGTATGCCATCAGGTTGCCGGCCTCTTCATGAGTGAGGGCAGTTGGAAGAACAGGATGGTGCAGGAGTATAGGATATAGACCAGGTCCAGTGACTATGTTGCGTTTGTCAGGAGAAGGGCCATTGTGCTGAGTTTCGTCACATCATTGTGATGATCTATGTCTTGTTCTCAACTACATTAAGAAAGACTGTCTGTTTTGGTAGCGGTGACTCCCCTGATCAACTGCACACATGGTACATGCTCTGCGGTCGTGCTGACCGGCAGCATGGCTTGGTGCTACCGGCGAAGTACCCTTAAAAAGCCACATGGGTCACTGCAGATGCACTGTCTGACAGTCATCCACCCGTGCTGGCAAAAACAAAACACATGCATCGGGAATAATGACAGCTCGGTGATCCTGACCTCGTATTCCTGACACGACTTGTAACTTGCTCTTTAGAGCAGACTTTGCTGTAGTGCACATTTGACCCTATTCATCAATCGATGCTGTTAGATGCTGTGCTAACTCGTGGGCAAAGGGAGACAGTATCTCTTGAGACAGCCATGATCTCTGGAACTATTGTATAAATGAACTCAGGAACAGTGGTTCCATGACTGATCTTTTTTGTCATTCTTCTTCACTTTCTTGTTGATCTTGCTGTGAAAACCGGCTGGTGATCATCAAACTGCTGCCGTTGCGAGGCTTTGATTTCCAGACCATTGTGAATGTTGACAGCAACTTCGTCCACGATACGTCCAGTGTGTATGTTGATAAGCCCGGCTGGGCATTTTTCTGTCTCGAAGTGACATAAATGCAGGTGGAGAGCGTCTCTCTTAACCTCGTCCTGTCCTCAGCATGCTCCTTGTTGCGGCAGTGTTGATCTTTGTGAACAGTGATAGCGCGCTGGGCGCCCTCTTCCTTCAAAGCCTCCACATCATTCAAGATCTGGGAGAAAATGCTCTTGGAGTAAGTTCATCTGGCAAGAGTAGACTCGTTCAGAGTGGAACCTATGATTCCTGAAGTACCTTTGCCATAACGCATGTATGCTGTTTCAATGCACTGGTCTGACCAAATCCTGCTCCAGACACACAACACTTGTGACGAATGGTGAGGTAACCACTGTCATAAATCGTGTTAAATTACAAAAATACATGAGAGAGAGAAATTCCACTCGAATGCGAGGTTGTTTACTGACAGTCGGAAGCATGGATAATTGCTTCCCCTGAATCTCTACGTCACATGTAAAGTTTGGGGTCCTTTCAAAGGTGTACTTCATGCTAATACTTTTTACAGTTGAAGACAAAATCGTTGTATTACGAGTTAGGCTTTGCCAGTGGTTCTTGTCGCCTCGAGGCTCCGGTCAAGGGTGTCAATGTTAGAGGTAAAAGTCTAAAGCCCTCGACTCTTACCTCCGACATTGACACCCCTGACCGGACCCTCGAGGCGTCAAGAACCACAGGCAAAGCCTAACTCGTAATACAACTAATAATATATGAAGTTTGCTGTAGCTGGAAAATAATTGTGATTAAATATTTTCAGATGAAAAGTTTGATAAGTTTCACCCTGGGTTTCAACAGTGGCTTTTCCTCCTCATAAAAATGTCATAGGTATTCTAAGCGGAGCAACTTAAGTAGATCATCTGACCCTTCACACCATGTTTATTTACTGTATTTGTGTTTAGGTGTAAGTCAACTTCAAATTAACATGTGAGTTCAATTCTCTTTATAGTACTTTGAGCCAATTCCAAAAAGTTGGGTAAGTGCGCCATTTGATACTGGGATCCAACAGTCAGCTTTCCCCCTTCTTAAAACTGTCATAGTTATTTCAAGTGGACCAACTTAAATAGCTAAGCAGATCCTTCACATGTTATGTACAGTGCTTTGGGATCTATATTTTGTCTGAGCATGACAGTCTATAGAACCTGTCATTAGAGATGCAGCATGTGTTTGAAAATAGTTGAACATAGCTTATCACATTTTTAAAGGGTGTGAGCCTGTGACAAAACGTCATTCGTGTAACAACCGACATGTTTTTATTCGAAGAAAACCGCACTACAACAGACAATTAGTTCTTTTGTGATTCCGCTTTGAAGACATTGTTGTTGGAACACTGGCATTTCTCACAGAGTTTCCTTTTCACCACAATGGACTAATCTATAGATGATTTGCATGTGTATGTCCAATAGTATGTCCAGTGTGACAACAAACATTTTTCTCTACTGAGTGACAGGAAAATGTTCTTCAGTCATTTTTCTTAGATGAGATAACAGAAATACAGACGACTGAAGAACTTTTTTTGTGTAAAATGTGGTAATCACACGAAGAACAGTGTATTTCTGATTTAATTTGACTATGTCCACCATAACAAACAACACTGATCGTTACAGAAAAAATAATTTCAAAAGGAATAAAATACTCTTCATACTTCCACCTGTGAGAACAGGTTATACAATTAATTTCTTTTGAAAGAGAATAATTTAAAAAAAATAAACTGACTTAATGTGATCATATTTATCACCGTATGCGGCCCACCAAAACAACCAACATTTTCAGAAAGGGCCAGATTTAATTATTTGTTGCTGGAAATCATCTGTTTCTGCATTCACATTAACTAATTTTACGTGCCCACATGCCAGATACATCAAAACTAACCAGTGCCTAAAATAAGCCTATTTTAAAGACATCTCTGTTGGTTGTTACTTTTGGTACAAACGACCTTTTGTCACAGGCTCATGTACATGTGTGTCTGAGCTAGTTATATGCGCTTATTGTGTGATAAATTCTAGGATTAAAGCGAAGGAGTATTTAAACTGCAGCACTTAACTAAACACACCACATACATAGCAGACTGAATTTATGCTTAGACATGCAAGCACACACACACACACACACACACACACACACACACACACACACACACACACACACACACACACACACACACACACACACACATGCACATGCATGCATTCTCACACACCCGCACACAAACGAACATACACTTGCATGTAGCAAATACTCTATACACTAAATTTGAAAAATATGTTTATGGAACATTGAATACAACATCATTAAATACGCATCTGAAACAAAATGAAACAAAATAGTATGATGCATCACCCTAAAGCTCCTGAAACAACACCAATTCTTTTAGAATTTGCAGTAAACTCTGCAAATTACACAGTTTCGCAGTCCCTAGCAACCCTCCCCCCCCCCCCCCCAAAAAAAAAAAAAAAAAAAAAAAAAAAAAAAAAAAAAAAAAAAACACACAAAAAACAAAAAACAAACAAAAAATACAACATGTGCACGTTAGTGATCATGCTTTATTACACTACTAGCTATCCAGGTGAACTGATTGCGAACACATATAATTTTTATTATAATTATTATTTTAACAAGGGTAGTCATCATGGCTTGACTTCGCGAACGAAGATTCTATAGGGCTTGCCCACGTCGTCTGCAGGCATTTTCGTGACTGCGGAGGCCAATCCGGGACAGGCAGGTTCGACCGCAGTGGCTGCAGGGGAAGGTCTGGTCAGTGTTCTGAGTTACGACAACTCTGTTTTTTCTCCTGAGCCGCTTGTCTTGGAGGGTAGCTCTGCGAGAGTCCTCAAATGAGACGGCTGCCTTGTGAATGGTGGAGCGCCAGGTGTCACGGTCCGCAGCAAGCGAAGACCACTGGCGGTGGTCGATTTGGCAGGCACTAAGTGACTTCTTGAGACCGTCTTTGTATCTCTTCTTTGGTGCCCCTCTGTCTCGGTGTCCAGTGGCGAGCTCGCCGAACAGAGTGATCTTGGGTAGGCGATGATCCTCCATCCTGGAGACGTGCCCCGCCCAGCGAAGCTGTGTCCGCAGCAGCAAAGCCTCGATGCTCAAAGTTTCCGCCTGTTCAAGGACCTCGACGTTGGTGACATAGTCACTCCAGTGAATGCTGAGGATGGTACGCAGGCAGCGCTGGTGAAAGCGTTCGAGGAGTCGTAGTTGGCTGCGGTAGAGGGCCCAGGACTCGGAACCGTACAGCAGGGTGGTGAGGACGACAGCTCTGTACACGCTGATCTTGGTGCCTTTTTTCAGCTGTTGATTGTGCCACACCCGCTTGAATAGTCGCCCGAAAGCACGTCTTTTCTCTGTCATGTTCATTGATTCCTGTGTTGTTGACTTGCTACTTGCTTCATTCACAGGTGCTGTTTCCCCCGAGACCTCTCTGCCAGTTTCTGATGTGTCTTCATTGTCAAAGTCAATCTCTTCATCATCGCCCAGCTCAGCTCTAATGCAACTCTCAAAATCTGTCATCCCATTGTTAACACTGACTCGGGCAACATCTCCCTTCTTACGCTACTCGATCTCTCTGCCACCTTCGACACCATAGACCACTCTATCCTCCTCCACCGCCTTCACCACTCCTTTGGCATCACTGACTCTGCTCACTCCTGGTTTCTCTCCTACCTCTCTGACAGACAGCAGTCCGTCACAATCGACGGCGTCTCCTCCAACCCAGTCAGGCTCTCCTGAGGCGTTCCACAGGGGTCCGTCCTGGGCCCGGTCCTTTTCACACTCTACACCTCTCTCCTGTCCAACATAATCCAGTCTCACCACATACACCACCACCTCTATGCTGACGACTCACAACTACTAGACAAAGACAAACTCGACAACACTCAGACACTACTGACTCGAACGGCTGACTGCTATGAAGACGTGAAAAACTATATGACAGAAAACAAGCTCAAACTGATCGACGACAAAACGGAAGCCATGCTGGTAGGCACTCGCCAGAAACTTTCCCAGCTCCCTCCCTACCTTCAACTCGACAGCACCCCCATCTCCCTCTCTGACTCGGTCAGGAACCTTGGCGTTATCCTAGATTCCTCTCTTTCCATGACCAGCTTCGTCTCCGCCATGGCCCAGGCATGTTATTTCCACCTCCGCCGCATCAATCAGATCAGAAAATACCTCACTACCGAAGCTGCCACCAAACTCGCTGTCTCTCTCATCTTATCTCGCATCGACTACTGCAACTCTCTCCTTTCCGGCCTTCCCCACTCTCACTCTCCAGCGCTTCCAGAACAATGCTGCCTGCCTCGTCCTCAGAAAGAAAAAATCCGACCACACCACTCCCCTGCTCAAGCTCCTTCACTGGCTCCCCATCCCCCAACCACTCTCACTCTCCAGCGCGTCCAGAACAATGCTGCCCGTCTCGTCCTCAGAAAGAAAAAATCCGACCACATCACTCCCCTGCTCAATCTCCTTCACTGGCTCCCCATCCCCCAACGCATCCAATACAAGATTCTGTCTCTCTGCTACAAATCCCTGAACAACTACGCTCCTACCTATCTCTCCAACTTACTTCACCCCTACACTCCTTCCCGCTCCCTCTGCTCCACCTCCGACCCTCTCCGCCTCCTCATCCCCCGCACCAAACTCAGCACTTTCGGCCCCCGCTCCTTCTCAGTATACGGTCCATCCACCTGGAACACTCTCCCACTCTCTCTCCGTCAGAAACACTCTCCTCCTTCCAGTCCGCCCTCAAAACACACCTCTTTCAACAGTTCTAGCACTATATCACCACACTCCCCACCCTAAGCAGACTGTCTAATGTATTTCACTATTTGGGGTACGTGAGTGGTTGTCTAAAGCGTGGGCATGCGTGGGCGAGTTGTGAGTGCGCGCTTAGAGTTATAATTATTATAAGATAAGCGCATTATAAATACCGTAATTATTATTTATTATTTAACTGACAGAAGAATCTTTGCCACTTTTGCCTTTTGAAGGACGTCTTGAGGTTGGCGGTAGATATGGCGATGTATCCGAATATCATGACCAAGGAAGTCTGACAGCTGATCCTGGTCTAACTCCGAGATGGCCATTGACTGAGCCAAAGTTGCAACCTGCTTCCGTAACTGAGTAAATGTGAACATGGCTGGGTATGACACCCGTGCTTCTAGCGCATGGGCCTTCAGAACATCATGGCCTCTGTAAGGCCTCTGACCAGAAGGTGTGGCAAAGATGTACTGGGAACCAGCGAGAGCTGGCACTGATTGCCTCATTTGAAGGATTCTGTCCACAGTTGTCATCATCTTCTTCGTCAGCAAAACGGGAACACTCCTATTAAAATTGCCTCTGATTTCCACTCGCTGAAAATGATTCACCATTTTCTTCTCAACCTGTGTGAGACCTTTCAAGATATCTTGATTGGTGATCAATCCAATCTTAGCATTCTGGAAGTCTGACACCTTCATTCTCTGAACTTCTCCCCCTCGTTTTCGGTTGAAAAGTGAGACAGCGCAAAGAGTTGCTTTAACCACTGTCGGATAATCTTCCGAAATCATCTTTGTCTCAAGAAGCTGTTGGACCTTCCTCACATCTTCACATGATGGGATCAGCTTGGGTTTGTTCATGGTCATTTTCCCGACCGACTGGGCTGCTGTAGCGGACACACAATCATACCAGTCCCCGTTGAAGACAGAGTCAAACCGCTGCGCATCAGAGAGCTCCTGTCGCCAACTGTCATCTAAACCCTGCCCAAGCTGTTTGGATGCCTGTGACTGTTTAATCTGTGAACATTTTTTCAAAGCATGGCTTATGCGCATTGCGAGATTGCCTTTTTTGAACTGATGTGTGTCCTCATCAAAATCTGCTAGCTCTTTTACAGCCATTACAACATGATCAAAGCTAGCTGAATTGATCACAGCATTTAAACTTGTGATTTTAATTTCTGACCTCACTCTGATAATCTTTAATAGTCTCCCTAACTCCCGCGTCCTGGAGATGATTTGTCCAGCCGTGTGTTCTTCAATGTCCCTGCAGTCAAATAATCTCTTTCCATACTCAAGAAGCAAGGGGTCAGTTCTGATGAGACGGCTTCTCATCATCTCTCTGTCTGGCTAATACCTTATGATAGAAGGAAAAGTCAACGTCTAAGGGTATTGGAAGCATTAGCCGACCACGGCGTGCCGCCTCATCTCTCTTAGCGATCTGAAACCCTCCTGGTTTCTGACAGCAACGTTTTGAGTGTACAGAAATCGGCTTTTTTTGATAGAGCCCTTTGCAATGGCTACAGGCGAGAAGGTCGTCTACCTTACTAGTTTTGGTGTGAAACTTAGGAATCAAACATCCTGATTTGTTTTCAAGAACAGCAACGTTATGCATGTAATCACCCTCATCTTGTAGTCTGATCCATGCTTGACGTCTCTGCTTTGTCCCTTGTTTCATCAACAAAATTTTAGCAACGTCTGCCTCATCTGCATGGACATCTTGTAAGTGCGTGCTCATTTTCAAGACAAGCTTGCTACACAATTTGCATGCATGTTTCTTGTCCCATTTGTACTTTCCTTTCCCTCTCTGCGACACGTGCACACCTGTTTCTTCTGGCAAGTGCTCTTTCCCCACCCCCAACATCATGCTCCTTCTGCCTATCCACATTCTCATTGCCACCCCCTAATTCACCCCCTAACGCACACTGCACCTTGCTGGTACTAGCTTCACTGACACCTGCCCACCCTGAACCTGCCACGTTGATGAAATCTAACATAGTCAATACAATACTGTCTGTGTCAGAGATCCCAGCGATTGATGCCGATACACCGTCTGAATCCGGTGAGCTCGAGCCAGGAACAAACTCCTCGTCATCACTGTCCTTGTATTGCGATGCGCTTGCACTCTCAGTCTCAGGTCCATCCCAGGCTCCATTTGCCAACTGGAGAAAGAAAAAAAGAAAAGCTGCATTAGGACAGAAACAGCCCAATTTTGGTTCAAGGGGCCTTGTACAAGAATAAAAAGAGTAATCCCATGTATATGTGTGACCTCGGTGACGAGGGCTGGCTTCTGCAGCAGCAAAATCCACGTTTTCTAAAAATGTAAGCAGTTTTCACACATCTGTCAACCCCGCGTGACCCTTTGAGGGAGGTCACTCAAATTGGTATGTTTAAAAAGGTCTTGCCACAGAGTATCCTTGGGCCAAGCTTGAAGAATGTGGCTTGAATAGTCTCCAAGAAAATGCCACCGTTAACTCATTCTACCGCAGACACACCACAGCAGGATAAGGATCCACCATGATAGTTCAAGGGTGATGCCAGAATAGCTTGGTGCCAAGCTATTCTGGCATCACCCCTGCACTGCAATGCAGTCTTGAGAGGACAGGGGCAAAATTTAAGGATTTTGGTGTTGGGGTAGAATGAGTTAAAGTTTACCATGGACGACGGACGGACGACCAGTGGCCCAGAACATAAACTCACTTTTGCTTCGCACGCGAGCCAATAAAATGAAGATGATCATAGAATCACTTACCAGTTTGTAATTGGGGGCATTCTTCTGCCGTCTAAGCACCCTCCTCCTCTGTGGCAGAGGCTGGGGGATAAGGATCCACCAAGATAGTTCAAGGGTGATGCCAGAATAGCTTGGCGCCTACGGGCGCCAAGCTATTCTGGCATCAACCTTGAACTATTATGGTCGATCTGTGTCCTGCACTGCAATGCAGTCTTGAGAGGACAGGGGCAAAATTTAAGGATTTTGGTGTTGGGGTAGAATGAGTTAAAGTTTACCATGGACGACGGACGGACGACCAGTGGCCCAGAATATAAACTCACTCACTTTTGCTTCGCACGTGAGCCAATAAAATGAAGATGATCATAGAATCACTTACCAGTTTGTAATTGGGGGCATTCCGCTGCCGTCTATGCACCCTCCTACCAGACGCACCCTCTGTGGCAGAGGCTGAGGGGCTATGATGCTGCAGCTGACTAATTTTGCCATGGGCCTTGGTCATGTGCCAGGAAGGGGCGTGCTTGTCCACTTCCATAGATCCCGATGAGTTTGGACATCCTGCTGCCATCCGGCGCTGGGTGTGTGCAGAAAGTGCTGAGTGTGACCAAAACGGTGTTGCTGCAAACATGTCAAATACAACCATGTAAATCATTGACATTTTGAATAAGATATATACATAATTACTGCAGTACCCCCAGCCCCCTACGAACAATAACTGGTAATACAGTAAAAAGCGACACTTCAGTTGCACAATCCGAAAAACCTGTTCGTGGAAGTCTGTTCTTCGAATTGCGAGGCAGTTTTGCGTACGAGGATTGAAATCTGGCGCCATTTTCTTTAAAGTCATAGTGCATGCATGTGTCAAGTTACTTTTCGATCACAATCACACATGTCAGAAAAAAAAGCAACAAAATCGCGTGTTAGATTGACCTTGTAATGGTGTTATTGAACGAATTCCTTTCATTGAAGAAGAAAGCTTTTGTTAAAATCGTGGGGTTCTATTATCCTTTACTACAAGACTGAGCAGAAGACACCGACCGACCCGCGGCCGAAGCAGACGCCTCAGTTTTCTGGGCCAAATGGGTCAATATTGGCTGACTGTGCAATTGTATCGGATTGGGAGCATCTCTCAGTTAAATAACTGCACTGAACAAGTACATTTGGGCGTGCTCTTAACTAAGAAATATTGCATTATAAAGCTGTACCTCTGCAAACGGAAAAAATGGCCGGAGGGGACGAAAGACGCTAGAAAGGGAAAGGGAAACAACTCAGTTCATCAGTGTCACTGCACAGCTGACCAATCAGCGATCATCAAGTTGATCTCAAAACACTCACTTCTGTGTGAACACACAGGCCCAGTGCGTCGCAGAAACACAACATGAAGTAAAGTTCGTCAAATGGGGACATCCTATTTTGATATTTTTTTTCTGACTTTTGAATGAAAGATAACGCAGAAACAACCCACAGAAAAAATGGGTGCCTGACTTGGTCACCCAGAATTTTACACACACCCATTTTCCATAAGGATGGTAAAGAAAGTCACCCATTTCAAGGGTTTGTGTACACACACACACACACACACACACACACACACACACACACACACACACACACACACACACACACACGTGCAACTCGGTGCGCACCTCTGAAATGACCTACTGATTTCAGGGATAATGCAAATCTTTCATTCATAAGAGATCACACACACACATGGAGACAAAAGCCTCAGAGTGGGTTACCTACCATTTTATGTGAAAATGGGTTCCCATATTTCTATTTATTCTAGGGCTCTGGAGTTGATGCGAATGTTTAGAACTCACCTTATAACTAAGCTCTACAACTTAAAATAAAATAGACATTTTCTAGAAAAAGAGCCACTGGATGGAGAAAAAATGGGTTTCTACCAATAAAGTAGACCAATGCCTCTCACACAAAAACTGGCATTACAGTGAAAATGGGTGTCCTCATCAAATCATTCATTTTAGCATGGACTATCGCAAGAAAATTAGGTGTCTGTAACAAGGTAAAGTTCACGGAATATTTGATGCTTCTTTTCCACATTTATTTGATTGTCATTCTTTTTTCAACTTAATGTGTATTCCTTCTTTTTCCTGCATTAAAAATGTCAAGCACAATGACACCACACACAGTGAACAAATACCTCACTAAACATATCTCTGGTTGATTTTGTTATGATTGTTTGAGTGGGGTTGTGTGTGTGTGGGGGGGGGGGGCATCACTTTTGGTTTTATAGAGCTGCTGAATGCTCTCTTATGAATGAAAGATTTTCATTATCCCTGGAATCAGTAGGTCATTTCAGAGGCGCGCACCGAGTTGCACGTCAAACCACTCACAAATACACATTTGGAGTGCACCAGATGGATCCAGTTGACCATGTCCCACATTCCACACTATAGGACAGCTAAGACTGAGAAGCAGTCGCGGCGTTTATGGCGCGGTACAAGGTTTAAAACTAAGAAACTGTTGCTTTTAGAAGCGTGTCGGGCAACAGTTTTTATTAAAACTGTTTTAAAACCTCTTTAAACTCAACTTTTGTTAATGTTAAAAGTGTTTTCATTTACAGGCGTGTAGTAACTGTTATGCATCTATTCCAACGTAATAGTGCTGGATATTGTTTCCATTGTCGCCTCATCTCTTCGCTCAGCACTCAACTTTCCAGTCCTTCCCTCAAACGGGCAGCATTCACACAAACAATACTTTACTATTACACCCTTTGGCAACATTAGCATTACATCGAAAAATGGTCCATCCAAGCCTGCACTCTTCATACTGCACTAAACGACCGACTGCAGCAGACGACGCATGTAACAACACTGACTGTGTGACGTCATTTGCATTGAATCAATTTGTGCATACAATCTGACATAAGTTGCAGTAGAAACAAAAGCATAACACCAACAAACCCACAAACAAAGCAACAGGTTGAACCAAAAGGTCGGGCAGGACACAAGACAACAGCAGCCTCACCCAAAGTCTATACGTCCTCTCTCACACTGCACACTCATACAAACACTTTAACTTCATAGCAACCGGCGCACGAATACATAGGCTCTCAAGTTTGTCACTAGACATCACCTCCCGCCACATCACCCCAGAAGCACAACACAACTAAACACTTTTTAAACAAAACAACCTCACCCTCAAATAACAAACCTCATTTTGCAGCAACATAAACAACTTACTCCCTCACACAAATACAATACCCCCCCCCCCCACCCCTTTTGTATCTCTCAGTCTCACTTCGGCTCACAGACGCAGTCGACCAATCAGGTATCTGAGAAGGGAGATGTCGCACACACACCCATTTTAGCGGTTTTGTGCACACACACACACACACACACACATACACACACACTGCTGGGACAAGTTCAAACACACTAGCAGAGTGTCTTTTAAGCACAAAAGTGCGTGTAAAAACCTTGAAATGGGAAAAACTGATTTTTTTTACTTTTTATAACTTCTTAAAGCAAGACAATGCAGAAACAACCCTCAGAAAAAAAATGGGTGTCTGACTTGGGCACCCAGAATTTTACACACACCCATTTTCCATAAGGATGGTAAAGTCAGTCACCCATTTTATGGCTTTTGTGTACACGCACACACACACACACACACACACACACACACACACACACACGTGCGGCGCTTCGCATCAAAAGTACGTTCTGAAGCATGACATGACATGCCGTAATTATTATCTTAATTGTTACTTCTGTTGTCAGAGGTTAATGTGTGCACGCTTATCATGTAACCGATAGGTCCCTCAGCTGAACAGCTGATAAAAAAACTAGCACGTCACATTTGTTTTCGGCTTATCTCGGGCAACGGTGACTGTGCCAACATCGACCTTCCGGCTAGCCGAGTCTAGTGTAAGATTCCTTTTCCTTTTCCTTGTTCCTTCTCGCTAATACGTACGACGGTTAAAAAAAAAAAACGAAAAAAAAAACACAAAGGCACACACTCCGCCGTATGTTAGGTGACGAAAAGTAGTGTGTAACTTTGACAATCGTGCACAACAAGAGTACAGAACATCATTTATTGGAAGACAATTTTTGGAACTGGAAGTGCTATTTCGTGGAAAGACTGTAGATAGCTTGTTTTAGTTTCGCAGAAGCACAAACCGCACCTCCTCCATCTCTTTATTGTCGTCGCTTCCTTACGAGCATTGTCAGGCAATGGCGTCGAGACACTGCATTGTGTGTGGTACCCGGCTGCACGAGAGTGCGATTCAACTAAAGCAGGTGCCAGGGCTTCAACAGAAAGTAGAACAACACCTGGGAAGACGGTCTGATTCAGTGAGTCCTCAGGACAGCATCTGTGTGCCATGCTGGAAAAAGATAGAAGGTGAGAATATCATTGTTTTTAAACATAAACTGACGATTTATTAGTTTTAACTTATTTTGATTGAATGATTATTGATTGATCGATGGTTGGTTGAAACAGTTCATTGCATCAGAAGATATCGATACTATTAAATCGACACAGTTTGTGAAAATAAACTTCTCTAACTTGCAGAGTCTCGCATGATGGTTTTTGAGAGGGATGTTCTTTCACATTTTGAAATACGGTTTCTGATTTTATGGACCCCATACAGTTTGCTTACAGAAGGCAAAGAAGTGTTGATGCCTTTTGCATGTTGTAAACAACATCAACTCTCATTTAGAAAACCAGGAGCCTCCATTCGACTGATGTTCTATGATTTTTCGTCTCCTTTTAACACCATTCATCCACAAATACTCGCATACAAACTAGTTCACATGAACATAAATACATCTACCATTCTTTGGGTTTTGTACTATCTCACTAACCGCCCACAGTATGTCAAAATTAGTTCGGATCTGATCTCAGATGTACTTTTTACCAACATCTGCGCACCACCTGTCGCCTTTTTTGTTGTTGTTGTTGTACACAGCAGACCCGGCTGTAGAGACAGTCATGACGACTGTGTCATGGACAAATACGCAGACGACAAGGCACTGACAGGACAGATTATGAATGAGGACGACCGACACTATCGACAAGAGATCGACGACTTTGTAGAGTGGTGCGATAGAAACTATCTTGAATTAGATGTTGGCAAAATAAGATAGATGGTCATAGATTGCAGGAAAAACAAACATTATCCCGATCCTTTTGTCATCAATGGAACAGAAGTTGAGCGTGTAAGTCCTACACGTATTTAGGTGTTCTTATTGACAACGCGCTCAACTGGAAACAAAACAAAGAGGCTATTGTGATAAAAGCGCATGCCCGTCTTTACTGTTTGAGAAAACTCAGATCATTTAATGTAAGAACTCAGCGTTTTACAGATGTTTTACTGCTCCAGTATTGTTAGCGTTCTAACCTTTTTACTGAGTGCTGGGGTAGAACTGCTTTTATGTAAAAGAGATCAAGGTCGTCTTAACAAAGTAATCAGGAAAGCAGGCGGGGTGATTGGTAGAGCACAAGATACTTTGGACACACTGTACAACACTGAGACGGATTACGAACAAACTGGCTGACATTCTTGATGACAAAACACATCCACTTAGATATGAATTTGACAGCAGACGTATCGAACGAAGTGGCGGACTTCGAGTACCCAAAAGTAGTACATCAGGTTATGCCAATTCTTTTGTCCCTCAGGCTGTTACCCTTTTCAACAGTAATATCAGTAGATAGTGTCTGTCAACATTCTTTAGTACTAGCCAAGTCAGTAGTTCATTGCAACATTGCTGACACCAGAAGTACAGGGGCATAAACCATAAGTGTTTCTGATGCCATGAGTGTTACAAAGGTAACAGTACGTCTGTTACAGTTCATCTCTTTAACTGAGAGTTATAGGTTATTTAATTAATTCAATGAGTGAATGATGATGCCATGTGTTGTATGGGCAGACAGTGAATTTCCCCATGAGGGATTAATGAAGTATCATTGTATTCTATTGTATTGTATTGGTAATCTGATTATCCTCACGTGTGCGGATCTTTTTCCCCGTGACAATGTCAGTCAATGTGTCAATCTGTGACTGTCAGATAGGAATATTTAACCCTTTGGGTGTCGATAGCGCTTTCAGTCACAATGATTCCTACATAAATTATCGCGACTAAAACCGCTACGGACACGCAAATGGTTACTAAGGAATATTGACAATGGGGCCTAGTGAAGTGTGTACAGCTTGTTAATAGAGATGAAACCAGTAAGAGTGGGGGTGTGCCAAACCTTCGTTGACACGTGAGATCATAACGTGTTAGATTGTCATTTATGTGAAAGTATTGTCCATTATTAGGAGAGGCGTGCGAGGGTCTTGCAGGCAGCAGTGACGAGCGACCGCTGCATGTCGAGGCATATGTGTGTCCAGCGTGTGTACAGTAATGAGATATTGAGGATGATTGTTTAAAGTTGAGTGTGCCAGTGTGTCTAATGAAAGTTCTAGAAGAGAAACGACATAGATGGTCACATTGTAGGAATAATGTAGGACATTGTATGTGTGTAGCTATGGCGGTCACTCTCTAAAATTAGTAAACTACCTAAGGAATCGATACAGTCATTGGCTATGATGACCGTCCATAGCCATAGTTTTGAGACAGTATTTAACCCAGGTTTAGACTCACTGGAGTGAGGGCGAAAGAAGTAGAGGGAGCGAGGAGCCATTACAAGTTATTTATTTTGCGGCTTGCACGCGAGAGAGGTGAGATTTGTGTCACGTTCTCGTGTGTATTTGTTTAGGTGTCCTCGGCCAGTGTACCTCTCTGCAGCCAAGCTAGTCAAACTCCCCTTAACCCATTTAACCCCACGGCCCCATTTCCCAAACTTTGGACGTGTTACCAAACGACTATAAAACCAGTTGCAGCACTGAGACTGTTCGACCATGACAATACAAGGGTAGTGTCAGATGAGCTTGGCGCCTAAAGGCGCCAAGCTCATCTGGCACTGCCCTTGAATTTACCATGGTCGATCCATCTGCTGCTGTCGGACGTTCGGGCTAATGGGTTAAAGCTGTCTATATATGTTACATGTACAAATGACTAACGACATGTACAAACGACAAACGCCCAACGCCCCCCCCCCCCCCCCTCCCCCCTAAGCGGTCGGTTGACAACTGCCAGTAGACGCAGATTAAGTTTTGTTTTTTTAAATCATTGCAATTTCAACATCAAAGATCCCCAGCTGTCAAAGGCTCATGCATATGGATGAGCCTGTGACAAAAGGTCGTTTGTACCAAAAAGTAACAACCAACAGAAATGTCCAAAGTAACAACAATAGAGATGTCTTTAAAATAGGCTTATTTTAGACACTAGTTAGTATTGATGTATCTGGCATGTAGGCATGTGAAATTGATTTATGTGAATGCAGAAACAGATGATTTCCAGCAGCGAATAATTCAATCTGGCCCTTTTTGAAAATGTTGGTTTTTACGGTGGACATACTCAGTCAATTTAAATCACAAAAACATAGCCAGTTCTTCGTGTGATTACTACATTTTACAAAAAAAAAAGAAAAAAAAAAAAGAAGTTTTTCAGTCATTGTCCTTAGATAACACTATTATTAAGGTTGTATACTATACCTACATTTTTTAATTGAAAACTGCCGCTTATAGGGTTTTTTGAGAGCCTTATTGAGTCTGGAGGCTATTGCCACCCTGAAAGACCCATGGTCCCGGGCATATTTGTAAGTTTCAGCCTTTTGCGTGACCTACCCCATGTGCGAAAACACGCAAAATAGCTGATTTCAGAACACAATAAAAATTTATCGAATAGTGTGTTAAAATGATAAAGAAACATTTCGGTCACTTCATAAAGTATGTTAGTATTTTCTCGTAAAAAAAAGTGTGTTCTGATAATTGGAATTCTAACTGTAATCGATAAAAGTTTATGTTGTAAATTCGCAAATTGCCCGGATGTTATCAATAACATTACAAGTGTTTGCAATGTTGGGCAATTGCTCAGGCCCTTTTTATTCGATAAAATCGTACTTTAGATCATATCACACACATTATTTATGAAAAAATGAGGGGGTCCCGCGCAAAAATTGGCACTTTGGGTCGTTTGCGAGTGCGTTTTCAAAAAGGGATACAAGCGATGTCTGACTTCCGGCAGATCATATCTCCGCCGTAGCCGTCCCAAGCCCGCATGAGAAAGGAGGAAATCAACTACCAAACCAACAAGTATAACCTACGCCCAAACTGTTGCAAACTACTAGTCTTCGATCACTATTAGTGACAGTGGGAAAGTAAACTGGAACAAACAACAACGGGAGATACGGGATGAGAAGGTTTATCTATAAGTAATTAAATGCACCAGACATCACTTAGTAGTTGAGTTAGTACAGTGGTAAAATACTCTTTTTGCCACGCAGGTAACCAGGGTTCAATCCCCGTAGACGGATATTTTTTCCCTGCTCAAAAATTAGAAACCCATAGTTTCTACTTCGCTAAATGAAACAAACGCACACACACACACAATATATATATATATATATATATATGTTCTTTTTTTATGTAAAATATGCGATTATCATCACCGTTGTAATGTGGATGTTAAACCATGAACCAACCAACAAACCATTTTCAGTCTTGGATAAAAATGCATACTGGTTACCTCGGTACATTTGTTCATTTAATTTTTTTCAGCCAGGCATTGTGAGCATGTTTACATTCATTCAATCATTCACAGATTCACTGATGAAAAAGAACACCAAAGAGTGTTGTCACAGGGTGTTTTTTTTAAAATTTTTCTGGCATCATCTACAAACATTAATTAATGAATAATGTGAATTTGTTTTAATATACCTGCTGCAAGCAATGCTACATGCTCCTTTGGTGTATCTGTGAAAGCAGGTCGGTGAACATCTCTGGTTGAAAGATGTTTGTGAACAGATTGGTAGTGGATGTACCTATGTCTCCAGCTGAATCTCAGTTTCCCAGCAGTTTTTGGTTACAAATTATAAGGAAACAAAACAAATGTCACATGTTTCAATATGCCCCGTTATGTTTGCACATGATCATTGTGAGTAAAGAATAATATCTTTGTTTATTTTCAAAAGAAACGCTGTATTTGCAGACATTCATTTAAAGTATATATGTACAGTCAAGTATGTTGAAAGCATTATTAGGCTACAATGCACATAGGCACCCATACAAAAGTAACTACCTCAAATACAAAATGTTAAATGGTTAGGGCTTAACATCTTTTGTCCATAAGGTGATTTCAAAGATGGGTCACAGAAAATAGGGTCTGAACAAATTTTGACCCAAGCTGTATTCGAACCCAGGACCTTTGGGATGAGAGTCAAACACACTACCACCGAGCCACCCAGCTCCCCCTCAAAATACAGCTTTACTGTGGAACAACATATTTTAACTACATTTACATTGACAAAGTGCTGACTTTATACAAGCTAGTGGGTGGAGAACAGTGGAGCTGAAGTTATTTTTCAGTTGTGTGCATGCCAACCGAGACTGACACCGGCAACCACTTGCTCATGAGGTATTTATTTGGGAGCCAACTACACAGTATATAAAAGAAGGGGGATAGGAGAGAAGGAATGACAGACTTATCATTTAGAGCCTTCTACTACATATATTATTTCCCTCATATATATATAACACGAAGAGTTTTTTGCGTTCCCGGCTGACGGCCATCTTATTCTGTATTAAAATTTCACTGATGACAATGGAATGCTTAACACAATATATATATATATATATATATATATATATATATATATATATATATATATATATATATATTATATATATATATATATATACATATATATATATATATATATATATATATATATATATATATATTATATATATATATATACATACATATATATATATATATATATATATATATATATATATATATATATATATATATATATAATAATAAGAGTACTTTATTATCTCGAAAAGAGAAATTCGGTTGTGGTACATTTATAACAAATAGTACAAACAAGACATAAAAACATTATAGCATAATTATGAACATTTTCTCCCTGCACTTGCACAGCTACAAATTCCACTGCAAAATCTTTACACATAACTCTTACACATCTCACACAAACATCTTTTATGGACTGAACTGAGCGGCACTTATACATTCACACCCACCTCTACATATGCATACATAATACGCGTGTTTCAACCTAGTCCTAACCCTCACTACTTATTATACAAACGTCTCTGTACATTATTACACATTATTACACACGCTGCATAATTAAAGTCTACCATAATAAAATAATTAGTGGGTAAACACTCAGTAACAACAATCCCAGTATGTTCATGTTCACCACCAAATGAAACACAATATAATCACTTCTCTAAAATCAACAAGCTCCATTCCTACTGATTGCACAGGTAAAGGGGGATAGGGGGGAGGAGTTAGGTTTGGGTATGCGTGGATGTACCTACAGATTGCTTAGAGTGATGGATTTGGGGATGAAACTGTGCTGTAGTCTAAGTGTTCTAGCTTTGTGCGTGCGGAGTCTGCGGCCAGAGGGGAGGAGTTCATAGAGGTGGGCAAGGACATGGGATCTGTCTGAAGCTATCCGCCTACCCTTTCTCACCACAACACGCTGTTCATACAGGGACTCCACACTGTTTTGCTTACTGCCAGTCACTTTGCTGCAGATGTTTACCATTCGTGCCAGGGTGTTCTTGTTCTTCACACTCAGACCTCCATACCAGCACACAGAACCGAAAGTGATGACAGACTCAATAAAAGAGCAGTAAAAAGTTTGAAGGACAGAGGGGTTCACATTCAGCTTCCTGAGTTTCTGGAGGCAGTAGATGCGTGACTGACATTTCTTGTGTATGAGGGAGGTGTTTGCGTTAAAGGACAACTTATCATCTATGACTGTTCCAAGATACTTATACTCAGTCACACGCTCAACAGACACATCATCGATCATCAGAACAGGGACAGGGGCAGGGTTTTCTTCGAAAGTCTATCAGTAGTTCCTTGGTCTTACTCACATTTAGGTCTAGAAAATTATCTTTACACCAAACACTAAAACGTTCTACTTCTGCAAAGTAAGTCGCATCATTATTGGAGATATCTTCTAAGGCAGTGTCATCCGAGTATTTTATAAGAAGGGTAGAGTCAGTGCCACTACAATCGTTAGTGTACAGTGTGAACAGCACAGGGGAGAGAACTGTACCTTGAGGGGCGCCTATGGAAGTGGACCTAAGGGATGAGAGAGCTTTTTGAAAGCGAACTGACTGGGTCCTATTTACAAGGAAGTTGACAATCCATAGGATAAGCCTTGGCATTACATTGTAACATAGAAGTTTTTTAGCTATGAGATAGGGTTGTATAGTGTTGAAGGCTGAAGAAAAGTCTATAAAAAGAATGCGTACAAAAGAGCCAGGTTTTTCTAAATGTGTGTATGCATGGTGCAGGAGTGTGAGTGTGGCGTCATCAGTACATCTGTTTTGCTTGTATGCAAACTGGAAAGGATCTTGATAGGGCTTGACCTGATCGAGCAGTCTAGAAAGGACAACACGCTCAAAGCACTTCATTACTATAGAGGTGAGAGCTACAGGGCGATAGTCATTGAGTGTCTTGGGCTTGTTGTTCTTGGGGACAGGGCAGACTGTAGATATATATATAATATATATATAGAGAGAGAGAGAGCATCACTGAAGTCCTGATATAACTCAACATTGCACATCCCACTACGTTATAACAGTGAAATTCAGTGTCCAGCCACCACTACACTACACACATAACACATACTGTGCACAATGTTGGTATGAAAATCAAACAATACTGTTACCAGTACCACACTCTGTCCCATTGCAGCACAACTAAGTGAAATGCAGTCTCACGCCCCATAACATATACTGCACAATGCTGATGTCAACATAAAATATCGTAACAACTGCATAACAAGGGTAAAAATGCACTGTGTCACCTAGTCTGCATAATATAGGCATACACACCAAACAATACTTTTACTGCTCTTGATACAAAGTCTGTGCAGTCCACCATATCACAACACTGCAAAATACATCAGTGCTACGCTGGCAGAGTGCCTACAATACAACCCGAAACGCTGAAGGTAAATTCTTTGTAAGGCACTGCAACACTAACCTGCGAAAGTTTTGTTTTTCTAACAGAGTTGCCATTGTTTGGAATGAGTTACCAGTTTCATTAAAAAAAAGCACCTAACATAAATTCTTTACAAACCAGATGGACGAATTACCAAAATTTAAAGAGTTTTTCTATTCATATGATGAATCATTTATAGGAAAATTTCATGAATAGCAGACTCATAAAGTAACTTAAGAAAGAAAGGACATTTGCAAAGGCCTCACGGCCTATTTTGTCCTCACACTACTACAGTCTGCACCATGCCGGCTATTAATATAAGCAATACTCTTCAAAAACTCAACATGGTGCAGGCTATCGTGTCACAACTGATTGCACATTGCATAGCACTTAGCAGCCACCACACACAACCTGGTACTGTGCACAATGTTGGCTTCAGTTTTACTTTGTTTATTTAATTTTGGACCTGCTGGGGGCATGAGAAAAATCACAAAAGAACTTACATGATTGCGCTCAAAAATTAACTACACATGAACACATGTTCCTTAGACAGCACAAATGACTTGTATGGACACAGATCATAGTTAGGTCATTCTGTTTGCTGGTATGTGTCATGTACAGTACGTCTGGAAAACATGTGAAATGAACCATGTGATTAGCAATTCTGATACGATAAGTAAAGCTACACAGCTGAAAGTCAACGATTGACAGAGGAAGAATAAATAATAAAACAAACAAAGTACAGTACATATCATATGCCTATGATCAGTTATCAACCAACCACTGAAAACTGCTGTGACAGATGGAGGGTAATGCAAGAACTACATGGTCAACTCACTCTTTAGAAGTATTGCGATTTTCATTGAGCAAGTCCACATTTGGTATATTTTGAGCAGAGGGTTTAATGACATATATGTATATATATACTACATACCTACCCCCCCCCCCCCCTCTCCCCCGGCTGCATTTCTATATTTTGGCACACCCTCTCTTCAGAAAGGACCCATGGGTGTTATACTCTGAGGCCAATGACCATTTTCAGAATGTATATCATTTATTAATCATGCAAAGCGGAGCAGTGATAAGTTTTCTCCTTGTTTCACACCGACGCTGCAAAAAAATCTATCTGTACCACTGTTTCCTAACTCATAAGAGTCAGCTGTGGAGTACATATTTTGAATGACTGATGTATGCCAGTATTTCGGAACTTGTCACAAAAAAGACCTGTTTATATGCTGAAATTTGAAATGTCTTCGAAAAATGAACACATTGGCAGTAAAGGGGTTTTTCCCTGGATAATCAAAAACTAATACAAATTAAGCTGCGTTTCCAAATCGTGACATGACAGGAGAGTGCAGTAAGGCAAAGGCGTTTGCTGCATTGCGAAGGATGTGACTGTCCAAAACCTTGGCATTGTGGCTGGACAGCAAAATAACAGGACGTTTGCCCACAGGACAATCAGTTCACTTCCTTTGCCTTCCTGTCGGTTGGCCATCCCGGAGAGACGTACCCGCTGAACTCTTCTTCAATGTGGCTATTGCAACCTGCAAAAGATAATTAAGAATCAAAAAAAAGTTTTGAAATGCACATTATGCGTGCATATATATGTGTTTGCAAGTATTTTTACAAAGTACATACATGCATAATAATTATGACAGTATTCAGAGCAAGAACAAGAAAGACAATGAATGTCCTTATGGTTTACGTGTATGACCAATCCACATAATACGTCCAACCTGTGTGACCTTGTGTGAGGAGAAACAATTTGTGTCAAAATCTGACCATTTTTTTACCCCTTTCTGGACCCCCCCCCCCCTCCCCCCCGTGACCCTGACCTTTGAAAGGTCACAGCAGTTGGTATGTTTAGAAAGATTGTACCACAAAGTACCCTGGTGCCAAGTTGGACGTCTGAGGCTTAAATAGTCTCTGAGGAAATACCAATGTTAAAGTTGCCTACAGATAACAGACAGTCGACGGATGACCCATTACAAACACTTAGTTTTGCTATCACACGTGAGCCACATATGAGACACAACTGAGCTTTAAATGACCACAATGGGTGTATAAATATATCTAGAATCAGCATCACAGTGTAACTTGCAGAAAATGTTTCATACAGGACACGTTTAACATATTGCTGTTTAGCAACAGTACACACTGGACCAAAAACCCACCCCACCACCCCCACACTTTGGTACCGGTCTCAGGCCACTTTACAAATTTCAAATACAAGCGATCAAAAATCTCAGTAACTTCAGTAGCTGAACTGGCCCTTTGTCTGTCTTGTACTGTGTTTGTACTGTGTTTGTCTTAAATGGCGTAAATCCGTGTCTGTTTCGTGAGTGTGTGTGTTGGGTTTCAGGCGTGGCGCTTTGAGTCGATTTCCCCAAAATTGAGAAAAAGCGCCTATATAATAACGGTATTATTATTATTTATTATTAAAAGCTGGTATTCAGTGTTTTCTTGTCATTCTTGCACTAAGTGCTTATTAAAGAAAATGGCAGTATTTGCAGACTTGCACAAGCCTCTAGTTTCCAAATCAAATGCAATATGGTGCCACTTGTTGACAGCAAGTGATTTTAGCATTCGGTCTTGTAGAGAATGCTGGTACTGTACTACACCATCTTCAAAATGAAAAAAAGCATTACAGTATGATGTGTTTATTCACACCAGTTGTGTTTTGTTATGAACCTGATTCTATTCACAAATCAACCGGTATGATTTACCTCGAGTCCAGGAGAATAGTTGATCTACTGGAACTGGCATTGCCTGCTTTCAGCTGTGACCTTCTCCTTTTGAGCAAACATGACCTGACTAGCTCCTGCCTCTTCTTGGTGTAGGCGTCATACTTCTGTGTTCTGTGCTTGTTTTGAAAGTATACCCTCTGGGTGCGACTCTGCAGTGCGACGTCAACAGCAGCATTGACCTGAAATGAAATACATGTTTATTAACGTGTTGTTTTAGCAGCATGCCAATTTTACATCTGATCTTATTTCAGGGTGGGTTGGTTCCAAACTCCCCAAAAAGGGACTTTGTTATAGCATTATAAACAATTCGGGGCCAGGGCGGGAGGGCTCCCCCCCCCCCCCCCCCCTGCCCAATATGCCCCTACATTTAGTTTACGCATTACTACCTTCAAACTAATGTGAAATAAACTGTAAACACCACAAACAACAATGGTGAAGCCTGGATCGCTCATGTGCATTTAAAACTGATCATTTACATAATCTGCACTGTGTGACCTTTCCAAAAGGTGACTGAAATTTAAGTGCCATGAGTCTCCGCATCAGAAAAGGGCTGGCTTTTGTACTTGTGCATAATTTTATTACAATTTAAACTACTGAAAATCCAATGAACAGCAACAGCACAACATTATTTGAGAAAAAATATCTATTGTCAAAATATGGCTATTTTTTTTTACCTATTGCTTGATTTCTCATGACCTTTGGTCTTAACTCAAACTGGTATGCTAAGACAGGTCTTGCCACAAAGTATCCTTGGACCACGTTGAAGACTGTGGTTTGAATAGTCTCCAAGAAAATGCCAACATTACCGTTTACCATGGACGACGAATGGCCCAGAACATAGCCTCACACTTGCTGCACACATGAGCCAATGACAGAAAGCATTACAGTATGATGTGTTCATTCACAATCACACCATAGTTGTGTTTTGTTCTGCACCTGATTCTAGTCACAGATCTACCGGTATGATCTACCTTGAGTCCAGGAGAATACGTGTCGCCTTCCTTCACTTCACTTGAGCTGTGGCCTTGGTGTAGGCGTCATACTTATGCGCTTGTTTGCAAGTAAGTCCTCTGGGTGAGAGTACTGAGACTCCACAGTGAGAGGTCAACAGCAGTATTGGCCTGAAATGAAATACACGATTATTAGTATTACTGTGTTGTTCGGCAGCATGATAATTTCACTTTGTGTGAACTAAATGCAGGAGCAGATTATTACTTTCAAAATAAATGTGACATAAACTGTGTACACCGCAAAGAACAAACAAGAATTGCAGTCTGTACGCCTCATGTGCATAACTAATTCACATATAAGTATAAACTGTGTGACCTTTTCAAAACTGAGGTAGCTGACATAAGTGTCACAAGTCTCAACATAAAGGCTTGCTTTTGTACTACTAGTGACATTTGTATTTTCTCTACAAATTACAATTATGCATTTTTCTAAAGTTTGTCAACCTTCTGTGACTCTTGACCTGTGTAAGGAGTCAACCAAATTAGTATCTATAAGATGAGGAAGATTTCATCATCAGCTACCCTTGTGCCAAATTTGATAGGGAAATTGCAAAAACTTTGATACAAACCGCAATCATACAATGAAAAAATAAATAAGCATATATCACACATTCCAAGGTCATCCAAAATGGTAGTCAACAAATATTAGGGTTTCAGTCAAAGTAGCGTAGGTTTAATTTAACATACATACATACCTATAAAGTACTAGGTAACCCTTTTACTCCTGATACACCCACTGCTTGACATAAATGTGACTATGATAGTTCAAGGGTGGTGCCAAAATCGATCGGCGTCTCATCCGCCAAGCTATTCTGGCACCATCCTTGAACAAAACAAAAAAGAAATGCTGGACTTATATCCTAATCTGTAATATAGCCTTTATAAGACAGCAAGGGAATGGATGAGCAAATTAAGTTACTAAGTACTGGAAGCAGTTACTGAGTTAGAGGTTTATAATGCCAAATTCTCCCTTAGCAGGACTTTTTTCTACACACAGTACGTTTTCCTAGATAATAAGCACTGGCACTGGTTTAATATAACTACAATGTCGACTACATACCCTCCACTTATTAGTAAAGGCTCTCCGAAAATGTATGGAAATGTTCTACTTCTAGGTGGTGACTGACATGGCCGGAATGCCCCCCCCCCCTTCTCAACCCACAATAAAATGTAGTCTTCTTCATTGCAGGTAGGCAGTGACGACGGCACTAGTACCGTGGGGACTTAAATTTCCATGCATACACGGACAGTTAGCTATGGGGGTTTTACGCCGTGCAGGTGATATCTCACGGCGGTGCATAAAAGGGTTGGACGCTGAACCAGTGAGATATGCCACTTATATTACGACAGTTTGCTTCTGCTAGTACCTCGTGTTCTAATCGCTTAGCAAACACCACCACAATTTAGTTGCTGAGATTTTGTTGTTTTCCTGGCTGCCACGTAGACTGCTTCCCGTCTTTGCTTGGCCCGTTCTTTTTTTTAAACTTCAGATTCCGAAATTGCGTGTTGCTTGGCGCTATTACGCAGGTTATGCCTTACGCTCGATGACTTGTCGCAACTTATGCAAAAGTATCTTATTTCTGAGGAAACAAAACATTTTACGCATAGAAACAGTCAGCGTACACACCTATTTCAGACAGTATATCTCTTTTATCAATTATCGATAAATTGAGCTTGTTTGCAATACGACCTGACGTACGGCGTTTTTTTTTCCTGTGAACTCCAGTCTTAGGTCACGGCAGACGCAAGATAGCGGTATCTAAATGCGCAGAAAAGATGCGCGAAACAGGTGTGTCCTACAACCTTAACAGAAATACAAATATGTTCCTGTCACTCAGCATGACAATAACAATAGGCATACCACTACTACTACTGCAACTAAATTTGTCAAACGCAGAGTGAGAGACGGGCTTAACCCGTTAAGTGCCAGTTTACGCAGTCTGTGCTTCTGTGCTCTTCTCCACTTTAGTTCGAGACACAAAAAAAAAAAAAAAAAAAAAAAAAAAAACACCCAAAAAACAACAAAACAAGAACCCTAGAGGTCTCAGGAACATCGTGTCAAAGTAATGTCAAGAAGAGTCAGGTGCGGGAGCTCGTGAGGATCTATACTGCCAAGCTATTCTGGCACTACCCTTGAACTATTTTAGTCAAACTTATTTCACACACTGGTTTATTCCGAATGATAAGGTTTAAAAAGGTTACCGGTTAAAACATTACTTGGATTACACGTGCCAGTGTATGCCGTCAGTACATCCTCGTTCCTAGACAGTGCCAGGGCCGGAGAGCACATTTCCAACCTAGAAAACGCGCAAAGGTATAGACCCTCATGGAACCTCGCCTGATGCAGGAGTCTCATGCCAACCTGCGTCTTATGCTGACCTCTGTTCATTCTGGCATTTCCTCATATTGGGCGCGCGGCCTAGGATTCTTGACGTAGCTCGCGGTGGCGTTATCTATGAATGCTCATAACAGATACTCGTATGCTGCGTAATGGCGTTACGATCTATGCCTTTGGCAGACCGAGTAGGCTTGCCGTGTTTACACAGCGGCTATCCCATCCCGTTAGATTGCCGTTTAACATAACTTGAACCGCACCCCTCTGACAGTGCTTGGGTGCTACGTGTTTTTCTATTGCTCTACTGACCTATATTTTTGTCTACCGTATGGAAAATACCGTAAATTTTGAAACGGGGCTGGTCGGAGCGCGTTCCGTAGAATGCACACGATGACCTGGGCGGGCGGACCCCGAATTCTGGCAAAAAAGTAATAAACTAAAAATTACGTCACGTCTTGCTCTAGCGTACACTATTTGGCGCCAAACGTCGCGCGCGCGTGTGTGTGTGTGTGTGCGTGCGTGCGTGCGCGAGCGCGCGCGCGCGTGTATGTGTGTGTGTGTGTGTGTGTGTGTGTGTGTGCGACTGTAGCCTGCATTTGTGGACATACAAGCTTGAAACCTTAGGATATGTTCCCAAGGTGAATTCTCCAGAAGCAGTTTTTAAAATATCTTTTAATTACCTTACACGTTGACAAGAAATTGGCCGTTTCGCCACCCAAAAACAAACAAACAAACAAACAAAAAAAACAAACAAAAAACGTAAAAAAACCCACACTAAACAAACAAACAGAAACAAACAAACAAACAAACAAAATACAACACCAAAACAACAAAAACAACAACAACAACAAACAAGCCCCACAAAACAAAGCCAACCTACGGTTGATCCGCATTTGAGTCCGTATTTTTGTCGACCGTATTGAAAATCTGTACACATAACTCTTACACATCTCACACAAACATCTTTTATGGACTGAACTGAGCGGCACTTATACATTCACACCCACCTCTACATATGCATACATAATACGCGTGTTTCAACCTAGTCCTAACCCTCACTACTTATTATACAAACATCTCAGTACATTATTACACATTATTACACAAGCTGCATAATTAACGGCCTACCATAGTAAAATAATTAGTGGGTAAACACTCAGTAACAACAATCCCAGTATGTCCATGTTCACCACCAAATGAAACACAATATAATCACTTCTCTAAAATCAACAAGCTCCATTCCTACTGATTGCACAGGTAAAGGAGGATAGGGGGAGGAGTTAGGTTTGGGTATGCGTGGATGTACCTACAGATTGCTTAGAGTGATGGATTTGGGGATGAAACTGTGCTGTAGTCTAAGTGTTTTAGCTTTGCGCATTCGGAGTCTGCGGCCAGAGGGGAGGAGTTCATAGAGGTGGGCAAGGACATGGGATCTGTCTGAAGCTATCCGTATGTATGTATGTATCTATGTATGTATGTATGTGTGTGTGTGTGTGTGTGTGTGTGTGTCAGTGTGTGTGTGTGTGTGTGTGTGTGTGTGTGTGTGTGTGTGTGCGTGCGTGCACAAAACCCCTAAAATGGGTGACTTTTTTTGCCATCCTTATGGAAAATGGGTGTGTGTAAAATTCTGGGCGACCAAGTCAGGCACCCATTTTTTCTGAGGGTTGTTTCTGCATTATCTTTCATTCAAAAGTCAGAAAAAAATATCAAAATAGGATGTCCCATTTTCAGAGGTTTACCTCATGTGTGCTTGCAACGCACTGGGCCTGTGTGTTGCCACGGAAGCGAGTGTCTCTATAGATTGATACCTGATTGGTCGGCTGCGCAGTGACACTGATGAACTGAGTTGTTTCCCCTTCCGATTGTCTTTCGTCCCGCTGGCCGTTGTTCCGTTTGCAGAGGTACAATTTTATGCAATATTTCTTAGTTAAAATCATGCCCAAGTGTACTTCTTCAGCGCAGTTATTTAACTGAGATGCTCCCAATCCGATACAATTGCACAGTCAGCAAATACTGAACCGTTTGTCCATGAAAACTGAGACGTCTGCTACGGCCCGTCGGGTCGGCGTCTGCTGCTCAGTCTTGTTGTAGTAGTAAAAGATAATAGAACGCCACGATTTTAACAAAAGCTTTCTTCTTCAATGAAAGGAATTCGTTCAATAACACCATTACAAGGTCAATCTGTGACGCGATTTTGTTGTTTTTTTTCGGACGTGATTGTGATCGAAAAGTAACTTGACAAAACCAAAATGGCGCCAGATTTCAGTGTGTATTTCAATCCTCGTACACAAAACTGCCTCGCGATTCGAAGAACAGACTTCTACGAACAGGTTTTTCGGATTGTGCAACTGAAGTGTCACTTTTTACTGTATTACCAGTTATTGTTCGTAGGGGTCTGGGGGTACTGCAGTAATTATGTATATATCTGATCCAAAATGTCAACGGTTTACATGGTTGCATTTGACATGTTTGCAGCACTGTTTTGGCCACACTCAGCACTTTCTGCACACACCCAGCGCCAAAATTAGTCAGCTGCAGCAGGATAGCCCAGCCTCTGCCGGAGAGGGTGCGTCTGGTAGGAGGGTGCATAGACGGCAGCGGAATGCCCCCAATTACAAACTGGTAAGTGATTCTATGATCATCTTCATGTTATTGGCTCGCGTGCGAAGCAAAAGTGAGTTTATGTTCTGGTCGTCCATCCGTCGTCCATGGTAAACTTTAACGGTGGCATTTTCTCGGAGACTATTCAAGCCACATTGTTCAAGCTTGGCCCAAGGATACTTTGTGGCAAGACCTTTGTAAACATACGAAATTGAGTGACCTCTCTCAAAGGGTCACGCGGTGTTGACAGATGTGTGAAAACTGCTTACATTTTGAGAAAACATGGATTTTGCTGCTGCAGAAGCCAGCCCTCGTCACCGAGGTCACACATATGTAAATCGGTCATACACGGGATTACTCTTTTTATTCTTGTGCAAGGCCCCTTAAACCAAAATTGGGCTGTTTCTGTCCTAATGCAGTTTTTATTTTCTTTCTTTTTCCAGTTGGCAAATGGAGCCTGGGATGGACCTGAGACTGAGAGTGCAAGCGCATCTCAATACAAGGACAGTGATGACGAGGAGTGTGTACCGGGCTTGAGCTCACAGGATTCAGATGGTGTGTCGCCATCAATCTCTGGGATCTCTGACACAGACAGTATTGTATTGACTATGTTAGATTTCATCAAAGTGGCAGGTTCAGGGTGGGCAGGTGTCAGTGAAGCAAGTACCAGCAAGGTGCAGTGTGCGTTAGGGGGTGGCAATGAGAATGTGGATAGGCAGAAGGAACATGACGTTGGGGGTGGGGAAAAAGCGCTTACAGAAGAAACAGGTGTGCAAGTGTCGCAGAGAGGGAAAGGAAAGTACAAATGGGACAAGAAACATGCATGCAAACTGTGTAGCAAGCTTGTCTTGAAAATGAGCACGCACTTACAAGATGTCCATGCAGATGAGGTAGACGTTGCTAAAATTTTGTTGATAAAAAAAGGGACAAAGCAAAGACGTCAAGCATGGATCAGACTACAAGATGAGGGTGATTACATGCATAACGTTGCCGTTCTTGAAAAGAAATCAGGATGTTTGATTCCTAAGTATCACACCAAAACCAGTAAGGTAGACGACCTTCTTGCCTGTAGCCATTGCAAAGGGTTCTATCCAAAAAAAAGCTGATCTCTGTACACTCAAAACGTTGCTGTCAGAAACCAGGAGGGTTTCAGATCGCTAAGAGAGGTTAGGCGGCACGACGTGGGAGGCTAATGCTTCCAATACCCTTAGACGTTGACTTTTCTTTCTATCATAAGGTATTAGCCAGACAGTAAGATAATGAGATAAGCCGTCTCATCAGAACTGACCCCTTGTTTCTTGAGTATGGAAAGAGATTATTTGACCGCAGGGACATTGAAGAACACACGGCTGGACAAATCAGCTCCAGGATGCGTGAGTTAGGGAGACTATTAAAGATTATCAGAGTGAGGTCAGAAATGAAAATCGAAAGTTTAAATGCTGTGATCAATTCAGATAGCTTTGATCATGTTGTAATGGCTGTAAAAGAGCTAGCAGAATCTGATGAGGACACACATCAGTTCAAAAAAGGCAATCTCGCAATGCGCATAGGCCATGTTTTGAAAAAGTGTTCACAGATCAAACAGTAACAGGCATCCAGCAGCTTGGGCATGGTTCAGATGACAGGTGGCGACAGGAGCTCTCTGAGGCGCAGCGGTTTGACTCTGTCTTCACTGGGGACTGGTATGATTGTGTGTCAGCTACAGCAGCCCAGTAGGTTGGGAAAATGTCCATGAACAAACCCAAGCTGATCCCATCATGTGAAGATGTGAGGAACGTTCAACAGCTTCTTGAGACAAGGATGGTTTCGGAAGATTATCCACAGTGGTTAAAGCAACTCTTTGCGCTGTATCACTTTTCAACCGAAAACGAGGGGGAGAAGTTCATAGAACGAAGGTATCAGACTTCCAGAATGCTAAGATTGGATCGATCACCAGTCAAGATATCTTGAAAGGTCTCACAGAGGTTGAGAAGAAAATGGTGAATAATTTTCAGCGAGTGGAAATCAGAGGCAAGTTTAATAGGAGTGTTCCCATTTTGCTGACGAAGAAGATGATGACAACTGTGGACAGAATCCTTCAAATGAGGCAATCAGTGCCAGCTCTCTCTGGTTCCCAGTACATCTTTGCCACACCTTCTGGTCAGAGGCCTTACAGAGGCCATGATGTTCTGAAGGAACATGCGCTACAGGCACAAGTGTCAAACCCAGCCATGTTCACATTTACTCAGTTACGGAAGCAGGTTGCAACTTTGGCTCAGTCAATGGCCATCTCGGAGTTAAACCAAGATCAGCAAAATACTTTATTAAGTGGGTGGTTATGACAGCCTCCGAGCATATTGTAATTGGATGTCTCATTGAAAACATAAAAGACGGTTTATAGAAAGTCGTTTGACTCAGATAAGAGGCCGCAATTTTGATTATATGCACTTGAAATTTTGAATATGGCTAGTTTGACGTAAAAGCGCCAAACGCGTCAGTATTTTTTGAAATGTTCCTAATTGATACAAATCACCACGTCAGTGTTTTACATGTGTATGAGTTGTCACGATGTTCTCCTTCGTTTATTTTTGTATGATATTTGCAAACGTATTGTGGAAAAGGTGGAATATGCATGCAAGCTTATACAGAAAAGGCTTTGTGAGCATGGGCCATTCCACCTTATTCTTCAAAATGGCTGTGGCTACGCCAGCCCACAGAACCGGTAGAAAACGCCGTGTGTCTGTGTTTGTGTTTGTGTGTGCCATTGTCTTACGGATAAGGTGGGAGGGGGAATTAAATGGAGAGACTGAAAGAGTTTGTAATCCAGCTTTGTACCTCTTCAACCTTTTCAATAATAATTAATTCATTTTTGCAAGTTTTGGAGCCACTCTCTGTGTGGAACAAAACAGTCAGCTCTGGAAGAGCGTGCCTTTCGGATGAGTGACTGACGTGAAACATCAAATTAGTCACAGTGTACACGGCGTCGTGAGACCAGCGATGCCATGACGTGAAGCTTATAGTTGCGTCATTTTGATGCTCGTGCTATTCTTCTTCTGTCGCTACTCCAGAAAACGAAGTGAGCTCCAAACAATACGGTAGACTTTGGGATGAAATCCTCATCTTGTTTGTTATTCTTACTAGATACGTTGTGTACAGCTAGATTAGAGGGAGATATTGAATGAGTTTGTAATCCAGCGTTGTAACTCTTCAACTTTTTGAATAATAATTAATTCATTTTTGCAAGTTTTGGATCCACTATATAATTATACACCCATCAAACAGTCAACCCTAGAAGAAGCTGTGTGGTACAAAACAGACTAGCGATGTCATGACGTGAAGCTTATAGTGACTGACATCATTTTGCTGCTCGTGCTATTTTCTTCTTCGTTAGTTGTATTCTTATTCACAATTCCTGTCGCTACACGAGCCCAGAGAAAGTACTAATGGCGGGAAGCGACGTGTGTCCGTCTTCATTTGTGTGCGCCGGCGCCGTGTGTGTTGCCGATCAGAGCGGGTTGGCTTGGAGACTGAGGAGGGAAATGGATCTGAAGGATAAGCTTACAAATACGAACAACAGTGTTCCTAAAAGAAAAACGCATATGTGCTCCAAACTCTATGGTAGACTTTAAGATGAAATCCTCAACTTGTTGTTTTTGTAGGCCCTCTTCCGCAAGAGGAACCTACCGGCAGTTCGACTGGTAAGAAGGTGTTGAAGATTGGGCTTCCCATCCTCGGCGCTGTGGTGGCTGTGGCAGCTGCCCCTGTCGCAGTTGCGGCCCTTGGATTTGGCGCTGGAGGAATTGCTGCCGGTATGTATGACACAGTTTCTGAAAAACAACTTTAACAGCCCGCATTAAGCGTAGTGCTCACGAGATCAGAATATATATTAACCCCTTCACTGCCGAGAAAAAGTGACCCGGAACCAGCTGCAAGAGACCTAGAACCTCATGAGACCCCGCAGTTGCAGGGGCTCATGAGGATCCGTGCCTCTTGTTGACATCTCTTTGTCATAGACGGCTGATTTCAGAAACTAAAATTGCGTCCACTGGCAGTGACTGAAAGGTTAACCCAATATGCCTGGCATACTATAGCGGATTAGTCGTACATAATGATAGTTCAAGGGTGGAACCTGATTGGCTTGGCAGTGTGGGCGTTGACTGCACGGCTTAAAATCCGTGAATTCAGTCAGTATTAATCAAATGAATCCAGTCCGCTAGCAAACCACAGGGTATGTAGACAGGCCTACGGTGTTTCACGCAGCGGAAAAGGGGAGGGAGGGGCGGGGTAGGGGTGGTGGGTGGGTGGGGGCTACGTCCCCATAGACCCACTAGGCTGCAATTTATGCTTGTATCTGACAAAATGTAAGTCAGCGTTATTCATTGTAAGCACCTGGTAACTGCAAATAGATCGGCACACCTGCAGCTATTTGCAGAATGTCGAAAGCTGGCGGAAATTGTCATAATTTTGAAGTGCTCTTTAAGTGTGCAAAATTTGATGTATAGCGTGTCTGATTCGTTGGGGCAGATTTTGCTGCAAAACAGCGTCCATTACACTACTCTGAAAGCACTTGTCAACATTCATGTGGGTTGTACAGGTGGAATTCTGTGTTTATTTTAGGGTATTTTAGTCTTTTGAGCTGAACAGGTTGCCTGATGTTGGGACTACGATGTGCAGGAATGATCGCGGTTGCGCAGAGATGGTCTACGTTTTGAAGAATGTGGGACTACATTGTGCTAGAATCGCTGCCCGCAAAATTAACGTCAGATCTTAACCTACATTGTTCTGACTTGTTACACTTATTCTTTATGTAACTGTGGAATTTTAACATACTGTAAAATACAGTCAATAAATTGTTGGAATTCCATTAAACTGGTGTAAGAAAGGTGCATGCCAGAAAAAGAAGTATGTTAGAGGCCAAAACCGTGTCTGTTATGACCATATCGAGGGTTCCGGGCGTAAGGGCCGTAAATCGACATTTTGGCGATTTTGGGATTTTTATATCGCCGACTAAACCGTTTTTGTGCGTAGATTTATCCTGTGATATCCATATTTCAATCAGTCACATATATAATGTGTTATTGATGAGAACTTAAATCAATTAACGGTTTTGGGCGAGACAGCTGCATGCCAGACAGCCGCATCTTGAATTACGGCAGTGTATAAGAAGCGCGCTATTACCAGTGGCGGGGGCGTAAAGGCCTTATTGCCTGGTCCACCGCGCGCGCGTTTACATTCAGGCACTCGGCGCATCGTGCATGCTGAAGAGCCGTAACTCCAGCTACCATTTTTAAGCAGGCAGAAGTCTGAACAAAGCACACTGATTTCGAAAGCTTAAAGACGGTAGATGCCGTTACGATCGTCCAGCTGGCAAAGAAACAATAAAAGTGCCTGCTAAAAGGACAGCATGAAGACAGTACCATGCCTGGCTTGCACGCATTTTAGAGGCATGCCATTAAACAACAAAGATAACTGACGATTTCCGACACTGTGTTTAACCGTAGACTATTATGAAAGCGGAATATAATTGGCAAGTCACCAAATCCATACACGTATATTGGTTACCAAATCAATGCTAGCTTATTAGTAAGTACATACACGCATCAAAGATGGTAACAGGAGGCAAACTACTGTTCAAAACTGAATACTGAGATATCGTAGTGCCGTGAAAAGAACCAAAAAAAAAAAAAAAACAAACAAAAAAAAATGTTACGCTGACTACACTAGAGACATGTATATAGATCAGTCTCTGTGTCCCTGACAGGCCAGAAACTGAATTCCAGACATTCCTAACTTGACAGGCCTGCACAGTTTCAGTCCCCAGGTGCAGACTGACACATCCTTTCAAACCGGAAGAAACCGTTGGCTTTACGAATTATACACACGTTTTTATTCTTTCATCCGACCATCCTGTGCCAGGACGCTGATTACGGGACGAGTTTCTACCAAGGTAAGCACACATACACACACACACACACACACACACACACACACACACACACACACACACACACACACACACACACACACACACACACACACATGGACAAACACACATTTTCCAACTGATCTGAATGCTAGCGTGGTAACTTGGATAACTTACACCAACCTTGTAAACTGATTTATACATAAATAAAATGTAGGTTTCTGAACACGGGCACTAATTAATCTCTTGTTCTCGTTTACAGGCACTCATCTATGGAATCAGACGACAATCATGTATTCCTGCATCTTGCTGCTTCACTCACTGCAGAAAAAAAATGACGACAGTTTCAGCACTTCGGACGACGAGCCACTGAAAAACACCGTTCAGTTTAATGAATCTGATCTGGAGCCCCTTAAATGGCAGACTGGTTTTGACACATCAGATGAAGAACCTCTGCAGATGAAAGCTAATCACGATATCGATGACCTGATCACGGACCCTTCCTACGTACCTTCTGATTTTGAGCAGGTTTCAACAAGCAAGAAAAGAAAAGCAAACAAAAGAAAACAGAGGAAGAGAAACAGTGATCCCGATCTTCAGACCGCAAAAGAAAGCAGTCTTCGAGCCCACCTGAGCCATCAGAGAAATCTTCATGATCACACAGGCAGGTTGGACAACTTTTTGGCGTCCAATGGATTGTACAGACAAAAAATTGTTCCTGATGGTAACTGCTTTTTCGAGTCATCTGTCGTTCATCTGGAGGACATCAGCCATTTGGAACTGAGACACTGTCTGTGTGACCATCTGATAGAAAACATTACAGAGTACATTCATTTCATGGTCAACAGAAGTGAAGAAGATGAAAATGAGCGTTATCTCCGGTATCACTCAAATGTCAGTGAACTCAGAAAGCCGGGAAGATGGGTCAATGATGCTGCTGATTTACTTCCTCGTGCTCTCGCAGACTGGGCAGAAAGGACTGTCGTCATATACTTCAGTGATGTCTTCAAGTCTCAGCACGAGATACACCCCTCATCTGGCAGAAACAGTCAGCCAGTTATCCCCCTCGCTTTCATTGACTTTGATCCAACTCACTATGATGTTTGTCTTCCCCTCCTTCGTGCAAGAGCTGATCCGGCAGGTGAGAACACACGCACACACACACACACACTCACACAAACATACACACACACACACACGCACGCACAGAGAGAGAGAGAGAGAGAGAGAGGGAGAGTTGCACAATTCAGCCATACATGCATTTATCACGTTACAGTCACCATCCTTCATACCCCAGCGCCCAATCTTCTAATCACATGAAGTGATAATTGTGAGTAAAGGGCCTGAAACACATTTGAGATTTCTCATTTTGCTGTCTTGCAGGCCCGTCTACTTTGCATCACAGTGAGACGTGTACCGCAAGGCCCTCCAAGTATACAGATGAGGACTTGACTCCAAACGACGCAGGTACCAGCACTCCTCCACACGACGCAGGTAACAGCACTCCTCCACACGAAGCAGGTAACAGCACTCCTCCACACGACGCAGGTAACAGCACTCCTCCACACGACGCACGTAACAGCACTCCTCCACACGACGCAGGTAGCAGCTCTCCTCCAAATGATGCAGGTAAAGGCTGTACTTCAAATGAGGCAGACGCTGCATTGATTAATGATGAGAGATGTCCCTCTCCTGAACCAGACAGCTCGATTTCAATATCTAATAAAGTGACACCAAGGAAACAAGGAATGTATTCCAGTCCGCCCAAAATGAAGCTAGCGCGACAACGGGAAGCCAGACCAGAAAAGTGGAAAAAAAATGTTCGGAAGACCTTGCACCTGCAAGGCAAACAATACCTTTCCCAATCTGGCAAAACAGTACCATCAAAGGTGATGAGGGAGGTGGACTGTACAAAGTGCAGGTACAAGTGTTCTGAAAAGATAACAGAGGAGAGCCGAAAAGAACTCTTCGATGCCTTTTATGCTCTTCAATCATATGAAAGGCAGAAGGATTTTGTCTGTGCCAACGTTTTGCAGAGGCAAACAGCAACGATGTTTGATGAGGATGCACAACAACCAAAGGAGAAAAAACGTCGAGTTTGTCGTGTATTTTCTTTTAATGTTAACGGCACCGTCCACAGAGTCTGCAAGAATTTTTTTCTTGCGACCCTAGCTGTTGGTGAAACCTACGTGGACCATGCTCTGGAAAACAGCACTGGAGGTGTGTTCACAGGGCAGCAGCTACGGGGGAAGTCACGACCACCCCACAACAAATATAGTAATGAGGCTGTTGACCGCGCCAAACAACACATTGCGTCCTTTCCTGTGGTCGAGTCGCATTACACAAGAAAGGACACACAGAGGTTGTACCTCTCTTCTGACCTCACTTTGAGCAAAATGTACGAGCTGTACGCTGAAGCTTGCCAAAGTGGTGGTCACACACCTGTGTCCGCCAGAAAGTATAGGGATATATTCAATCAGTATTTCAATTATTCGTTCCATCACCCAAAGAAAGACCAGTGTGTCACTTGCGCAGTGTTCCAACAGAAAGGGTCTGCTGCATCGGAAGAAGAGAAAAATGAGTATGAGAAACACCGAGATAGGAAAGACAGAGCAAGGGAGGAAAAAGATCGCGACAAAAGAGAGGCAGGCAAAGATCCAAAGAGGCATGTCATCACAGTCGATCTGCAGGCTGTGCTGCAAGCGCCGTGTGGACTTGTCAGTCAGCTTTATTATAAGCGCAAGCTGTCTGTGTATAACTTCACTGTTTATTCTCTCACTGACAGAAAGGGGACCTGTTTCACGTGGGATGAAAGCGAAGGAAAGCGCGGTTCATGCGAAATTGCCACCTGCCTGTACATTTACCTGTCATCCTTGCCCCATCATATTGAGGAAGTTATCATTTTTTTCTGACTGCTGTTCAGGACAGAACCGCAACCAAAACCTATCAGCAGCACTAATTCATGCTGTCAATAACATTAGCAACATCAAGGTTATCAGCCATAAATATTTAGAAACAGGACACACCCACATGGAATATGACAGCATGCATGCAGCCATAACTTTCGCCAAAAAACACTCTCCAATCTACACGCCGAGTGGCTGGGACATCATTCTGAGGATGGCACGACGAGGACAGCCCTATGTCGTCATCCCGCTCAAGCATGGTGACTTTCTTGATTTCAAACATGTAGCATCCACAGTCATCAGAAATACAAAGACAGACTTGAAGGGAAACAAGGTCAACTGGCTAGCATCAAAGTGATGCAGTTCCTAAAAGGTCAAGAAGAGATTATGTTTTTCAAGTACTCCTTCGATGATCAAGAGTTCCAAGTGCTGAAGATGATAGGGTCCAGCAAGCGTCGCGCACAACCTCTACCTGCACAAATACCTAGGTGCTACGCCTCAAAGCTCCCTGTGTCCTTCGCCAAGAAACAAGATCTGCTGTCTCTTTGCCGCTCTGGAATCATTCCAGCTGAACATCACCCATTCTATGAAAGCCTCTCGACATCTCCAGCTACGAAGGACAAACTGCCCGAGCCTGACATGATGGAGGATGACTGCTCTGATATGGATTAGAACAGGTCATTAGAACAGATCATCTCGGAGTCATGTCTGGCAATGGCACACTTGGCCAGAATAAAACTCTGAGCTCTGACACAAGTTTGACAGTGAGGAACTGTAAATATTGTAATATGGACATAATAAGCGGACTTCAAATTTCAATAATATGTGATTTTGTGTTAGAAAACTCAATCCATGGATGTTGGAATTTCTTTTCTTTTTCCTTCTTCTTCAAATGTTGACATGCTGAGAAGTCTGAAATCAAAGCCTGTGCTACGTATGCTTTTTGAACTGAAAATATGACTTATAAATGATAACTGTGAATGGTAAGACACTTATCAAACATGCCACAACGACATCATTGGGTGAGTTCTCTTTCATTTCTGCATAGTTACTTTCTCTTCACGTGTAACGAGATGTTCCTGTATTTTGATAATGCCATTATTGCTGTCAGTATCGCTGATTTCATGTTTGGTTGGTTTTCTCCGTATAGAGTGCACAGCTTAAGTGGACTGATCAGTTAAAAACATGTGAAAATGTAATCTGTCACTGGTCAGTCTCCTTGGACTCGTATTACATAGATCCTGCTAGATTGAACAGTTTTAAGTTGTGGACCGCTATTCTCCGTACATGTTTTACGATCTTCTTACACTCATGCAGCAGTTCTGTGCTTGTTTTTATCTCCTGCTAAAGAGTCTTGTTTGATTATACTGTTCTTTTCCATGTCCGGTAATGGCAATTTCACCGTGCAGTTGCCGGGCGTAAAGGCCTTATAACTATTTAGAGCTTTTGCGTCCGTAGAGGAGTCTGTTTTTCCTCACCCCTTGACAGCAGTAACTCTTTCTGCGGCTGTCAGGCAATATCAACATGACCCATTTCAGAAACGCAGCCTAGGAGGAAACCTAGCTGCGGTCCTCAGGCGGGAATGTTTACGTATATACTGGCCATTTTGGGCGTGCCTGACACTGTCATTTAGCAGCCCTGTCTTTACGCAGGCACAGGTGGCTGCAAACCTTTTACTCTGAGCGTGCATAAGGACCGTATATAATGTCAACATTGTTTATTTGCCAAATGTACGCTAAACGACTGTTTCAAAATGTTCATTTGAAAGTACAGAGGAGAAAACAAGCTTTCAACTGATACGTGTTTTGATACCAGGAACTCAAGCACTAAATAGAAATAAATTTTCAAAACTTTCAAACTGCTCTCCTGTAAAATTGTGGGAAAACGGGATACGGCTCTTACGCCCGGAACCCTCGATATGCGTTTGGCTTTTCTAAAATACTCCGCTGAAATGTCGATTAGTTCCAAAATGAAGTTCGATCAAAACGTTGTGGGAACAACGAACACAACACACATTACACGCAAATCATGTCAGCTGCATGCAATGGCTTATAGATGTTCATTAACTAACCCCAACTCCTATTTAGGTCCCCCCTTGAACTATATATGTGATCGCAGAAACCCTTGTTGGGTGTTTACGTGGGTTAATTTATGCCTATGCTGTCTTTCGAGTGCTCCATGTGTCACCATGACTGCATGGCACACGACTAGTGTGTTATCTTTGGCTAAGTCACGTGTCCCAATCATCGAAAATGGAACAACAATCAATTACATCGATTGTTTGTTTGTTTGTTTGAAGTGAGGATCTGAGGATCACAGACAAACGCATCTTCTGTGATCTTCTACCAGAGTACGTGAAGGTGGTGCTACTGTAATACAGAAAGAGAAAGGAAGTTTCAGAAGTTGTTCAGGCAGACTTTTCTTTTCATAGCTCGAATTCGAGAAATTTTAGATAGGCTTTCTTGAAAAGAGCTGACAATAAAAAGAATTGCAAAATATCGATCATTTTGTACTCGCTTGTGCAGATTGTACACTTCAGTGTTGTGTGCACATTGTAGTCTCATATTCTTGATCAACCGAGATCATCCCTTGCACATCGTAGTCCCAACATCAAATAACCTTTTTCAGCTCAAAATACACTAACATTTCCTAACCTAACCACCTAATGCTATTTGTACAACCCCCAAAAATGTTGACAAGTTTATTTAGTGTAGTGTAGACGCAGCTTAGATGCAGAATCCGGCCTGGCGAATCGGACACAATCATGATCCATGAAATTGTGCCTACCTAAATCTCGCCGATTTCGTCAAATTATGACGGTTTGCGGCCATTTGTTTGCGGCCAACTGCAACTAGCTGCCGGTGTGCCAATCTATTTGCAGCCAGTCGATGCTTAAAAAGAGCAACACTGACTTATGTCACGGACTGGTAAAAGATGGTGGTCTGTTTGTGATGTGGGTGTAGGTTATATAAATTTATTAACAGGGGGATCTCCACTCACACGCTCACACTCTCATCATTGTAGCTATAAACATCTCATTCATCACATTTCTCTCACTCTGGAGAGAGCCGTTTCGCATGCGTTTCCCACACACGCATTCATACAACTGATTCACTAAGAACTCAGTTACTAAAATGCTAACTATGTTGATTATTTACATAAAAGCATTAAACATGTCACACTTAACTAATGTCTAAAGTCTCTGTTATTATACTGTCTTCTTCTTCGTTCTACCTAGTTCTGTGCACAGAAACAATAAAGTCACCTTACCTGGCCAGGCTTTCTATTTCGTGTTTATAGCTGAGTTGGCTACTGATCTTGGCTTCGCCGTCGCTGAGTCTGTCAGGCGATACTGAGTGATCTCAGAATCAGTGTTCATGGGTTCACGTAGACACGTTCACAATGGTATTAGTCCACACTTCTCTTCTTGGTTTGATCGCCTTCCGGTGAATCCATATTGGAACCGTTTATTTCCGATCACACAAGTTCACACCACTGACTTTCCATCGGTCCATCTTCTCCCCACTTCTCTCAGGCCTCGTCTTTTCATCTCTGTCGCTCAGCGCCAAGTCTTCAAGTGTTCTGTCTCCCCACGCTCCGCTCCGTATATTAAAACAAGTCTCTCTCCGTTCCTCATTCTGTATTCTTACGCGATGTCATGAATCACATTCATTTCCATCTCTACATCAATTTCAACTAACTTCAATAACTATATTAAAAATATACTAAACATGCATTTCACATCCGGTCCATGCATCCAATTCAACCTAACACCCGTATCACAACATTAATCTAACTGTTTTGTGAACGGACTATTTCTTTCCAAATTCTGGAATTTTCTTCAGAATCTATTGAATACGTGTATTCTTTGATAGACTCAGGCGGGAAAGTCCTGACCCCCTTTCCCCCGATACATAGTTTAGGTACCTTCATTTTCGCACGTACTCACTTCCTCTTGTCAGCAAAAAAAGTACTGACCAACTTTCCCCGCTAAATAGGTTAGGTCGTGCGTTCTCGCCCGTACACCAGCTTCCTGTTGCCACTACCCTATGACTTACTCGCAATGGGCGATATACATTTT